>JAQIUQ010001233.1:0-432500 GCA_030378365.1 Hybognathus amarus | reverse complement strand
ACCTGTCTATGGTCCCCAGAGGCTAGAAATTTCAATCGGTGTAAACCAAGCTTTGGCTATCTTTCTCTGCCTTTGAGAAAATGAAAGCTCAAGACGGCTGATCTTGAATCTCCTCCGTATGACTTCATACAGAGGAAAGGTTACCTCCCCTTTCTCTGCTTTGCCTGCCCAGAGAATTTGGCTCACCTATGAGAAAATGAGCTAGGAAATACGAACATGCAAGTGCAATTTGAGTTTTTCCTCGAGAGATATCATGGCTGGCAAATGAGCGAAGCATGGCAGTTGATCAGTGTTCGGATGTAAAGTTACAAATGAACACAGAAGTATTTTTTAGTTCCTTCATCCGAGCCTTTGAAAAAACAATGGGTTCATTTTATATTCTCCTGGAAATGCGCTGACACAATTTCCTAAAGTTTTATTTGTCCCAACAGTTCACAGATGACTGTTTCCTCAACTTGGGCCAATACAGAGCTGGCCACGATGAACATCTGAAAATAAATCGATCGAGCAACCAAGCAACAATTTCTGGTGTAGCCTCATTGTTCAAGTTCAGACAGGTAATGTTTCTCTCAAAATCGTTCAATACTGTTTATGCATCAGTAAGTCAAGCCATTGACTAAAATCTCAACTACTCATCGTTTCTTTTAGTAGGATGAAAATAATCTTATTTAAATTGTGAACAGATTATACAGAAAGCGATCAAAGAACAAACATTCCACACAGCGCAAGTTTATCGGGACAATTCGTTATGAAATCAATGACGCACGTTACACTGCACAACGAAGCTCTTACTGTGTGTGCATCATCGTGTTTGCATTGGTGAAAGCATTAGAGAGAGTGCAGAAACTGTTGCAATGATAAAATCTTCATTCTTCGCGAATCAACAGACTGTCCTCTGCTTGCTCAATGCTCATCACGGCAACATTTTATGTGATGGGAATAGATCTCAATACTTCAAAAACTTTTCACGATTTGTTAATCTCGATAGCTGTAATAGTAAAAACATATAATAGCTGTAGTATTCAAGAAGTATTCAAGAGAGTTTCACATATAATATGTAGCTATTTTATATAAGAATGTCAGCCAATCACAGCAGTGGGCGGTTACACTGAATCCCACAGCAGACACGCCCCTTTAAACAGAGCGTTCAAATCAGAGGCTAAAATCAGGCTAGGAAAAATGCCTTTTATTTCGATATTGTGAGTATTTTTGATCGAAAAAACATACTAACATTATAGGGGCAACCCAGGAAACATTATAAATAAAAAAATAACCCCATGTCAGGGGACCTTTAAGAACATATCTTCTAGTTTCACTTGAACATTGTGTTTCTTGTTCATGCATAAAGCAGGGCAAAACTTACATTTTATATTTATTGTTTTAACATTTTGATCATGTTTTCATTTATAATTGTCAATTATAATTAATCATCATGGACATGCAGCGTCTTCCGCAGGGGTTCTAAACTTTGGCCCTGAAGGAACACTTCAGAGTTTTACTCCAAACCTAATCAAACACTCATGAAGAAGCTAATTAAGTACCTCAGAATTACAGGTTATATTGTGCTTATCAAATGGAAGTCCAGTCTAGTCTTTCCTCAGGCTATAGAGTCCTACATAGCATTAAACACTAATGAGAAAGCGTAAGTGATGAACATAGATGACTATGGTATTCAAATTTGAAATATATATATATATATATAAACTTTATATTAACTGCCTTTTTATTAATGCAATGCAGGTAATGACAACCATCTGTGGTCTCCAGTGATTATGCAGGGTCAAGTGTTATGTAATTAATTGACAACAAAACAGAAGAAAACATGATGCTTTTATCATCAATAATTTTGTCTTGCATTACGTAGTAAAATTGGCCAAACTCATGGTTCAGGTTTGAACAACCTATAGCAGGTTGATGTAAAGTTTTTCACTGACTATATAAAGGGAAATAGGCATATTCTAATCTCAGCTATAGATTTCACACCCATGGACTGTTGGCTGAACATCTGATAAGGCACACAAAATTGTCGTCATTTGAATGGTTGAATACTAAAGGATTTCCAGACAGGGAGACGTGTGTCGCATTCTTTAACAGTCCACCAGGAAACAAAGCCGTAGTGAAGAGGAATGAAGAAGAAAGCATTGTGTTTACAACTGACAATGAGCGCTTATCATGAACAACTAAATGCTGGATTTTAAAAAGTATGTGGATTTTACGGCATAGACTCTTTGAAATCAACACATTCTCATCCGAAGACGTCATCTACCTGACGCTTTGCACCATACGTCAACATCCGACGTTTTAGGGCACCCTTTAACATCAGGGTGTCTATGCTATCCGCCACCTACCGTATAAGATGATGATCGCGCTCCGGCTATATCAGCACATCATCTTATACGGTAGGTGGCGGCAGTACTCCTAAGCGGTGAGCAGCCGGTAACAAGAAGTACTCGAAGAAGAACGTCGTCATCTCAGTTCTCGCGCATGCGCCCATAAGGAAGTAATGGAATAGTCGAATTAAGTTGTTATTTGTTTTTTCACACAAAAAGTAGTCTCGTCGCTTGATAAACTTATAATTGAGCCACTGTAGGCACATGGAATATTTAAACATTTTCTTTAATGACTTTATGGGCCGTCAAGTGCCAGTCCCTTAGGCAGTCTATGGAGCAGTGATCCAGCTCTCACATTTAATCAAAAATATCTTTATTTGTGTTCCGAAGATGAACGAAGGTCTTACGGGGTTGGTACAGCATGGGGGTGAGTAATTAATGACTTAATTTTTAATTAAGTCTTCTAAATTTTTGGGTAAACTAACCCTTTAACAGCTTCGTTCAAATCATGGATTCATTCAGAAACAAAACAGCCATATTCATTAGTGAATCACTGAATCATTTAGTCAAATGATTCGTTAAAAAGGCTGATATATTCAGGAAGATTTTTTTTTTAGGGTGAATTATTGGATCATTCACTAAACTGATTTATTGTACGTACAACAATGAATTGCTCTGTGATTTCGTCTGGAAGGTAAAATTTTGACTTCCCATATTTGACAATCAAGACTTTCCAGCTGAATCGTGAAGCCCAAAATTAGCCTACAAATCTAGACGCACCCTAGTGGCAGCAAAAATTATTTTGCTGCAAAGTGTGGTCTAGCAACTCTCCGTTGACTTTCGAAGTGGAAAATCCAAACTCTGGTCTGGCCAATCACATCGTGTATAGAGTTGGTGGGCGGGCTTAACACAATGAAGGCAGAGTTGTGACGGTTCTGCGCGTGATTTCCATAGGTGATTTTCCTGATACTTAAAAACAAACAAGACGCAGCTGGTGAACAGCGGTCTTTCGATTCGGCTTTGGTCGCGACTCGGATGACTTGGAGTTAAGAACGTAACTTAAGTCATTCTTAAAAAGGAAGATGTGTTCAGAGTTTTGACGACCGGATAAGGCAAAAGTTTAATATATCAACTTGCTCCGCTGGAGAGAAAACCATGGGGAAAACGCATGGGACTCACTCAGCCACAGCCATCATCGCTCTGGTTGGTTAGCGCTATCCTATGGGGTGCAGAGGGATATTGAAAGACAACCTTTTATCCCGCCCCCAGATTGAGGTATGCCAATTGTGGTTCCCAGACCTAACATCTTGATAGGTCTGGTTTGCCAGGCTAGCCCAAAATGCTTGTATATTTTTTGTTTATAGTAAATCTTAAAAATATACACTCATAAACATTAACATAAATTCAAACTTTGAAAAAGTCTGAGAACCATGCAGTGCAATTTTCACAACCGCATGATCTCAGCAGGTCAATAACGCTTATAGTGTCTCTTAAGCTGTCACAGTGATTGTGCATCAGACACGTTTTAATGGATCCTGCCTGCAAGTAACCGATATTACTGAATCAGAACACAAGCAGATTGAAGTATCTGAGGAGACTGAAATTATGTGTAGATGAAACACTGAACTCTTAGATTGTTCGCTGCTGCAATAAGTAGACCTGAAAATTGTTTTAAAATTGCATTTTATGGTAAATTTGTGATCATCTTCACAGTAATTTAAATTCTCTCCATTTTTGTATCAAAACCATTTCATGTTGAGCAGAGAAGGTCTCATACTGTAATGGAAATGCTTCAAACGTATCTGAAGATTATGAAGTGCATATGCATTGTGCTGCTATATATTCAACAAAAGGGGAACTATAACAATAAACTGATCTCTTAAAAAATCATCATCATTTTATGATAATGAAAATGTGTTAAATTTATGATTTCATTCTGTTTTAAATTATACCAGACTAGCTGTATAACTATTTGTTCAGATTTCTGACTCCATTAAAAACATGAAATTAGATTTGGCCGTTGAATAATTACCTGATGAGTCAAACCACGTGGCTTGAGTCCATTCATGAGATTTTGCATTTGAAAGGAAACATATGAAGATATAGAAGTATTGAAAGGTAAAGGGAAGTTAATAATACATGAAGCTTCATTATAGGAAAATATTTTCATTTTAACCAAGGGCAATGATGGATCACCGGACAATGTTAACTCAGATGATATGAAGGTCATTCAGTCTGCTGTCAAATAAGTCTGAGCTTATGCAGAATTTATTAGGGTCCAACTGGTAGCATTAACAAAGACATGAATTTAAATATATTGAAATATAAGGCAGTACACTTCACATTTAATTTCCTCTGCATTCTTTTTCAGATTGAAGTTTTATGATGAGACACCTATTTCAGTCATAACACTTTATATTTGAAACATCCACGGCTTGTCTACACCTTATGTCAGAATGAGAAGAGCCTAAAAAATAGATTTGACTAGCTAGTGTGCTCTCTCAACCAATTGGTGTTGGCAGGTCAAGTTAAGTTACTGTACATATGCTCGGCTCAGTTTGAGAACAGAATGCTAAACAGGATGACTGGCTGAGTTCAATATGCCGAAATCTCCCTGTTTTAAAAGAGCAGATGGCTGGATGTGTTGTCAGAGCATACTGGAGCAAACAATATAGTAACATTATCTCATGTCATCATGTCATGTGATATTTTATTTATTTTAAGCAACTGAAGTTTTTTGACACTCTTTGTTTCTATAATTTTTTTTTCTTTCTTGTAAAATAACGGAACACTGAAGTTCTAGTACTGCAAAATTTAAGGATTCTCATTTAAAAGTATAGGCCTAAGTCAAAGCTCATGGATTATTCAGATCAAAATATGAAAAAATAAATCCATATGCATTTGTAAACAGAATGTTTTTTTTTGGGGTATGCTTATATTTCAAACACAATAAATAGTAAACTGAAATGACTTTCTCATCTTCAGAACCACAGTGGCTCATGAAATGGAGCGCATTGCATTTTTCAAACTGTATTTTGCACAACATGATGAATTACCACATTAAAATTCTTTAATAGCCCAATAGAATGTTTTTCTCATTTCGAGTCATGAATACAACTGAATGTTTAGCTTACACTTAACAAAAGCAATATTGCAGATTTTTCTCATCAACTTCTTTCATGTCATGAACGCTTATCCAGACAATTGGGTGATCAATAATATAAACATCTGAATGTAAAAACAAATAGTATGATTTACAATAAATAATAAATATTTCAGTTTCAGATTTCTGATCACTAATCAAGTAAGCAAATCAAAGCAACAGGGCGACACACCAAATAATAAGAAAGAAATAAACTGTAGAACAAACGTTTTTTTTTTTTCAAAATAAATTAATACTTTTCTCATAAAATGTTCACTGATCAAAAGTGAAAGTAAACACATTTATAATTTTACAACATATTTATATTTCAAATAAATGTTCATTTTGAAAAATAACGATGTGGATACTGGCATTCAGAATCACAGATTATTCCTTTAGGAAGTATGACCAACATAAGAATTTTCACCGGAAAATGTCTGAACTAGTAAGAAACATCCACTTTTGTTCTGGTTCTGACGTTGCAGTGAATCGCACTGATATCATATCACGCAAAACCGTGCAAATTCTACTTTGTTCTCAAATTGTTAATGTTAACAATGTAAGCAAGCATTGTGTGACTACATGTAATAATGTCCTTCTGATATGTATCCTTGTTTTCGTATGGGATAGTTGCAGCCTCTTGTTTTCTGTAGCCACTCTGAAGTCTGAACGAAGTCTTTTGCATTTTACAGCGGGTGAATCTGTTGTCACTGGTGATATTCGTTTGAACCTTTCTGGATCCGCCATCAAATTGTTAAATTTAATTATGTCAAGTGCTGTGAGAAAACGCTATAAATCTCCACTTCCAGCATCCTTATACGCAATATAGCCTAATAGCCGAGACTCTTTTTTATGTTTACAGATGTGACGTAATGACTCAATATAGCCTACTAGCCGAGACTCTTCTTTGTGTACAGATGTGACGTAATGACTCAATAGCCTACTAGCCGAGACTCCTCCTTTATGTGTACAGATGTGACGTAATGACTCAATATAGCCGACTAGCCGAGACTCCTCCTTTATGTGTACAGATGTGACGTAATGACTCAATATAGCCTACTAGCCGAGACTCTCTTCTTTATGTGTACAGATGTGACGAAATGACTCAATATAGCCTACTAGCCGAGACTCCTTCTTTGTATACAGATGTGACGTAATGACTCAATATAGCTTACTAGCCGAGACTCTTCTTTTTGTGTACAGATGTGATGTAATGAATCAATATCTAGCCGAGACTCCTTCTTTATGTGTACAGATGTGACGTAATGACTCAATATAGCCGACTAGCTGAGACTCTTCTTTATGTGTACAGATGTGATGTAATGACTCAATATAGCCTACTAGCCAAGACTCTTTTGTGTGTGTACAGATGTGACATGATGACTCATTATAGCCGACTAGCCGAGACTCCTTCTTTATGTGTACAGATGATGTGATGTAATGACTCAATATCGAGCCGAGACTCCTTCTTTATGTGTACAGATGTGACGTAATGACTCAATATAGCCTACTAGCCGAGACTCCTACTTTATGTGTACAGATGTGACGTAATGACTCAATATAGCCTACTAGCCGAGACTCCTTCTTTGTGTACAGATGTGACGTAATGACTCAATAGCCTACTAGCCGAGACTCCTCCTTTACGTGTGTACAGATATGACGTAATGACTCAATATAGTCTATTAGCCGAGACTCTTCTTTATGTGTACAGATGTGACGTAATGACTCAATATAGCCTACTAGCCGAGACTCTTCTTTATGTGTACAGATGTGACGTAATGACTCAATATAGTCTACTAGCCGAGACTCCTTCTTTATGTGTACAGATGTGACGAAATGACTCAATGTAGCCTACTAGCCGAGACTCTTTCTTTATGTGTACAGATGTGATGTAATGAATCAATATCTAGCCGAGACTTCTTCTTTATGTGTACAGATGTGACGTAATGACTCAATATAGCCTACTAGCCGAGACTCTTCTTTATGTGTACACATTTGAAAAATCTTACTGACCCAAAAAGTTTTTTCAGTTCAACTTTGTGAATGCTGATAAATTTACTTTTGCAATGCACAAAAACAAACTAAAAACAAACAACATTAAATAAGAAATGCAACAACAACAACAAAAAAACCCCCTCAGACTTTAGCCTCACTGTATGTGTTAAATTTTAGATAAAGAAAACATTTTCGGTTTATTCTGAAGCAACTGTGATTTTGCTATTTGGCAGGTCTTCTCCTAACTGGTCTCTGATGGAGAGGGAACAGGCAATCAGTCTGCCTGCAGTTCCACTAAGAGTTGTCTGACTCAATCATTATGGGTCTGTCACAACGCAGAGCTACCTTATAATTACCCACACGTCGACACAGCTGTAACGTCTGGGCTGCTCAGAGTGTTCCCACAGTGAGCTGCATGCCCATGAAGACACTTACAGCGTGCACTGTGTGGAACTTGTGTTTCATTCTCTCTTAATGTTTACCTCCTCTCATTCAAGTCAATTTTGGTGCATTATTAGTATTAGTCAAGTTCGCTTGAGATCTATTGATGAACAGTAAAATTCGGATACTATTTGAAGCTGGGTACAGCGAGCTCATAGAAATGAAGTGACTTTCTGTTTTGAATTAACAAACAGGCCTCTTAGCAAACTGCTTCACAGTGAAATGACATTTGGCTTGAGAACTGTGAGCGCCTGCAGTCTGTCGAAGCTCTTTGAAAGCTCATCAGAAATGGATGGTACACTGTGTTATTAGAACAACAACATTTGATTAAACTGCAGTAACACTGGGAAACAAGTCTTATAAGTTTTACCCTTTATAGGAAAGACTGTCACCTTGAGTTATACTAGTGGTATTAAATGAAGTTCAGAAGATAACATTTCTCAACTTAAATTTAAAATTGTAAATACAATGAAATTCTAGTCTAGAGACAATAGGTCCTTAACTCAATCTGCTTGCAATCACATCATTCTCTAACAGGATTTACCAATTTTCAGAACGAGTTCAATACTGATACTTTCATTTTTGGTACTTGCCAATACCGATAACAACACCTGCATTCTCCTACGAGAGGTTCTCTCATATTGCGTAAGTTGCTTATGCTACAGGTAAAGTCATCTTTTCTCAAGATATTGAAGCCAAAATTATCCTTAAGTTTTCATATATTGCCTGATAAGGCAGCAAAAGTCTGGGTCAAATATGGACAAACCCAGCCGTTGGAGTTACATTTTTAAATTGCATTTTTAATCCAACATTTGGGTTTATCTTGAGTGCCCGCTTGGCTGCCCTGCTGGTGATGTCGCGCCCTCTAGGCGTCACATATGAATTAAAACTCATATGAATTGCAGTAAGGTCGGGTTGGACAAAACTTGTTTTAACGTATATTTCAAAATCAGTCAATTTAGCGATTCTGCTTAATGAGATCCTCACCTCTGGGATTAATTTGATCACATCTTGATGGAGGATGGGGAAACAACTAATGTTAATTACCCATGGCCTTATTTGTCCAAGTTCAATCAGTATTTTTGAGAAAATGTTCTACATGCAATTTACATTGGATGTATATTTCGTTCTTGCAATGTTGTAGGCTATTTGTTGCACTTTTGACTAACAGTCAGAGATATTTTAGTGTTGTGTGTAATAAAACAATACTCTTTGAAATCGTAATTGCATTGCCTTGTTTTAAACACTAAATATTTTACTTAAAACATTCCTCAGACACTTATTCAGTTATTTATAATATACGTTGTTCAAAAAGCAAAAGTAGTTTCAATGTAGCTAGCTACTTTTTGATTGTAACTTGTAGTGTAGCTAACTACTTTTCTAAACGGGTAGCTTGACTGTAGTTAAACTACTTTAACTTACGAGTAGCTTGTAGCTTCACAAACTACAGTTTCAGAGTAGCTTCTCCAACACTGCTCATATTCACCTGACCCATTTGATTTTCTACGTTCTTTCGAAAACGTAAAAAGTACTCTTGGCCACTCAGATACTCTCAAGTACTCTTATATTTTGGCCACTCGGATATGTTTTTACATTTTTTGGAAGAGTGACCAGAATATTCCTAGAAAACAAATCTGTTGTGTCCCACAGAAGAAATAAAATCATAATTGGGCAGCCTAATGAGTAGCCTATTTTTTTGTGAACACTCACCCTTTAAAACAGTCAGATGTACATTATTATTAGGTTTTCCTGGTGTGAAATCCACAATCAATTCTTTTCACAAAGGAAATATTTATATGATACCAGAGAGTGATTTCATATGGAATACATTAAGTTAAACTTTCCTTACAATATTGGATACCTTCTCCCCCAGAGCTCTGTGAATAACACAGTCATATGTATACCAAACTGTGGCCATTCATCTCCATTTCTCTTCCCACTTCTTATACATTAGAAGGTCATCAAAAAGGCATGATTACAACCCAGGCTGCTCCTCTGCTTCTTCCCAGACAGATTTATAGTGCTTGTGATCAAATTCGCTGCAAATCAAAGGAAATTACAGTAATTTATCAGCTTTTGCTGATCGCCACTGTTCAGTCAATGCTGATGGCCTAAAGCTCGAAAAAAAAATCTCATTATGAAGCTCTTTCTTTACTTTCAAATGGACACGAGGCATCTTCAGTGGAATAACAAAGAAAGCTCTGCAGTGAAGGGACAAATGCATCGCTCCTTTTCTTAAAGTTTTTGTCATGGCAAATTCTGATTGACTGAAGATACAAAATATATAAAAGTTTAATGTTACTTACGAACACATGTTTATTTCAATAGAATACACAGATATTTTTACATAGCTGTCAAGAAAAATGCTAACAGCTAACAGGGAACATTCTCAGAACTAAAGGCTAAAGGTTCTCCCAAAGTTTTAAAAACATTATTCAAGTGATGTTAATAGAACGTTCGTTCAGAGTTATCTCTAATAATATTCTCTAAATGTTAGCACAAAAACATCTATAACTTTTTTTTAAAAACTTTTTTTCCTGAAACGTTTTAGTTGTATTAATATGTTTAGAGAACATTAACAAGTAATGTGCTCATAATGTTATTAAATGGAAGAATAATAAAATGAAATTGTTCCCTTAAGGTTTATAGAACTAACACATTTATGAATAACTGGACATTCAGACAACATTCACAAATAAACTTTTGATAACTGAATGGGAATGTTTGCAAAATTTTAACAAGCGGTTATCTCTCCTCCTCACCTGTCAAATCTGACACATACACACATGCGCAGTTCTCATATTACATCATTAACATAAAATCACAAAGTGACCGTTACACCCCGAGTGTATGTGAAGTAAGTTTTAGCTCAAAATACCTAACAGATGAATTGAACAGCATGTTAAAGTCCCTTTTTGAGGGTCAGTAAAAAGCATTGTTTCATGTGTGTACCTTTAAATGCAAATTAACTGCTGCTCCCTGCACAGTCTCTGATTACCTCACAGCACTAAAATGTCAGAAACTGCTCTGCCTTTCATGTTTAAACTGGAGTCAGACAATAGTGGAGAAACTCAAGAAGAAGTGACAACATGTAGAATGCAACAGGACGTTTCTGAATGGTTAGTTGATGAATTTTATGTTGCTGATATGGATTTAACTAACTCCCAGTGTTGGGGAAGCTACTCTGA
This sequence comes from Hybognathus amarus, assembly GCA_030378365.1. Classification (NCBI taxonomy): domain Eukaryota; kingdom Metazoa; phylum Chordata; class Actinopteri; order Cypriniformes; family Leuciscidae; genus Hybognathus; species Hybognathus amarus. The sequence goes on along the minus strand of JAQIUQ010001233.1, from coordinate 421,404 downwards.
AACTGTAGTTTGACAAGCTACAAGCTACTCGTAAGTTAAAGTAGTTAAACTACAGTCAAGCTACCCGTTTAGAAAAGTACTACACTAGAAGCTACACTACAAGTTACTATCAAAAAGTAGCTAGCTACATTGAAACTACTTTTGCTTTTTGAACAACGTATATTATAAATAACTGAATAAGTGTCTGAGGAATGTTTTAAGTAAAATATTTAGTGTTTAAAACAAGGCAATACAATTACGATTTCAAAGAGTATTGTTTTATTACACACAACACTAAAATATCTCTGACTGTTTGTCAAAAGTGCAACAAATAGCCTACAAAATTGCAAAAACGAAATATACATCCAACGTAAATTGCATGTAGAACATTTTCTCAGAAATACTGATTGAACTTGGACAAATAAGGCCATGGGTAATATACGTTAGTTGTTTCTCCATCCTCAATCTGCCGTCACGTCTTGCTATATAATCATAATATGGGTGTGTCAACCCACTTCTGTACGTCAGTGAACCGTTAGCCGCAAGATGCGTGATAACAACAGGTGGCGGTAATGGCAAAAAATGAGTTTGTAATCCAACAAGAAGAATATCTTGCATCGCGCTGATTCGCGCAGGCTCGACAATGTAGCAATGTAGCTTTTGCTCGTGCTACATCGCTATTTGCTGCAAAAAGTAGTTAGCTACTGGAAAAGCTACACTGTTTAAAAAGCAACTGAGCTACTGCCAAGCTACTGAAAAATGTAGTTAAGTTAGTAGCTACGCTACTTGTAGTTAACTACTCCCCAACACTGCTAACTCCAAGTAATTGATTAGCATATTCTGTCATGATAATCTATAAAATCGCTTGTGTGGGAACTGTAAGATACCTATATAGTGACATGCTAATGCATTTATGTTACTGCATTGGATGTGAAGAGACAGATGCGACAGCTTGAGCTGACTCACAAATGTGCTTTACTAAAACAACTCTTTCTCTTCTCAACACTGCTTGTGTTCCCGGGGAAGGGGGTTTATGTAAATTTTAGGCATAATGATGTCACTAAGCCTGGAGGAACGTCGTGCAGTACCTTCTAACGATTTGTTGTAGTCCTTAAAAAAAGATTTCTTAAAAAAATATCTTCCTTTGCTTGGAACTTTGAGCATTGTAATTTTGCAGATGCTGTTTATGCTCAAACAGCAACATTACACACTAACTAAAGTTAAAATATTGAAATCATAATCAGTTACCCTTTTAAATATTTGTTAAGTCCAATGCTCGCTCTATATTGCTGTAGATCATTAAACTGTTACCTCTGAAGTCTGTCCGAAATCAGTTTTGTGAGGTAGCTTGAAAAAAAAAGTCATTGTTGACAAACCCAGTTTTTAGGTTACATTTTTAAATTGCGTTTTTATCCAACGTTTGGGTTTGTCTATATCTTATATATAGTTGACCTATTATTGGGTGAGAACAACCCAGCATTTTTAAGAGTGTATATGACTTTTTATAACAGTGCACAACAGATGTTAACAGCAGTTCATTATGAATTGAAATAGATGTTGTCTAAGGTGCGGGTGTCAGAATATGCAGACAAGCTGCTAATGAAAATGTCCTGAAGGTGGCTGTGGTCTCTTCTCATCAGCACATGAGATTCCAGCACCTTGACTGGAGCTCAATAGAGTCAAGTTTGTTTTGCTTTTGTTTATCATTTGTTAAACGGAAATGTGAGGTTTGGGCAGGTGGTTTGGAAGGACATTCATCTTCATGCCACCTCCCTCTATTTCTCGTCAGCATTTGCTGGAGGAGACGTTTTGGGCAGAATGACAAATTGGTTGGACAATTGCTTTTAACAAGCTAGAGGGAAAATAGGGCAAACTACTAATACTACACATCTCCCATTCCATCCACCCAACATATATTTCTCTTTCTCAATAATTCATAAGATGAACTGAGCAAGAAACAGAGAAAACCTACCTACTCTCCTTCCCCCATATAAAAGCTTGAGTCCTTTTCTCAGCCTGGCCTCTCTTACCTCCTCTGGGCGAGTAAGACTGGTGGATACTTGTCAAATTCCTGTATATACAGACACTGTGCTTTTTTGAATGGAGCTGGCATGAATGTCTTGATCCTGTCTGGATCCCTCCATTGCCCATCTGAGAGAGTTGGAAACATTGAATATGCTATTTCTTAATCTTTAATATATCCCCCTATAATTTCCTCAAAGTCATACATAAGCAATATCATTTATATATTTGTATATACTTAGTTCTTTGTGGATTTAGGAAGTAGGAGTTTAATGATAAAATTAATATTTGACTTTCATTATGTACTCACCCGTATTACTTTTTCTAGATAAAAATCCATGCTGCTTTTTTTCCATACACTGAAAGTTAATGTTGACCACAACTGAGGTGTAAGATTTTCAGTGAATAAAGAAAGCTTATTTGGCAATGTCACAATCTGCTCCAAGACATGAAGGTTAAGAACCAAATGCAGCTTTAATGAAGGGGCAATCTAGACACGCAACACAAAATACAGGGAATAGGTCAAATCCCAGGTAGGCAGTCAAAACAAACAAAACAGGCAGGGGTCAGAGGCAATCCCAAATCCGAGAGACATGGAAACCACAGGAAATGCAAATGCATTGCAATGACATGCAAAACTACACAGTTAGTGATGTTACGTCTGACACCGACGCTCCAAAGCTTGCTTCAAACTTGCAATGAACCACTGCTTCGGAGCTTGTATCATTACGTCACTAGTCATGTGAAAATGACGTCTGAAGCATAGACACTGGTTTACTCCATAGACAGTAAAAGAAATGGATGGTGCGACCCCATTGATTTCAACGGAGAAGACTGAAGCCCGATTATTGCACTTTCTGTCTGATGTCTGAGTGACTGCGCAGGCTCAAACTGAGCGTGAAGACAGTCTGACAGTTGTTAATCTTCTAGTAGCTGTGCCAAGACTAGGGCTGTTAATCTTCCTCTATAATACTATTCGAATTCCATTCCTTATTTTATGTAATATTCGAATAATATTCGAATATTAGTTGCTCAAATTTATCCTATAATTAATATTTACGACATTACCACTATAGCCTGTGGTTGTTGTTACACGTTCAGCCCACTCGAGGGACATCTAACATTACTACAATAAACATTTAGGGGCCATTCCTGGTAAGATCAAGTAATTTTTCTTTTAATGAAGATGGTAGTGTTGCGCGTCTGCGACTTACTTTCACTTTGATTTGCGATAGATTGCGGCGCATTGACTTGATGAATAGGGGCTCAGATCTGAGGTGATGTGATCGTCATATCGCGTCGGAAGTTCCGGGAGTCTCCCGCATATGGTAGCGTCTCCCTGATGGCCACAAATTAGTTAAAATCTCCCGGAATACGCGCATAACATAGGCATAGCGCGCGGCGCGTGCATGGCAGAGAGGGAGTGAACGAGACCTTGCGAACGTGCCACGCGAAAGCTAGTCCAGCGCTCTCCTATTGTTAATAAGAAAGCGATCTTTCAAGAAAACGAGAGAAGAAAGGGTTTCACCTGGTAATATATATATTTTTAAATATATATAAAACCAATATTCGAATAGTAACTTTAGCATTCGAATAGTATGGATTTTGTTAATATTCGAATTATATTTGAATTTCAAATTCGTTCCAACAGCCCTAGCCAAGACATATTCTGAATCACCTAATTCCTCAAAAACGTTGTTGAAATATTTTGTCCTGTTGCTTTTATGGACTCTCTATTTATGGTCTTCTCCCTTGACTTTATGCCTCCATGTACCCCGATTGCCTCATAGACACTAAAAGATTGCCTGCGAGCTTCTCCTTCTGTCTATACGGTAATGTCTCAATTGTGCGACAGAAAGTCCTGTGGTTATGACGCAATCTTTAGCCTATTTTTGCAAAAATGGCTTCTACGGGGCCATAACGTAAGATACAAAGTAATGGAGCATTTTATACATTGTCGTGTTTCTTTAGAAATAAATAATGGACAAATGGAGTCTTGGACACCTCAGATGCAAAGTTATCTGCAAATGCCAAAATGAATGGGAGTCAATGGGATGCTAACAGCAGGTGAAGTTCTGCTACAATGGCGGCTCCCGCTAGGCTTCAACTTCCGGCTGAGGGATTATGGATTTCCTGTAGTGAACCACCTGACTGCTTTGACTAACCGATCCAGTGTTGACAGGTTTGAAACCTGGCGGCTGTATTTCTCATAAAAGTGAAGCCAAACCATGGCAACACCGTGGGTTGTAGTCGGTGTTTGGATTGGCGTTATTATTGAGAGTGGATTGAGTTTATTTTAGTGTTGTGATGGAGCCAGCGAGAGAAGAGAAGTCGTTCCCAAGTTTGGGAACACTTTTAACTTATTTCCCTGAATAAGGTTAGTTCTTTGACATTTCTGCATACAAATATTTTTACATATGTAGTGAATGATATGGAGAGAACAGAAACTTCAAAAACCCTCTGCTACATTACATTATGAGAGAGCCTAAGTCCCTCCCCCTCCAGTTGACCACCATGGGACCTTATTTCAAAAAATCTGAATGGTAGTCAATGACGGAGACAACAAATATTTTGATTTCGTTTAAATTGATCCCTGAATTACACATATGATGTTTGTCAATTTAAAAGACACATTTTAAAGTCAAGAAGTCGCAGTTTGATGTAAAACTGTTGAGATATGAGACTGTGAAAATACGTAATTACAAAGACTACAAACCCCAAAGGCGCACATTTTCTCTCAATGAATGAAGCGAACTTTACTGAGGCTATGTCATAGTTTCTATAGTCTTCCCGTTATGTCGTAACGTTACCCGTCATGAGTGTGTCGTTCCAGACTGACACACACACAGCAGCTAATCTTGCTTGTTGTTTAGCCTCCCAGGGAGATGTAGTTCATTGAGGGTTTTTCACATGAAAGCTGAAAAGTTACTCTTCTGTTTTATGACGACCTGCCAACTTCTTGGCTTTCATAATTATCTTTTAAATTGACAAACATCATATGTGTAATCCAGGACACAGTTCAGACGGTACAAAAAGCCATTGACTACCATGCATTGTTTTTCTGAAATAAGGTCCCATGAACGGAAGGGAGGGGCGGACTTTAGGCTCTCCATAGTCATACATTATAGTCATGGAAACCATTACAGAAATTCTATTGGATTTAAAGGTTTTCATGGGACTTTTATTGGTTGTGAAGGGAATTATTGCGGTCTCTGTGGGTCTCTACTGATATGTATTGGGTTCTATTGGTGGGGGCATTAAATCCTAACGAAATATGTCCCAAACACACTACAAAAAATAATTCTGTAGTGGTTTAAATGGTATAAGCAAATGGTTCCTATTGGTATTTTAATAGAAACCATTACAATTTCTGTGATGGTTTCCAACTTTTTTCAAGCTGGTCTGATCTTCTGTCCTTGTCTAAATTAATAATTACAAACACACATCATGCTTAATGTTTTATTGTCAAGGTGAACACATGAAATTCATCAGTATCAATAAAATTCACCAACATAAATGAGTTTCACAGCACTAAAACTTTTTCGCCTTCGGCAAACACGTAATAAACACTCTTCCATTTTTCATTGTAAACATGCAATAGACTTACATGTTTGTCTTCAATCAGCCACCATATTGGTATCGGCCGATATATGATCGTTTTAATGTTATCGTTATTGACCTGATAAGAGAATAATAATTTGTCCAATATATTAAAGCCGATAAATTATGAATTATTTCTTTCAGCTGAGACAATTCAGATGTGTGTTATGTTCAGGTTGGCAGTTCAAAAACAACCATGATGGTTTTTAATTGCTTGAAATATGATTGAAATCTCTTCAAAAAAGAATAGTATAATCACTACACCCTTACAACCAAGTCTTCTTCAAATGATGGAAGAGTCCTGTGTGCTAAACTTTGTTCAATGGAAGAAAGAAAGTCATAAAGGTGATGTATGATGTATATCACTTAAATGTATGTAGGTAAAAATATATTTGAAGGTCAGTGATATTAATCACACTTATTTTTAAACAAAATGTTCTTTCATATTTGTCTTAGGCTCCTTTGGTTGCCCTTGTGATATGCTTACATTTTAGATTTTGGTACAGTACTCCATGACTAATGCAATAACAGCATAAGAGAGAAGCTAACACACATGCTGTGGTACATCAAAATTAATGAACTGCTGTCAATTTCAATCCAGAATTCATGGTGCCTCACTGTCATTGCAATACACTGTTAAAGTTCACAAGTAAATCACACATTTGCATAGGACAAATGGTGCCAGCAGAGTTCAATAAAAATTGCATGCAGAAGCAGAGTAGATCTCTTCTGTTCTACCTGGTGAAACAGGAAAATTAGATATTGACTGAAGAATAATGCCTTTCATTTTAGCGCAAATTGTGCTATGGAACAAAGGACCATCTGTGGGATTATCCAAGGTTATCAGAGCCCTTGACCGTGCTTAGCGATCGTTTATAAATAAACCATTTTATGACACTTCCAATAATGCTGTGGAATTGACAGACTGCTGAAGAAAGTACCCAAAGTAGCTCTACAGACTTATGGAAATGTTTTGTTTTATCTCAAATATTGAGCGTGTTTCATTTGAGCTGTTTTGAAGGAAAGGAAATTAATAATCAATAACACCTGTCACTAAAGTAACACACTTCAGAATCATCAGAGATATTATGTGCCAGACTTTGAACTAAAATTAACCAGCTTCCACTATTTCTAGTTTTTTTTTAAATGATTAAAAATATGCCTTTTTTAAATAACATTTTTGCAGATTTAAATAAAATTGAATTACCATAGTATTATTCTTAGTTCTGAAAAGATCAACATGACACTGATCTTACCTGTCATACACTTTTTTGATAACAGTGTTCACTTAAAGTAACATGCAAAGAGGCCGATATACTGTTGTGGTAAACATGTTTTTAACAATTGTCATGGCCATGTAGCCCTTTACCTTCAAAGCTATTCTTCTTCTCAACATCTTTTATCCTTTCACAATTTTACAAAAGTTTTCTTCACATCAAGGCTGTGCTCCAAAAAGCACAAAGAAAATAAAGAAAAGTGCAAGAGGAAAATAAAATATAAAATAAATAAAAGAAAAGAACATCAAAAGCCCAATGTTTGCAGTCATTCGACATTGTGTTGAATTTTTCAGTTCATTCCTAGAAAATCCGTACTTAAAAAAAGCAACAAAAAAACCCATATATTTATATATATATATATATATATATATATATATATATATATATATATATATATATATATATATATATATATATATATATATATATATATATAAATATATATATAAAATATGTTTTTTTTGTTGTTTTTTTAGATGAATTTTCGAGGAATGAACTGAAAAATACAACACAAAGTCGAATGACTGCATATATATATATATATATATATATATATATATATATATATATATATATACATATATATATATATATATATATATATATATATGTCATATATATATATATATATTTCATATATATTTTGGGTTTGTGTATATTGCCTATATATTTTCGGGTTTGTTCAAAATTTGGGACTCAACGTTGGTTTGGTACAAGCTTTTTTTGAGGGTTATTATTGATTGTCATGTCATTGAAATAAGTGCAGGCAGCTTGCCCCTCTCTATCTGAGAAGATCTAGCTCTGAACATAAATCAAATAATGAGACACCACTACTGAGGTAAAACTAAAGGGGAAACCAGGACACCTAGCCAGGCAGATAAATCCTTCCTGTCCACACCATTTAAGAATTTAAACTTCAATGTAAAATATATCCATGCCAAAAACACTCTTAAAAATAAAGATTCTTTAGTTTTTTACCATCCCCAGAGCATATTTCTCAATACTTAAGTCTTAATTTAAGTATAAATGACTTAAACATCCAAGTTGATTGTACTTAAAAATGTGCAGCAACGTTTAATCAACAATTTTAACTATGGTAAGATTTCAATTATGTTGAATGTTAAAAGTCAGTCCTGTGGAAGGGCAGGTCCCTTAACTTTTAGACCATTGCAGCTTTTATTGCATGTTAATTTTCCTTTTGTTTTGAAGTGTGTGTTTAACACATTTGACTAACATTTTACTAACATTTAGCATATTTGCTAACTGCATGCTTGTTGTAAAATTGGACTATTATAGGCAGATCTCTGAAACATCACTCATAAAAACAGTGCACAGTCTAGAGTTTATCATGCACCTCTGTCACTTGGCTCATCCTCAAGGGCACTGAGTGTTGCTGTATAGAACAGAACAGGACAGTGCTGTAAATACAATCGCCCTCATTCACCTGCTTTTCAATATGAGCCACTTATACAGTGCTTATAATATGGCCAGTATACATTGTCAAGGAGCCAAGCTTAATTTATGAGCAAACATTCGTTCAGTAACGTAATAGAAAGTTCAGTCAGAGTTATCTGGTATAGTAGTTCTCTAAAAGTTAGTACAAAAATGGGTTACACTTTACAGTTCCTTCATTAAAGGGATAGTTCACTTTGAAATTAATTTTTGATATTTTAGCTTACCTCAAGGGCATCCAAGATGTAGGTGTCTGTTTCCACAGTATTTTCAATTTTGAATTTTTTTTAGGTCAAACCGTTTTTGTCTGTCAGTCATATCAGCCTGGTCTCATTGTTAATACGTAGGTATTTTACGTTTTTGCAAAGATAGAAAACGTACTTTTTAGTACGTTTGGATAGATGCTGAAACGTATAATATAGACATCTGCAACATTAAAACGTAACATTATTATGTTTTTACAGCTACAAAACGTAAACTATTTACGTATATTCTATATCATAAAGATATCTGTATAATTTCCCTTTTTACCATTTCATAGATAAATGCAAGATCCCGTAACCATAATCCCAAACCTAAACATACCAATTTTATACATAATATAAAAAAGGATAAAACGTAAGACAGATGTGTTGGGAAAGGGCAGTTTTATTAACAATGTAGCATTAAAATATATTTTGAGCCACCAATCCTACTCCTACCCCTAAACCTACCCATAACAATTCCTTAAAACTATGTAAAAAAAAAACATAACTAACAGACAAGTATAATCACAATAATTTATTTATTGCGAAAATGTCAAAACCGATACCAAAAGCCATTCACATGATAAAGCGTTGCAGTCGCAGTCCTCTCTGGCAGTATTGTAATAGTTTTGTATGAAGTACAGAGCAGAAATTAAATTACTAACTTAATCAATAAAAATGTTAATCCGGCTTCAGTTTCGCGCTTCTCCATTTCAAATGAACTGATTTCAAATTATGCATTTTTGTAAACAATTACAAATTTATTACAAATTATGCATTTTTCATGTTAATTGTAAAACTCGTATATATATCTCTGGAAGGTTTTAAAAAAAAATAGTAGTTACTGATTAATAGTGTAGAAACACTGGAAAATGTCCTGCTCAAGTCGTCCTTGCGATGGAGGTTCGGGTTGAATAACTAATTCTTCCTTTAATGCATGTAAAACTGTTTGAGGAGACAAAATGAGGAACCTCTGAAATAGCCTTAAATGGGCACTTTAATGGGAAGATTAGCAAAATGTTCTTAGAATATATATATTTGTTAACTGGGAGGTTGGGTTGTTGAAAGTATTGGTTATTATTTTTTCAAACTTAAAGAGGGTAAAAAATAACCTTGTTGAAAAAAAAAAGCCATCTTTAAACTAGTAGTGTTGGAGCGATCTGAAATATGAAAGGATGACACAAATGTAAAACTTATCAGCCTGACTCATGAATATTAAAAACACAGCGTTGTGTGATTAATATTCAAAAGGTTTATATGTTCAGTGGGCAGAAAGTGGTAAATAAGACATATGTTTTTAAAAAGAAGTAGCTAGAGTCTCCCATTTCACACAGGTCCATTTGAGCTGTTTCCTGACAAGTTTGCACTTTAATTGGGCTGAAATGCACATGTGAAATGGCAATAGACTGCAAGTAAAACAACATCTTGTCCAAAATATGAATCCAGGATTTGGTTAATTTAGTTTTTGCTGACTAAAACCATGTATTTGACAGCCACATCTTTAAATTTGAAAGCAAGGCACATACTGTACAAATCACTGTGGAAATATATTGTTGGTTTAACTTAAAAACTAAGTAACCTGGTTGCCTTAAAATTTTAAGTTCATTGAACTGTAGAAAGTGAGTTAATACAATAAAGGAGATTCATTTAATCATCATAAACTCAAAATGATAAGTTATAAGTTAAATTAATCTCCTTCATTGTATGAACTCACTTTTTCCAGTTAAATAAACTTAACATTTTAAAGCAACCAGGTTACTTACTTTAAGTTAAACCAACAATATTTTTACATTGGACAAGTGCTCATATTGAGCAGTATCTGAACTGATTTCTACTTGGATCTTCTTTGGCAAAAATCATAATTTATTTAAAATTGAAGAAATATACTTCTTCAATCCACATTTTGGCAATAACATATAATATTATATTTTGGAAAGAATTGTGTGGCATTCAGATTGAAAAACCTTTTAAACCTCTGTTCAGTTTGTGTATTTGAATTGAGGTGGCAAACAAGGGGCAAAATTTTATTAGAGTAGATTAAATTGGATTGGATTGAAATTCAAATAATGGCTGTCAAATTGAACATACCTAAAATATTCTGTAGGAATACCACAGGCATTTGACAATATTAATCAGAATAGAAAATAATTTCAATAACTATCAATGCCACTTTTATTTGTATTTAAAGTGTAATTAAATAAACATAATTTTCATGTAGCCTATTACTCAACCTACAGACCATGGTAGAATAATGTCTGTGATAATAAAAATACATTAATGTCATATAAACTTGTTCAGCTTGGGAGTTATTTACCCAGAAGTGTACAGATATATCAGGACATGGACAAATGGCTGAAAGAACTCTTGTGTTCTGCTCTTCCAAATGTTCAGTCTTTGAAAAGGTTAATGCTTGGATCATACAGTTTAGCCTAGAGCTTGACATGGTCATGAATTCACCATTCCTCACTATAGCTGCATGCATCCTTGTTCATATAAAATATTTAGAATCTGGTATCCATGGTGACCATGCTGTCTTTGGGGAGACTAACATCATGAAGAAGCACAATGTCTAATTGAGATTCCCATTCATATGGTATGTTTTTAGGTTCACCTTGGGGATCAGGAACACTTCACAGTGATAAGTCATGACTTGCTGTTTCACTGGGCTCTAAATATAAAGTCACAGGCGAAATTAGTCATCCATCACTATGGGAAAATTCCTGAGAATACAGTAATGATGTGTGTCAAAAGGGTCACTCTAAAAAGTGCTGGGTTGTTTTAACCCAACTTTGGGTCAAATGTTTGAATTACATTTTTAACCCAACATTTGGCTTTGTCCATATTTGACCCAAATTTGGGTTAAAAGAACCCAGCATTTTTGTTGAGCTGCACAAATCGCAATCTGTCTAGAAGAGGATGTGTGTCTATATTGACCCCACACACACTGAGGAGGATGGTTTGAGTCACCAAACTAACTGCAGGATCAAAGATGGAGAACCTGCAGATGTCAGAAATTCTCCAAAACTATAATCCGACCTCATCCATAACCACAACTTATTTGGGAAGGTTGCAAAGAAAAACATCAATCAGCAATCTCATGTACCTAGAGTTTGCCAGTCCTTACTGGAATTTTCAGTGGGAATGGGATTTTTTTGACCAAATTATAAGGTTTTTGGAAAAATCCAGAGGTGGGTTTGGCATAGTCAGAATAACTAATCCGAAAAATATTTCAATCCACTCTGAAGATCAAAAATGGTAGTGATTGTGCTTGGCAAATTCCATATTCTACTGTATGCTTCCAAACTTGATTGGTTGATTGTTAAGATTGTGATTCTTATTTCATTACAAGGGGAAGGTTGCAGACATTAAAATTTAGCAAACATTACAAACATTCCATGTTACAGGTTTTTATGGAATATACATGCTTGTCCGACAGATTTTGATAATTGAATGGATCATTTTCCATGTGATGGCTCACACGGTGAAAGAATGTTTAGTGTTGTGAAGACTTCGGAAATGTCACTGAGAATCAACTCATCAGTTTTGACCAATAAGCCATGTAATTAGTTATTCTGAGAATTGTAGACAATTGTATTTTGCAGACATGTGCCAAAACACATGCAACTGGCTTAAATCAATAAGAATGTGAACAATAAACTAACTGTTAAGAGATGTGCACTGCAAAAAAATGCATTCAAGAATTGAGCCAAACCAACTGAGGAAAAACACCTGATTGACCCTGTCAGGAAGTCTCAAGCTTTGGACTTGATTGTCTATGGTTCTCAACTTCAGACTGGTAATCGTCTATGGTCTCGGATTTGACTCTCTTTGGTTCTCGACTCTGACTCAAGATCGTCTGTGGTCTTGGTTCTCAACTTTGGACTCGAACTCTCTTTGGTCTCGGCTCTCGACTCGGACTCAAAATCGTCTATGGTCTGAGTCTCGTCTGGATTTCGACTGTCTTTGGTCTCGAGTCTAAAGCTTGGACTCGATTGTCTACTGGTCTCGACTCTGACTCGATCGTCTATGTGGTCTGAGTCTTGACTTCGGACTCAACTCTCTTTGGTCTTGTAGTACAGCTTCGGAACTTCGAATCGTTATATGGTCATTGGTCTCGTAACTCCGACTAGACTCTCTTTGGTCTCGGTCTCAACTCTGGAACTGAAATCGTACTGTGGTCTTGGTCTAAACTCCGACTCAACTCTCTTTGGTCTGGCCTCGTGTCTAATCTCCGGACTCAACTTTCTTTGGTCTTGGTCTCGACTCGCACTTGATTGTCTATGGTCTCGGTCTCAGACTCGGACTCAATTCTCCCTTTGGTCTGGGTCTCGAGCTCGGACTCAAGTAGAGCTGGTCTCCGACTACAACACTGTCTGTAGGATCTGGAGTGATTTGTTTGGAGGACTGGTTTCTGACATCTTGCCTCATGTTCTTATGATGCATTATAGGTGAAGATCCAGGTTTTTAATCTTGGCAAATGAGGCTGTACAAAGTATTAAATGAAGGGTGCACATAATTGTGAAATATCAGAAAAAAAATTCTGTGTATGTATGTATGTATGTATGTATGTATGTATGTACTGCATGTATGGTTATAATTCATTTTGAGAAGATAAAAGAAAAAAACTGCACAAAGATACAAGCAAGCAAAGCTGAAATCCTGAAGTACTACTCAGTTCTGTTCAGAATTGTCACCCAGTACCTTGGGACAGTACATACCTCATTCCCTCTGCATAAATGGAGTCCGATCTCTTTGATCCGGCTCAACTTCATGACGCTCCAGCGGCGTGCAGCATCCTGCAGCAAGCCCGGCATTCGGGGTTAAATTAAATAGGCTCAAAAGCCAGCAATCCTCTGATGAAGAACCTCTGCCTACATATTTATCATCAGCTGGAATATTGAAGTTTGCTTTAGCATCCACTTTTAGGTGTTTTGTGGAAACTCGTAATCCAATTATCATGCTATTTGGAGTTAGAGGAGAACGATAAATATTCTTTTTCCTCCCTTTTCTTCTTTCCCAGTTATATGGTTAATAAAGCTCTAGACTGTTCCATGGCACCACAAAAGATGCATTATGTGAGCTGCCTGAAGGGTTAAGTCTTAAAAAAATGATGAAATAGCAAAAATAAATAAATCAATAAAGCAGGCTTATGAAAGTTATGTAAATTCAGAAGCAAATCAGACAGTGTGTTGAAACGCGCTGTTCTCTGCAATTCAAACAAACGCGTCCAATTTTCAGGTTATTGTGCTTAAGCAAAAAGCTTCCAAAGTGCTTTTCCTTTCTTTATAAAGCTTTTTAAAGTTTATGCATAGTGATGCAGCTCTTAAAATTCAAATGGAACCTTTTATTTTGACACAGTTTTTTGTTTAATGTGATGCATTCGCAGAATCTGCTGGAGTCTTAATGCTGTGTTTTTATTGATTTTACCGAGATCACACCTGGTTTACAGCACAGCAGAACTGGCTCACCACTGTTCCTGTCACTTTCTGTGTTCTGCTTTACATTTTTTTGTGAGCAACTTTATATTGCAGGCATATCGACTCTGTCCTCTTTTCCAAACAAACTGGAAAAGCTGCCAGTGCAATGTGACTCTGCACTGTTCCCACACCAGCTGCTCTTCCCTAGATCCAGCACAGAGTGAGAGTGCTGCAGGCCCTGTCGTGTGGAGATTACTGGATGTGGCCTTTGAACCGCATTAGTTCAGCAGATTTAACTGTCTACCCATCCCCACAGAGCTATGTCCCATCGGTCGCAGGGGGAAAGAGCCTCCCGTATGGCTGCTGTTATCAGATTTGTGGTGTTGTGCCCTTTTAGACCCTATTGTATAAGATCATTCCAATGTAATTCCTCAGTGTCAGAGTTTCTGCACCGTTGATCTTCTCCATCCACTCCCTCAGAACTCTTAACAAGGGCAATTCCAAGTACGGTTTATACTTGATTGGTGATCGTATACCTGCTTTCTGAATCCGGACGCACTCTTGCGTTGTTTCCTGAAGTGGGTTTCCGTCGAAGACTGTCTTCGTTTTGACTTTTTTGTTTTCATTGGGAATGCCTTGAAACTTCAACAAACACAGAAATCATGCATATTCAGAAGTTTCCTGATATCATATACCAATGAAGGCTATATAAAATAATTATATAATAAAATACTGCATTATAAATAATACATATAATATAAATAGTTATATAATTATATTTATATAAATACATATTATGCATTTTTTTAGTGGCATACAAATATGTTTAGTTGATTGCTGACAGACAGACAGACAGACAGACGACGGAGACAGACAAGACAGACAAGACAGACAGACGGACAGATGACAAGCAGACAGACAGACAGACTGACAGATGGCAGAAACAGACAGACAGACAGACAGACAGACAGACAGACAGACAGACAGGCAGACAGGCAGACAGACAGGCAGACAGGCAGGCAGACAGGCAGACAGGCAGACAGGCAGACAGACAGACAGACAGAGAGACAGACAGAACAGACAGACAGAGACAGACAGACGCATAGATAAATAGACAGACAGACAGACAGATGACAGAGACAGACAGACAGATGACAGAGACAGACAGACAGATGACAGACAGACAGACAGACAGATGACAGAGACAGACAGACAGACAGATGACAGAGACAGACAGACAGACAGACAGACAGACAGACAGACAGACAGACAGACAGACGACAGACAGACAGACAGACAGACAAGACAGACAGACAGATGACACAGACAGACAGACAGACAGACAAGACAGACAGACAGATGACAGAGACAGACAGACAGATGACAGAGACAGACAGACAGATGACAGAGCAGACAGACAGACGACAGAGACAGACAGAGACAGACAGACAGACAGATGACAAAAACAGACAGACAGATGACAGACAGACAGATGACAGAGACAGACAGACAGATGACAGAGACAGACAGAGACAGATGACAGATGACAGATGACAGAGACAGACAGACAGATGACAGAGACAGACAGACAGATGACAGAGACAGACAGACAGATGACAGAGACAGACAGACAGATGACAGAGACAGACAGACAGATGACAGAGACAGACAGACAGATGACAGAGACAGACAGACAGATGACAGAGACAGACAGACAGATGACAGAGACAGACAGACAGATGACAGAGACAGACAGACAGATGACAGAGACAGACAGACAGATGACAGAGACAGACAGACATATGACAGAGACATACAGACAGATGACAGAAACAGACAGACATATGACATGACATGCAGACAGTATAGACAGATGACAGACAGACATATAGATGACATGAGACAGACAGACATATGACATAGACATACATATGACAGATACAGACAGACATATGTACAGAGACAGACAGACATAATGACAGAGTACATACAGACATATGACATAGACATACATACATATGACATAGACATACATACATATGCACATAGACATACATACATATGTATATAGACATACATACATAATGACAGAGACATACATACATACTGACATAGACATACATACATATGACAGAGACATACAGACATATGACAGATACATACATACACATGACATAGACATACATACATACGATATATGACATACATACATATGACACAAACATACATACATATGACATACATACATATGCACATATACATACATACATATTGACAGATACATACATAGACATACATACATATGACATATACATACATACATACATACTACATATACATATATACATATGACATAGACATACATACATATGACATAGACATACATACATATGACATAAGACATACATAGACATACATGTACATACATACATATGACATAGACAGATACATACACATGACAGATATATACATACATATGATATATACATACATACATATGCACACATACATACAGTACATATGATATAGACATACATACATATGATACATATACATACATACATATGACATAGACATACATACATATGATAGATACATACATACATATGACATATACATACAGACATATGACAGATACATACATACATACACATGACACAGACATACATACATATAGATATACACACAGACATATGCACAATAGACATACATACATATGACATGTACATATGATTTACATATGACATCTGACATATGACTTTACATATGACCGACATATGACCATACATATATGACCGACATGACCTATAATGACTGACATATGACCGACATATGACCGACATATATATATATACATAGATAGATAGATAGATAGATACAGACACAGACACACACATAGATAACATAGATAGATATACAGACAGATATACAGATATACATATATACATATAGACATAGATAGATACAGATAGATAGATAGATAGATAGATATATAGATATACAGATATATAGATATATATACACAGATATATATATATATATATATATATATATATAGATAGATAATATATATATATATATATATATATATATATATAGATATAGATAGATAGATACAGAGACAGACAGACAGACAGACAGACAGACAGACAGACAGACAGACAGACAGACAGACAGACAGACAGACAGACAGATAGACAGATAGACAGATAGACAGATAGACAGATAGATAGATAGACAGATAGACAGATATAGATATGATAGATAGATAGATAGATAGATAGATACAGACAGACAGACAGACAGACAGATAGACAGATAGACAGATAGACAGATAGATACAGATAGATAGATAGATAGATAGATAGATAGATAGATAGATAGATAGATAGATAGATATATAGATAGATAGATAGACAGATAGATAGACAGATAGATAGTTAGATAGATGAGGTCTCTCAAACATATTACTTCAACATATTACATACTTAACATATTACAGTCTGTAATTAGGACATGATTACTTGATTACTTTAGCTATGACCGAAAATAAAGAAAAAAACAACAATAAAAGGAAGAGTTTCTGGCAGGTATGCTAAACAGTCTTATAGCCTGCCAATTTCCATTTACCTCAACTTCCATGTGATTGTGAAGCTCCGTCAAAGTAGACAGTTATTAAATACCTGGCTCACTGATGCCTTTAATGAGGACATCTGGGTGATGGTCAGCTTGCTTTCTTACCATGGAGCGATTAAAAATAGATCCCTCTGTCGTACCTTCCTCCCCTCCTCTGCCTCTCTCTTTCGTTGTCAATCTTTAATAGGATAGTTCACCAAAAGAAGTTCACCAAGGGATATTTCAGCAAAAGAAATCCTATTTTGACATCACTCTCATTTATTCACCCTCATTTCCTTTCAAACCTAGTATAACTTTGTCCGATGGAGGACAAAATTCGATATTTTAAAGAACTGCCCATGCAGCAGCTGTTTTCTATACCAGTTGATACCGTAAAACTCTAAAAAAAGGAAAAAACAAACAAACAACAAAAAACACCATAAAAGTAGATCATATGATTTTACACTACATTCCAAATCTCAACACACTTTCCTATTCAACACCATCACGTCTCAAACCATTGCATTGAGTAAACTTATTGATATTCATCATCAAAGTGAATAAGTCAGTGCTCTAAAAAAAAACATAAATTCTGTGTTTTTAAAACTACATCAAAATGTGCAGGAATGAAACCTCACAACAGGAGGTAAGCTTGGGATGTGCTGTACGCGTGGGAGCAATAGGGTCACATGACACAGCGGTGGCATCTCGACTGCTCAAATAAATCTCTCTCGTGGTAAAGGATGATTGGAGCATGCTGGGCTCCATACTCATTGAAGTATATTTAATAGGACTTAATTGCTCCCACAAGCTCAGTTAATGTTTAAGTGCTGGATGATGTTGTCTATGGCGCTCCTTATTAGAGTTTGGTGTCCTTAATGACGTCCTTAATGACGACTCAATTGTTTGGTCAAGATTTAAAATGTTCCTTATTATCTCAGCAGGTGTTCACTGAAATCCAGCCACAGTTGATTTCTAATTGAAATAAATTTAGACATCTTAAGTCTCATCTTATTTTCATACAATGCAATAGTTATTGAGCTGTGAGGCAAAATCCCAAGCGTACAAGCTGAGGTGAAACTCTTGCCAAGCTATGCAATATATTGCAAAATGCTATCTGATTACTCTGTTTTCACATTTCATCTGCAGATCCTGCTGTCTGTATAAATCGCTGCAGCATTGTTTCAACTGTGACTGAAGAGAAAAAACATTTAAGCAAGTGCGTGATATTTAATACAAAGTAAATGACATTTTAAACACAATACTGGTCATTACTTAGTCTATATTTGCTAAAAAATAATCTACAACAGAATGAATCAGTGAAGTGCATAATATTTCAACCCATAAAGTCACTAAATGCATTGTCCTGAATGAATCTTTTGTTGAATTTGGAACCACATACTACTCTTATTTACTACAAGTCCTGGGCTACGAATGGCAAATATTGGCTGCCAGTGCCATGTCACGGGTTAGTTCAGAGAAGAACGTAGAAAACACTTTCTTTAATGTAGATACTCAGGTACATGGAGACAGCATGTCAAACACGAACAAAACCAGACACTGAACTGTAACTGAATTGTAACTAAATACAGAGATGATGAGTGCAAATGACAGGCAGCTGTGAGGGAGGTAATCAGTGTCCAAGGTAACAGATTCTGGCGGGAAACACAGACAGGAGAACACACGTGACCAATCAAAACAAAGTCAAAGTAAAAAAAGAGCCTAGTGGTGACACATCAAGCTCTGTCTTTTCAGGCCCTGTTTACATGAGAACGCTTGCGGCTGAAAACGTAAAAATATTTTATCGGATGTGCCTTTTGTTTACATGGCGACGGCATTTTTAGGGCTTAAAAACGTGAAAAAGGAAACCACCCTTTAGAGTGGAATTCTTAAAGCTACACACAGTGTAACTCTTAGTTATTCTTAAGCAAAAACACTTAGTTCTTTCAAAATATATATGCTCTATAATGTATATTTACTTTGTTCAAGTAATAAAGTATTCTCGTGAGTGTATAATATGCTATTGAAAATACATATGGGTAAGGGGTTCTAATGTCGGTTGCCATGTTGTCCCTCCATCTTGAAAGTACATTAGCCAAAGAGGGACATACCCGTTAATTCAAGCTTCGCCTTTCGCGTTTACGTTCGAGTTAACACTCATGGACGAGGTCGAACTGGAAGCCATGTTAATCTTGGACTACATTGGCCATCCGGAGGAGTTAAACGAAATCGGAATTGAGAGGAACAGAAATGAATATTCACTGGATGGTCATATACCTTTTCACCGCTAGATGGGGCTAAAAATCACACAGTGTAGCGTTAACCCTCTTGGCGCCACGAACCCCGGCGCCATGGTCGAGTTCACTCGACAAGATGCGTCACTGAAAAAACGGCCATTTCGTCAAATTGGGTGACGAATTTCGGTTTGGCATCCCCTCCACTGGATGGCAGACGGTGTCATACTTCATCCCTGACTCAAAAAAACGTCATGTTTCTATACAAAATGTTCGAAGTTCACGCATTAAATCAGTGTGATCAAAAGTGGAGATCAGTGTGAGAGTGAGCCATTTCATCAGAGTCTGTCCGCGAACCGCGATATATTGTGGTGGAGACTTTGTTTATTATCACTGGGTATGTTAGACGAGGTCGAAGTATTCATAGTACAGAAGGGAGGATGGGGAGTCGCAAATAGTATGCATACTCGGCGCGCGCGCGCGAGGCAGATCTGGCCGCGATTGCGCTGCTCGTATCATCACTTATGAGCTGCGCTTTTCCATAACGAGTGATCTTTTGAACTGACAGGTCTTGTCTACTTGTCTTTGTGTGTCATATGAATAATATAAGCCCCATTCATGGAATCAGAGTGCCTACTCTGATTGTGCCTATTATTAGAGTATGTAGTAAATGGAAAATCTCCACAGCAAAAGGCCAAACACTACATGCATACGGTTTGTTCTACCATTTATTAGTAATGATTTACACAGTTTGTTTATTACTTACTATATACCTGAGCGTTCAGTAATGTGCCATATAGCATACAGAAGGTGATGGACATTTTGGGGAGAAAGAAGTGCTGCATTTTATCATTTAAACGTGACTTTTCATGAAAATTCTATAATCCAAGATTTCTGCCACCATATGACGTCATAATATGCAAATTAGATGGGGAAATTTAATCCCTACATAAACTTTGGGTCATCCTTAATATTTCTGTAATTTACAGAAAGTATCTATCTTATTTCACTTTTAAGATATAGTCTTTTGAAATTAAGATGTCAAAATCGAGCGTTCTCAGGAAAAAACCTCTGGCGCCTGCTAAGGGTTAAAAACGCTCCACTGCCACGTTCTAGTGATAAAAACGCAAAAGTCTGCTTGACCGTGAAGGTTGTACGCAGGCGCACAGACTTGGTGTTGTTGTGTGGCAGTGCTTCACATCGCCACCTAGCTGCCTGGAGTGTATACTACATTGAATTTCACACACTTTTGCATCACCACATGCACGTGTATTTCCCACCCAAAACGCTTGTCTAAACGCAGATTAAAAGTGATGACGCAACTACGCTTTTGCTTTTTCTCTTCAGAATCGTTTCTGTGTAAACATAGCCTTAAGGATTCATTGAAGGCAGCTTTATTTTAATCACCCTGTTTTGAAGGATGCATCATGTGTATCCTTTGCATCATTCCAATCACCCACAATCCTCTGCACATATTCAAATTCACATAGAGAATAGGCAGAAAATAAATCAGCACTGTGCTTATCCAATTTCACTATGTGATGCAAGACAAAAACGGATTGTGGCAATAAAGTTATGTTTTCTTCTTTTGTTGTAAAAGAAATAGATATATAGATAGATTTGTTCTTGAATTATATCAGTGTTTTAACGGAATGTGGTTGACGAATTTTTACATTTTTCAGTCATCACTTTTTGAACACCTACTGGTAAAATGATATAACCTGCAAAAAGAGTCCACAGTCAGTCTGGAAACCCTGGTGAAAAAAAGTATACACTTTATTGTATTTGAAATATATTCTTTTTCAACATTGAAAATGATCACTGTAACAATGCATTGACAGTGTACTTTCAAAATACATTATAGTATAGAATAGTAAATTGTTCAAAGTATAGCTACGTTAAATTATTTTTTAATGTGCATTTGTTTTGAAAGATAAAGCGTGCAATTTGTAGTATTTTGATTAAGCCAAAGATACTGAGCATACTTTTTACTCCAATATAAAACACTTATGGTATATTGCTTGTATGTTGCGAAGACACTCGTAATGAATTTGTAATGTACTTGTAACACAAATAAAGTACACTTTAATATCAAGCATTTAATTAGTCCTCACGCATTAAAGTGCATATAAGTATACATGAAGTTTAGCACACAAATGTACACTAAATACACTTAAAGTAATGCTTGGAAAAGTATACAATGGAAAATATTTTCTAGAGGACAATGTTAAAACTACCAAAATGAGCATCATGGGGACTATTCAGTTCCTCACTGCAGTGCATTTTGTCTTCTCTACTTTTCTGTTAAAGAAATTGAAATTGTCTGTTGCATACATATAGTACAATCCCCTCTCTGTCGCATTTGGGATATTGAGATGTGTGGGCTGGTAGCGTTTTGATGTGATGTGCTGTAAGTCTGTACAACCCATATCAGAAAACGAGCAGAAATATACATAAAGATCCACAGAACTGTGAGTTAGCAACTACTTCAGAGAGCCGCGTCTCTGCTGTGTCAGATCTCCTCTGGGTGTTGGATTTGTGAAAGATTCGTGCTCAACAAATTGAGGAATTCTCACGCATCTGAGCTGTCAAACACAATTATTGGGGATATCCTATGATACCAACATCCATGCCTGTACCAATGCATTTTAATTTGTTTAAACAGGATTAAATAGGGTCAAATTATGAATCATTTATGTATAATCAGAGGGATCAGTTGACAGTAAATCCCACAAGAAATCATGTGCATTAAGAGCAGATGGTGATGATACAGGTTTGACTACTGCCCACTAACTGGATAGAAGTATTTAATCCCTAAAACAACAGAATAATTAGACTGATAAACAGAAATGCTTTTCTTATACATGGCCCACCACGAAAGACGTTGAAATCATAAAGTGTTTCTTTCTCTTTTTGGACATCTATGGGTTCATAACCTGAATAACTGTTAACATCCTTGTGACCTTAATGCAAAACGTTTCTTTATAGGGGAAAAAAGGTTAACATTTTTCACACTAAAAAAATTAACTGTTGACAAAGTTTCTTTGGGGACCACAAAATGGCATCACTGTGAAAATCCCTTACTTATTTTTAAGAGTGTGATACAAAACATGACATTGCATATTCAGAAAGCCTATCTCCATTACACTCTAACACTCATTTCCTTCACTAAAAATTAAAGGCTTAACCTGTGAACTTGGCTACCGGACATCACTTAATATTAATCTTGCACACACACATACAAAAACATTTTATAACACTTAATTTGAGCATTGACTATCCATTTTGAATTGTCATTGCAAAGCATGCTGGGAAATAGACAGTCACTTTGTTCTTTCAAAAATATATGTGCTCGTTAATGTGTATTTGACTTCGTTCAAGTAATAAAGTATTCTCGTGAGTGTATAATATGCCATTGAAAATACATACGGGTAAGGGCTTCTAATGTCGGTCGCCATGTTGCCCTCCATCTTGAAAGTACATTAGCCAAAGAGGGACATACCCGTTAATTCAAGCTTCGCCTTTCGCGTTTACGTTCAGTTAACACTCATGGAGGTCAAATTGGAAGCCATGTTAATCTTCACTGTAAAAAAATTATTTTTTGGTGAAGTAAATACTAGTGAAAAAAAAAACAATGTAATTTACTTGAAAAAGTTAGTTCAGGCAAGAATTTAAAAAACTAAGTAAATTCCATATCAGTACTTAATTCAAGCGAGTAGAAATGAAAGTGTAAATATCAACTCAATAAAATTAAGTAAAAATTACTCAACTTTTCTGATACTGGGGTTCCCATCATGCACTGGACCTTGAATAATTAATGAGGCTCATTTTTCACTGGTTTCCAGCTGTATTTACACTGTTTTATCATTGATTTTTGTTGTCAGTATTAGTAACTTGCCATTTTTGTGACATTTCAAGTAAATTTTTTGCTCAAAATGACCCATTCAAATCAAAATTACCGCCTAAATGTTACTCATGTGTTCTACCAAGTATTGAGGTGTTTGCATTCACATGATGTTTAACATCTGACATGATGTAATATAAATTACTTAGATGATCTAAGTAAAGCACATACTATAAATGACTAATAAAATTCAAGATTTATTGTTTTTGTAAAATGTAATACAAAGGCAAAGGAAATCGATATTAATCAACCTTTTACTAACCAAAAAAGAGTTAAAATTACTTATTTTTTGTAAAGTTTACTTAATTCCATATTCCAAGTAAATTTAACTTAAAGATTTATAATTAAAGCTACTGATGAATATGTTTAGGTTTTTACTTGGCAATTTTTGTAAATTTACTAGCATTTTCAGAGTGAGATAGTTTAGCAAGCATTTTTCAAGTAAATTCTTCTCCAAATTTTTTTGACAGTGTTGGACTAGATTGGCCACCGTAGGAGTTAAAACGAAATCGGAATTGAGAGAGAAGAGAAACTAATATTCACTGGATGGTCATATAGCTTTTCACCGCTGAATGGGGGTAAAAATCACACAGTGTAGCTTAAAAGAAACAAGTTAATAAAACTAAAAAAACCTAAAACAATTCAGATTACTAAAATGTGTCAGTTTTGTGAACTCAAAAGATAAAGAAAGTTGTAAATACTCATAAAAGTTAAACTGACTGAACTGTTTTTTAAAATTCAGTTTACCTTACTCAAACCAATTTATTATTTTGAGTATTTTAGGGAACTGTAGCAATATGGATAGGACTCTCCAGTCTAATTTCATATTTCTATTGTCTTGGTTGCCAAGTTTATTCATTGATAATAACATTGGAAACATCTGTCGCTGATCCATCTGTCCACTGTTCAGACAAGCGAAAAATGCTTGTGCGTGAAGAAGAATCACGCTTCTTCATTATGCCTGTATTTATGATCAGAGATCCATTGATTCATGATCAGATCATTTTTACAAATCAGATAAAACTGAATGTTTTTCTAAATGCTGGCAGATGAGAATTTGAATCTCACACTGAGCGAAAACACACTAGACTATGCTCAAGTTTTTTATTTCTCCACTCAAAGTTCTTTTTTCCAATATATGTCTTCCATTACATTCCTCTGTTATTGTTTATAGTCGAGTGCCACAAAACTCAACATCAATCTGAGATTTTGTCACCGGAAACAAATAGCACTTGTGTTGAGGGACAGTGCATTATGGTTCTCAGTCAACTGAAACTGCCAAAATTATGTTTCAAGTTGGTGCCATTTTCAAGACCAGCTGAGGTGGAATGTATATGTGAACGATGCAATGCTTGATATACGATCAATATTAAAGCAATGTAAGCTATGAGATATCACCAATTTAAATCCCTTTTGAAGAACAATATAGCAACGAATCAATATATGGCTACAAATAAGCACAACAACAGTCAGAGCCGACTCTTATTGGTTCTGAATGTACAGTAAATCAACTTTGCTCCTTTAATTGCAAGAGTGATGAATATATTTGTGGGTGTCTAGCCATTTAGCTGACAGTGAAGATGAACCATTGAAACT
Source organism: Hybognathus amarus (assembly GCA_030378365.1). Taxonomy (NCBI): domain Eukaryota; kingdom Metazoa; phylum Chordata; class Actinopteri; order Cypriniformes; family Leuciscidae; genus Hybognathus; species Hybognathus amarus. The sequence continues at coordinate 396,063 of JAQIUQ010001233.1, read as the reverse complement.
CTGGATCTTTTGTAATTGTGTCACACCAGAAAATGATAGATGAGGCATGTTTGCTTACCACTTTCAATACGGTTGTCACTGACGCACTGAATGTCTTCCTGCAGAAGGAACGACATTTTAGCTATAGGTTTCATTCCAGGTTTATTTTTCAGTTGCTAAAAACAAGTCTGGGCCGTAAGATGTTTCCTTAATGGCGAGAGAACAAATAAGTAAGTTTTAGTATTAAATGGACCAAACCAGATGCTTGAGAAGGGATTTAAATTATTGAACACTGACCAAGAATCGTCCCTTTTGGCTCAAAATGAAATCGGGCTTCAAGTGAGAGGTAAATTCAAGTAAATACTATGGCTTACAGACAGATAAACCCACAAACACACGCACACAGAATTATTGAATGCGAGCACATTTCCCTCTATAAATCCAGATTAATGACAAAAGCTCTTAGTAAACAGCAAAAGTGCTCTGACAGCAAAAAGAACCATAACGCTTGGAGGACAATAGGAAACAGATAAGCTTTGCTCCAAAGAGAACATGGTTGGGTGTTTGGCCCATATCTCATGTGTTCTGAATTTCAATTTGCTCTTACATCAACTGATGCTTTGGCAATTGGCAATGATTAAATACTACTTTCTTTGCCTTTTAAATCTTTGAAGAAAATTAATGAACAGCTAAATGTTTCTTGAATACAGAAATAATGACATACTGTAAACTTTTTCAATACAATGAAAAAGTATATAATTTCTAACAGGTTATATCAATACATCAGTAGATTGCAACAAATATTTGTGAGTGAGTCATTCATCGACTCTAACAGATTTGTCCAATGATTCATTCAGGAAGTAAACAAGTGAGCTTATGAGTGAGTCATTTGAATCATTCACATTGAAGCAAAAACACTAATTCAATGAGGAATGCAGTGCTTAATTTCTTTTTTTATTCCAATACCTCTGTGTTCATAATTTCATATTTATAACACTTATTTAATAATATATTGTGCAGTATTAAATAGTCTTTAAATTGCAGTATAAAACAGTATCAAATTATAATCCTTTGCCAACATACATTTTTTTATTATCTAACAAAAATGTGTCTTGCTAACTTTTCCAATACCTTATGAAAGTTATTTCTGAAATATTTGTATGGTTTGATAATGTTATTAAAGACAAGATGACTTTAAATGAATATCCTATTACTGGAAAGAATGTATGTTCATAACTTTAAGAGAACCTTTCCAGAACGTTTCCTGTTAGATCAATAACAAATATATGGCACAATGCATTTCCAATAATTTAAGCATGCAAATTATATGTATGACGCCAAACAGGAATTGAAAATGAATGATTGGGAATTAATGGAGACAGAATTTTCTCCTTGACCCTGCAAAAAGGTTTCCAAAGAAAGAATGGACAAACTAAGAGGGTTGTCTAATGAGCTGGATCTGTGTGCTTTGTCATGTGTAACAAGGCACCAGTAGAACAACTATGAAAAGCTTGGAAGCATCAGAAGCGGGGAAATAACAAGCGTGGCACTACCCAGAGTGGGTATTTAAAGGCCAGGAATGAAGCTTGCACACACAATTCTCCAATCAGACTTCTGCTTTTTTGGGAAATGCTGTTCCACTCAAATACCTTTTGAAACCTCTCTATTTCAAAGACAAATATGCTTGCCCTCTCATCTGAACCCAGTGTAATAAGATGTAAACAACTGAAACAGCTCCAGCAGATACAACATGGCTATTTTGAGAGAGATATGGCCAGTTTGGCTGGAGATGAGAGATATGACACCTAATCCCATGGCAATCACAAAACACCTTTAACAAAATTATGAAGGAAAAGGGATTCCATTACCTACAAAAAGTATATCATTTGATTTGACCGATGATGCTGAATTCAGTTATTATTCAAATTAATTCATAATTAAGAGAAAACATGTTGCACTACAAAATAATTAAGTAGTGAGTCAATTTGTTCAAAAAATTCTGATTCATTCCGGAACTATACAAGACCACTTTTATGAATCATTCAATTATTCACTCAACTGATTCATTCGACACAGAGACAGAGCAATCGGTTTCCCTGATGCTGCCTTGCCGCAGCATGATTTTATTCACGCTGCTAGGCAGCCTGGACACCATGAATCAAATTTTCGCCTGAGATAGGGAACCAATCACAGAACGGGAGGGGGCAGCAGAGACGATGTCGACGTATATGCGCACACACCGAAGCAGTTTGTTTATATCTATGGACAGCCCATTCTCACCCCCAAGGCGTCACCTAACTGACGCCTCTGGGAAGCATTTTGACCATGCTTCAATATCTGACGCTTCAGGCACCCTCTAGCGTCAGTTAGATGACGCCCTGAGGATCGTGAACCCTACCCCCTACCCCAGACCTAAACTTACCCATGTAATCTAACTGACACTTTCTCTTCAGCGTCAGTTACATGACGCCGTAGGATCGTGTCATGTAACTGATGCTAAAGGGTGCCTAAAGCGTTGAATATTGAAGCATGGTCAAAAGGTGACGCTTTGGGGTGAGAATGTGTTGCCTATGGACCATGGCAGCAGACGCGAAGTTACCTTTTGATACAGCCTAATGGTTGACATTAAACATATCGGTCTCAACCTGATTTGCAGAGGGGGATTTATAGCTGTACTGGTGGTTCACTTTTTTAAATTTTTACTTCATATATCGTTAGCCTTTTTTGTTGATAACATATTTTACCATTTCATGTGTCCATTTCATTTCAGAAGATTGTAGATTGTGTTGCTATGGACGCAGTTGTTCACTCTCGGTAATATAATTGTTTTTAAATTAACCCTCTGGGGACAAAGGTGTATTTGGTTGGGGTCCTTGAGATGTTCTGACATGCCCTGACATTTGTACTTTTGTCAGTAGCTTATAAACATATTAATGGCACAGGTGACATTACACTACTGATTTTAGCACAAACATGACTACCATAATAGTGAGCAACATGTATGTACATGTTTGTATTTTTGAGAGAATATTGTTTATGCGTGGTTATTGAAAAACTAAAAATGAAAGTTTCTGAAATAAGGGCCACAAAACAGATTCTAAATATGCAACTTTTGACTAATGGATGTTGTTGAGTATTTTCTTCAAAATGATCTGAAAAACATACCTGCCTAATCTTTCACATAAACTTGTAAATTGGGTTATATTTGAAAAAAAAACATATATTTGTTTGTTTAACATATGAGCAGAAACTGTCTAACTAAAGCTTATTGATGTCTATTTTATAGCAAACACTTTATAATCTATTTTGTCTGTAACAGTAGGCTATGCATGTGTGCGTTCGTTCACACACCCGATTTCATATTTAAACAGTCTTTTTGGTTTTACAGATCAGTATAGAACAAATCTCAGTAGTCAATATAGTCTCACTAATGTAGGAGCGAGAGTGAATGCACAGCTGTGAGTGAACACAACTGTCTGTGTGCGTGCATTTTATATTTAAACAGTCTTTGTGCAGTTTACAGACACTATTCAATTGCACGAATGAGAAGCGTGCAATAAGCCTATATATGCATGTCAATGGGCCATTACCGGAGAGGCACACAGCAATCATTAGCCTAACATATTTGTGCACTTCATGGTACATTTACACATTTCAGCACATTTACAACTGATATGATACTAAAGCAGCATTTAATAAACTCCTTTTTACAAACAGGGCTACCATAATATGTGAGCTACCATAATATTTTGTCTCAAATTATTGATTTATTTGGTAGGTAGCCATGTTATAAGTGGGAAAATGTATAGCAAGGCAGTTGTTACAGCGAATACAACCCCTTCAGGGTGATTCAAGACCCCTCCGCTTCGCGTTAGAGTTTGCGGGGTTGTATTCGCTAACAAACGCCTTGCTATACATTAACCCTTACTTTTATTAATTTATTTATATGAGGGCTTACAAAACAAAATATGGACTGTCAAGTTTGTTTAAACCAAACCAGTAGCACTACCATTTTTGCAGCACAGAAAGCGGACCTTTCACTGATGATGCAATGACGTGCACTTGCTAGCCTTTTCCATTTACGTGTTCTCCGAATGCTAAAGAGGAGCCTCGTCTAGCCTCTGAAGGAAATGACTTGGAAGGACCCGTCCTGCCAAGGAAGTATCCTTGACATTGAGAAACACGTTTTGTGTATACATAAATCTCCTAAAATCTCTGACCCATCATCTTCTTCATCGTCTAATTTTCTCTGTCACTTACATACGTTATCTGGTATCATTGACCCAATTGGCTATGAGCTACGTACAGGCACATTTGATAGACATTCTTAGCACCCAATTATACGGCTCTGGGCATTCGTAAACCACGCCTCAAATACGAGAAAAGAGCATGTGGTTTCCAGAACACGTCTCATTTTCAATGATATGTGGTCTGGTGTTAGCCAGGCTAACAGAGCAAGGTAATATGAGGAGATCTTTTTGGAATTATTTCTGTTGGTGGAGCAAATATAAGCTATGCAATAACTGAGTGATAAAAATAAGTTAACAACAAATTGTAAAGTAAAAGTAAAACTCAGCTGTGATTATCTGGAACAACAACAGCTCATTGAGGTTACAGAGATTTTAAAGGATAGTCTTTGTTTGTTCGTTTGTTTTTTGTTTGTTTTTATGCCCTGAAGTGCTACCTCAATAAAAACAAATGACGTCTGCCATCTGGCAAAAAATGTATCAACAGAAGTTTTTCAGGTGTGGAAAATACATGGACTTCAGAGTTAACTCTCAGAAAGTTTTAGTTTGACTTGACTACCAAAGTCTCTGAAGGAGAAAAAAAAAATGTTTAAGGAGTCAAGACTTGAAAAAGAAGATCTTTCATGTCAGCCCTGTTGGCCTTTCCATGTTTCCGAGACTAGATGAACAGCAGACCTGATATCAAAGAGAGGAATGTCCATAACCTCACAAGATCCCAGTGTCATTCAAACCTTTTGAAGTCTGAAAGAAAAACGTACAGTATGTTCATCATTGTTGCCTGAAGCTCACTGTAACATAGAACAATGTCGGGGGCATGATAGATATACTGTCTGTGGTTGAGCTATAGCACCAAAAAAACAACAACAAAAACAAACATACAAACAAACAGTTGTGCCAAATTCTGACCTCCGCCAGATTATTAACCCTCTAAGTTCCTCCATAGCGTCACTGCTCGCATTTAAACTCCCTCTTCCAACCCCAACTCCACCCAACCGAACCTTTAATCACTCTGACTATTTTGTTTTCCCCGTACAGTTCAATTAATTGCAAGCTTTTTCCATCACGTATCTGTATTTTCACAACTCATGTAATTGAGAACGGTAATAAACAGTAAAAAAAATCTGAATTTGGGAGTTCAGAACCATACCGCCAACACTAACTGTATGCTAAATTGTAATAAATGTATATACTTGCCATTGGCGAAGTGGTCCTGACTGAACTGTTACATTTGGCATGAGATAACGTAATCCACAATCTATTTGCCCTGGGTTTAGCCCTTGATGTTCAACATCAAGGCTTACAAGTCTCTTTTACCATCTTCCCAGTTACTGTATTTTTCAATCAAATACTGTAAGGATTACCTCTGTATCATGTGACCACCAGAGCTCAAAGTTGATTTTATAATGTTCTTACAGTCCGGAATGCGCAACTCATTCATTAAGAGACTATTGAGCTCTGAAATGAGATATTAGGATGCCTATCATCATTTTTTGTTAGGTCTTCTTTCACCTGGACTCCTTGGTTAATTATTTCTATGCAATATTTCAGGAACCAATTATTATTTCAAATTGCCAAATGAATATGCTCACCACTGCAATTCAGGCAATTCCATTTTTTTGGGAGACATCTGCACAGCTCATAGGTCAAAAAGAGCCAGTCTTTTCAGGATTTATAATTCCATGACATTAGCGTTTCTGCACCCTCCAAACCTGATTTCATTCTCAGTTCCACTGATTTACATGAGATGCCTCTCATTTCAGTATAATGAACTGTTGACTTCTAAAGATGGAGAAATCCATTATGAATACAAGATAAGAATTTTATTATTAGAATGTAAGAATGATAGATTTTATTATTTTTTCTAGGGGAATACAAGAAAGAGTTATAAATGACGATCAAAACCAATCAAGACTTATTACTTATATTTGTGTATCTAAATATGCTCATTTTAAAATTGTTTTTATCAGAGAATGTTTAAGCATTAGAAAATTATTTCGTCATTACTATTAATATGGAATGAGTCCATATAATGAATATTGTATTCCTTGATTAAACATTAACTGGGATGTTTTGTCATGCTGTTTGATGTGATTTTCCAAGTCTTACCCAACAGATGCAATATTGATTTCCCTTAACACCTTTTTTTATATTATATACTTTCCATATGAGTTCATTTTTGTTTTTAATGCAAATTAATCATGGTCTGACATGGTCATTACAATGCTTTATAGTGCATTATTGTCCATTTAAGAGTTTGAAAGCCATTGGTCCCTATCCACAGTCCCTGTATGGAAGAGAGCAGCTCAGACATTCTCCTAAACATCTCCTTTTATGTTTCTCACAAGAAAGAAAGCTATGGGGTTGGAAAGACAGGTGAGTAAACAAAGAAAGTATTCACATTTTTGGGTGAATTGTTCATTTAAGTTTGTTTTTCTTTTACCCACTGTGGTTGTTGATGCGGTGCAAGGCAAATGTTTATCTCCATCCAGAAGTTATTACGTAAAACACCTGCTCAGCCATAGAGGGGAAAAATCACAGGATGAGACGTGTTGCATTTTCAGAAGCAATGCTTTTAATAGACAAGAACTTGGAAAAAGTGAAAGTATCTGCTGTCTGTCTCTGCCTTCACACAGATGGTGTTTCTTTCACACTCTGCAGAGAGTTTGCTTTTTTTTCAAACAGGTGGGTAAATATCACACAAAAAATCCAAGCATACACAGGTGAGGATTGCAGGCCACTTTTATTCCAGATAGGAACAAAAAAAAAGCCAGTGATGGAGCAACATTCTTAGAAGGCTGAATCCACTTTTTATATATAAAAAAGAAGAGAGAAAGGAACAGCAAAATGCCAAATGATTACCACGATACAGTTAGTTGCACTGTAAAACCTGTCAGGTAAACTTAAAAGTGTGCTTCATGTGGTAGCATTAATAAAAACATTTTTTTAAGTCATATTATTTAACATGAGTGAATAAACTCTCACAATAAAGTTAAAACAAAACCAGAGAAAGAAAACTATGTGGAAACTAAGTTGCACTTAAAGTCACAAAAATTACTTGAAAGCAATTATAGTCTTTGTGTCTACAGAGAAAATACTTTCTGTGAATATTAGGGAATTGTTTAGTTAAAAACCGAGACAAATTTTATATTGAGTCTTGAGTGCAATTAAAAGAAAGAAAAAAAATAAACATTCCTAAAATGTGTTCAATTTTTCTTTAGATGAACGTCCTTCCATTACTGAACCAAAAAATTCATTAAAAAAATTCATCAATGCATTAAAGATAAAACGTTTTCCATTTTGTTTTCCATTTAATTCAATTAAAACCTTTTAAATGAGATAATATATATATTTAAGAAAAACAAACTTAAATGAACAATTCACCCAAAAATGTGAATACTTTCTTTGTTTACTCACCTGTCTTTCCAACCCTATAGCTTTCTTTCACTGTAAAAATGAATGCGCTTTATCTAATTAAAAAAATTGGGGCAACAGATTACAAGCAATATTATTAATTCAATTTAACAAATTAGAATTAAGTTATAATTATTCAAACTAATTCCTTAAAAGTAAACCATTTAAAATGAGTAAAACGTACAAAAAGAAAACTTACATTTAAGTCGCCATTATGGTGATCGGTGTTTGATTTATTTTCTCCTCTCATGATTCTGCTTCTTAACATCAGGTGTCTTCAATGTTGGCAATATAACATAATAAGTTCTTAATTAATCTTTGACATCTGCCTGTTATTCAGATATTTTTGTTTAATATTTTTGGTGTAAACTTTACTCATTTTAAATGGTTAACTTTTAAGGAATAATTATAACTCAATTCTAATTTGTTCAATTTAATTAATAATATTGTTTGTAATCTGTTGCCACAATTTTATTGATTAGATAAAGCGTATTCATTTTTACAGTGTTCTCATGTGAAACATACTGTAAAAGGAGATGTTTAGGAGAATGTCTGAGCTGCTCTCTTCCATACAAGAACTGTGGATAGGGACCAATGGCTTTCAAGCTCTAAAATTGACAATAATGCACTATAAAGCATTGTAATGACCATGTCAGACCTGATTAATATATTTTTTGTTCCTTTTTTAATATAGGCCTATATATATATATCATCATCATATATAAATGTTGAATTAATTGCCCTGCAAAAGGATTTATAAACTCCAGCACATAGAAAAGTGTTAACAAAAGGTGACAAAAGACTTGAATTGATTTGTAACATAATGAACATTTTTTCAATAAATACTGTTTTAGAGCCACAGAGGAGGATCGAAATATAAACACTTAGAAATACAAATATTTTTCTTTTTTCTTGTAAAAATTATGCAGATTTCTAAGATTTAAAAAAAAAAAGAAGTAAAAACAATCACGGATTTCCAACCCTTTCTGAGAAAGAATGAAACGAGATTGGGATTTGTTTAAAAAAATACATATTCAGTATCTCAAGTTTTTCATCTTAACTTTGGCAGCCGTAAAAATAAATGATTTTTCTCACGCTGTAAATATTCCACTGGCCCTCTAGCGGACCCGTTTGTACAGTAGCTGTATGTCGGCTATAGTTCTGCAGTAGCATTTCATTATAATTACTTATCGTATGACCGCCCTTGTAATTTGAGTGAACTCTACGGCCAAGATATTGCCCATTATCAGCGGTCCTCCAGAAACAGCCTTAGTTATAAACATAAAAGCGACTCTCATTCAAATGTAATCTATTCTCTGCTGCCCATGAGAAGGCGCTCAAAGCAATGGCCCCTGTCCCGCGAGGGCTGCTCCACTGTTTCGTGGAATGTACCAACTCGAATGAGAGAGGGGTTCTGTGTTTATATGGACGAGCGCGAGCTACGTGTAGAAACTTCAGCACCTGGACAGCGACCTCCGCGCGACAGGCGTCACATACTGAAGCGCACGGCGCCACGCGCTTCGACATGGCTTGAAATACCACGTTAAAGTGCTTTATTGTAGTCTTTTGTTGTTAAAAAGACGGTCTGTTGCGCAGAAATATTACCACACTGAGTCTCAGAGCCGAGAAGCGTCGGTTAGTGCGGGTCTCGCTCATTTAGAGGGTTCGCTCTGTGGAGCTGCTCTTCCGGACAGCGCGCGCGAGAAGGAAAGCTGACCTCACTGGACTCGAAGATGCAGACACCCACCGGGACCGGACTGAAGCTCTTGCTGTGGATTTTAAGCCACCTTAGCATCTCTGAAGCAGCTTCTTCATCCTCCCGTAAGTTAAAAATGATTTCTTGGCTCTTTTGCAGTGGTGGGCAGCGGGAAGCATCTGGCACGCTGGCGTGTGTTTGTGAAGTCCGGTGGCTTTTACTCCTCAGATGTAACCGATGTAGTTGTGATTTCTTCTGAAGAACTTGGATAATTTGCTTTACATGTGTGGTCATTATATTATATTGGAGTTTATCACGGTCGGCAAGGACCAACAATCGTTGGCGATATAGGTGGTGCTCTGGTGCAGATGACATTTAACCTAAAAGACAAGACAATGCTTTTCGGTGCAAAAAAGTACGACGGCGTTTCAGTTTTGAGAGACTGGTGAAACTCAAAGGAAACCGGGGTGTTTCAACACGTAACTATAACTAAAACTATTAATGTAAAATTCAATATTTGCTTTAAATTAAAGTCGTTTTTAAATGTACTGCTTATATTTCAACTTTGTGAATTGTTTACAAGTGCTGCGGTTACAACCAACCCACTACCAACACCAATAGAAAGGCTTTTATGTGTTTATCAAACTTACATATATTTTTAAATAAATAAATAACTATTTAATCTATACAAATATTTTATTGCCATCCCCCAATCACCCAACATTACTGTAAATCCATTTTTTTTCAAGTAAACACTGGAAAAATCTACAATTATAATACATTTAAAAAACTGCATACATAAAACATAGGGAAACAACTCTGAAAACAGAAATGTGTTATTCACAATTATTTTTGTGTTAACCTAATGAATGTGAAATGTACCACTGGGGGTTCCTGTAGATTGAGAAGTGTTACATCCTTCTCTGTCAGGCACTGATATCGCCTTTGTCACATGTATAAACTCTTCTGTGGATTCCGATGATATCAATTTTGTCTTATACCATTCACGATCACAAATCAAATCAGAGTAAACCCGATGTGTAATTTTACTTTCTTAAGATTTTTTTCACCTGGTGGTGCTCATTGAAAAAAGACGATGTTACAATAGAACACTCCAAGCTTTTCCCATTACAATAGGACTTCTGATGTGCAAATGCATCACGTGCCACATCACTGGCAGTTTATTTTCAGAATGAAGATTTATGAATCATGCGTTAAGACAGGCTGAAAGTGAGCTACTGGATTCCCTGCTGAGCTATACCCTTAACAATGACGCTGTACCTTTACTGTCAACACAGCGTCTGTTCGACTCTTAAAGTTGGCTATTGGATGATCAAATCCAAAGTGTTTTGTCATCTGCGGTAGTGTTGTTCTTGTTCTTGTTGCAGTGAAAGTGGAACCTTTTCGAAATACTTTATTGTGATATTTATTGGTGAACAAGTAGCCTATATTTGGTAACACTTTATATGCATTCTAAAGGTATGCATAATTAACGTTATAATGCATTAAATTGGTTCATAAATGATTGCAAACAAAGTTAAAATGCATTATCTGCAGATTCCTTGTTTCATTGGAAGCTGGTTGTTTGTTGTGTTTTAATGCATTATACTTTCTAATGGTGTACATGAAGAGTTCAGATGCAAAAGCCTCTAAGTGCCATTTGAAATTTTCTTCTAAAATGACCATTTTTATCAAGCTTGTATATTTAAGTTCAGTATTTTCACTTAAATGGCAATGAAGATTACCTATTAATTGTCATTTAAGTGAAATTACTGAACTAAAATATACAAGCTTGATAAAAATGGTCATTTTAGAAGAAAATTTCAAATGGCATTTAGAGGCTTTTGCATCTGAACTCTTCACATGTATACATGAATACTGATATTTTAACTGTGGTTACAAAAATTCATGAAATCACCGGGTAAAAAACACATTTTTAAAGGAAAGAAAAAAGTTTTTGCAACACAATGTTGAGTGAATTAGCCATGGATTTTAATATAGCCTAAAGCGCCCACCACTTTAATATTACTACATAATTTAATTACTTGGCTAATTGCCTTGCAGAGAGTTAGCACTGCAAAATCAATAGAGTCAAGGAGAAATTGGATCTTAGAAAATAATTGGATGGTAGGTCTTATAATATAAAATCCATGTTTGTTCTGCAGCAACACCTAAAGCAGTTCATAGTCAACCATTTTTCAACTGTGAGAATTATGAATGACTGATTTCACTGATACTGATTTATTGCACACACTTGCTACAGACATGCGAGTAAGCGAAAAGGTTTATCGCCCGGACTGACTTCAGGTAGCCAGGAATAATAAGATTAACAGCCTGGAATAGTCACTCATTTAATGGACCAAAATTAGAAGCAGCCAAGACTCACTTGAATAAAAAGTGCCAAAACAATGATTAATCGACAAGATCGTTCTTTTTTTGTTTTTGTAATGAATCTTTCCAGCTCTGTGTCTACTTGTGGGAGAGAAAGTAAGTAGCTGAGATAGTGGATTCTCCCACTGACAGATGGATGGGGGTTTGAGATAAATTTTGCAAATGTTAATTGAGCTGCAGAGGTTTTTGAAATCTCCTTCTCTTCTTTGTTCGCCAAGACCACCGGTGCATTTGATCTAAACATCCATCTCCCTACGAGCTCTCGCAGGTCTGATTAAAAAGAAGAGGTAACTGGATTGATTTGGCTTATGTGAGGGACTGCTGCTGAGAATGAAAGTTAGATGAGGCTTTTTCTTGTTCGCTTCAGTTTCACCACAGCAAAAAAGGCAGAATCATTTATAATTAGTCCAGGCAATGAATGACGTGATTAGTGTGATCTCCTTAATCACGTCATGTACACGATCGGCTGGGCTTGCTGTCAGATTTTGTTCTCTCTGTAGCGGCCACACTGAGTCAAAGTGGCAGCTCAATGACCTGATCGGGAGCAAAGTTATCTTAGTGGAATGTGAACATGTCACTGTGGATGTTGCTCAGCGAGCGAGACTCCTCTGACTGAGATTCATCTCGAGACGCTAATTAAAATTGCGTTAATCAACAAAATGTTATTTATTAATATCTTCTTTGTATATATGATGTCACCCAAATAATGGCGTCCTTTTGTCTTGTTAGATCAGCCTGGTCTCATTGTTAATACGTAGGTATTTTACGTTTTTGCAAAGATAGAAAACGTACTTTTTAGTACGTTTTGATAGATGCTGAAACGTATAATATGGACGTATCTGCAACATTTAAACGTAACATTATTACGTTTTTACAGCTTTTCAAAAAATGTAAACTGTTTACGTATATTCTATATCATACAGATATCTGTATAATTTCCCTTTTTACCATTTTATAGATAAATGTAAGATCCCGTAACCCTAATCCCAAACCTAAACATATTATACATAATATAAAAAAAGGATAAAACGGTGTTGGGAAAGGGCAGTTTTATTAACAATATAACGTTAGCATTAAAATCTATTTTGAGCCACCAATCCTACTCCTACCCCTAAACCTACCCATAACAATTCCTTAAAACTAACACGTAACAAACTACAATTATAAAGAAAAACATAACTAACAAACAAGTATAATCACAATAATTTATTTATTGCGAAAATGTCAAAACCGATACCAAAAGCCGTTCACATGATTGATGCATTGCAGTCGCAGTCTTCTCTGGCAGTATTGTAATAGTTTTGTATGAAGTACGGAGCAGAAATGAAATTATAATCAATGAAAATGTTAATCCGGCTTCGGTTCGCGCTTCTCCATTTCAAATGATTAACCAACCGTCTCACAGTCCTTCATGTCGCAATCTGTGACGAAGCAGGGAAGAGCCAATGAACGTTTGATATCACTGCCGTAAAATATGACGTATCGCTTCTCAAGGGCGCATTTTTTGAATTTGAATTCATAACCAGCCCCGCGTTTGACATGTACGGTCGCTGCTGAGAATGGAGGAGACGAAGATCACGACAGGATAAGAGGCTGAATTAGGAGTTGTTTCTTGCATACAACTATGGATTCTAAAGATTTGGATTACATCAACCTAATAAAATTGATGTCTTTTGTGAATTTTGTTGTGTTTTTTATAGGAGAAAACGCTTTATGTGTCTCAAGGTAAATAAACTATTACAAAACGGTTAAACGAGTAATGTTAAAGAATGTATTTTTAAGGTTTTATATTGTATTGTTTAACACCATGCAGGCGAAACGAGCAAAATGTTAATATTTATGAGTATTATATCAATAAATGCGACAAAAAACTTAATTAATAAGACCGTGGAATGCAATAGGGTCAAAACATAATGCTACGATATTAATATGAATAAATTGTGATACATCATATGTACAAATGTGTACGTCGGTGGATTTGTTCATACGTAAATAAATGACGTTTTTGTGCTGTCAATACGTAAATATTTTACGTTTTAATACTGTAAATACGTCTGTATTATACGTTTCTGCGCATATAAAACGTAATTATATATACGTATGATAGAACGACACTTTACGTACAAATACATACGTATTCTCATGAGATCACGTTGGTTAGATGCAGCAATTGCTTAGAACAAAAGTTGTTACCCATAATCAACTAAATGGATTTATTTGACAGATAGAAACAAAAGACTTGGAAAAAGCATAGCAATTAAGACAAACCTAGACAGTAAAATGCTAGGAAAACACTGAAATGAAACCCACTCGTCTGGTTCAGTTCTTCAGTTGCACACCCTTTGGGAAAACTATGCTGCCTCAGATTGCAATGCTTGGTCGCCTGAGTTCAAGCCAATTTGCTTGTCCTTACAAAACAAGGTTGATGCAGCTATTTTTAAGGATATACTTGGTAAGGTGAATTTAATGCGAAAGCTGCTTTTTGCATTTGTTTATTTTTTTATAATTGTTATGTCTCATTTCTCTATTCAAACTTTTCCCACTTAAAAGCACATGGCAGGGATCTGTGCAGGAAGTCCCTGAACGATTAATTCACTTATTTCTGTTAGTAAATTGGGTATTAAGGGACCCTAAATAACAACTTGAATGCAGTGCCAAGCTGAAATAACAAATAACATTTGTCTTTGGCAGAGGTGCACAGATTCCACAATGCTCCTAATGAACTGCCTTTTGTAGTTTCGTATGACTGAAATGAAATTGATTTGAAGGGGAAATGCACTCTATAGCAAAGCGGTTTGTCTTGAATTAATCAAGATAGGTTTGTAGACAAGGCCAGAAAGTCAAACTGACCTTTTTAAAATCCTCTGTTTGTTTTCGTTTTGACATTAAGCAAATGCATTTTGTGTGGTGATCAAGACCTTTATATATTAGTCTGTATAGCAATCATGTTACAAGAGAATAATCAGAGAAGGTATGAGGATGTAGGTCAGACAGTACAGTAAATCCCCAATGTATGTTATTGATTATCCACCACTTTTTGCAAGTTTCTAGTGTGCAAGTATGTAAATGCAGTGACTGACCTTGTTTATTGGGACTGTTCACATCAACAATTTGAGATATGAAATTGCAACTGTGGTATGGATTGAATGGCTGCCAATGTAGAAAGATGGAGTTGTGCGAGTCACAGTTAGAAGAATTAAAAAAGGTGCAAATTTAAGATGTATAGTGAGAATACAGGCAAAAAAGTCACAATTGTAGAACAATTTAGCAAGTGTGAGATTGAAAACCACATTGTTTGATTTAAAGAAAAAGAAAAGAAGAAATAAAGTCTTGCAAAATAATGTTATTCACAAGATATAACAAGATTCAAGATCTTTATATTTTTTCAGCCCGTTCTCATCCCAAGGCGTCATATACTGACGCTTTTGTAATTTCGTCTACATCCAACGCACATGGCACCCTTTAGTGTCGCTGATATATATGGGCCAGAAGGCGCCTCCTAGTGGTCTAAACCTAACCCTACCCCAGAACTAAACCTACCATAACCGAACCCAGCTCTGTGTGTGTTATGTTGATGCTAAAGGATGCCATGTGCGTTGGATTTAGACAAAATTTCAAAAGTGTCACTATGTTGCCCTACACTCTTAGAAGAAAAGGTTCTATATAGAACCTTAAAAGGTTCTAAAGCGCTACGCATTTGAAACCCCTAAAATGCAATGCATGAATGATCACAAAATTAAAAAAATGATCAAAAATATTTAATTAATCAATATCACATGAAGAGTGCCATTTCAGTTTTTATCCTTCAAAAATCAGCATGATTGAAATGGGATATTAAGTTACTACAACAGTTTAATAAACAATAATTTAATTACAACTGCAAAATGTTGCAGAATAATGTAATGTATGAATGAATAATAGCCTTTAAAGAACCTTTGTGCCAAAAGGGTTCTTTCTTGTCATTATCATAATTTTTTGCATAAAAGTTCCTTTGCATTTGAGTAAAGAACCCTATGCTACATATATAGATCCCTTTTTTCTAAGAGTGTAGGATGAGAACGTGTTGGTATTTTAGTACAATGCCTTATTTTGTCCGTTCCTTTCCTTAAGGACAGCGAGGAAGGACAATAAATTAAAAAGAGGAAAAAAGAAAGAAAAAGGAAAAAGAGTCAATAGGACCATTAAATTACAAAGAAAATAAATAAAAAATACACAATAAAGGACAAACCAGTAATAAACAATACACAACAGCAATAATGCACAATACAGTAAGAGATAAGACACACATGCAGTATGAATAAGAATAAACAAGAAATAAGAACAAAATCCTCAGTATGAAAATAAGAATGTAGTTCAGGTTAAATGGAATAATGAGTAATGGGGCAAAGTGATTTTTTTGATAACATCACAAATCAAAGAAAATTAGTCGCAGATTTGAAATACAAAGTCGCAATTTTGAGAAATAAAGTTTCAGTTATGAGAAATAAACTTGCAAATGTGAGAGATAAAGTCACAATTAAAGGCAAAGTCATAGACAAATAGTCACAATTCTGAGATACAACGATGCAATTGTGAGAAATAAAGTTCCATCTATGTGAAATCAATTGTGAGTTAAAACCACAATTGTGAGAAATAGTTGCAATTATGAGAAATGAAGTTGAAAATGTGAGATTTAAAGTCACAATTACTAGCAACAGTCACAATTGAAGTCACACTTCTGAGATACAAAGTCGCAATTGTGCAAAATAGAGTTGCAATGATTTAAAGTTGCAGTCAAAATAACAATATCAGAGTTAAGACGTTGGTCGGAAGGATGAGAAATGAAGTTGTGAGGTATAAATCATATATATTATATATATATTTTTAAGATGCAGTGGTAAAATACAGTGTCACAGTTACCTTTTTACTTTTTTTACATATGAGGTGGACACAAGCTTTCATAGCAGTTTTAATCATGGTACATTTAAGGCCTGTTCACACCGGGACAAATTTCGCGCGCGATATTCGTCGACGTCTAACGTGACTAAACAATGGGCGCGCGATGTGAGTGTTCACACCGACGCGAAAACGCCACGCGTAAAAGCGTCATTTTTAAAAAACGCCTCGGGTTCGTTTTTTTGGTTTGGCGCGCCGCGTCAAAAACTATCCGACCAACGAGATTGGCGGTTTTGCTCACGTGTCTGGTGCTTCTGAAGTTACAGTAAAGCATAACTTGGGGGCGCTCAAACACAAAAACGGTCTTGCCGAGCACACATACGGCGAAGAAGATAGCTGCTGGTCTCGGAGCATAAAGAGCTATGATAATATTTATATGAATATTTCTGTAATAAAAGTATCATAGGGTGACCAACAGTCCTGTTTTCCCGGGACATGTGTAACTTTGTGCTTTATAGAAATCTGAGTTGAGATGAGAACTGCACAGTGTGAGTAGTGTCAGTTAGATTTTGACAAGTGAGGAGAGGAGATAACCGCTCTGCTGACTCTATATTCTTTCTTTTATGTTATTTTTCTATTGTGACCAGAGTTGGATGTTTGTTTGTATTTTTCTCACTCGATCCCCATGTATGAAGACGAGTGTAAAGTTTGAGTTGGTTTTATTAAACGCGGGGAAATACGACAACTCTCATCTCTCGTGCATCTGTTCATCCGACAACTAGTGCTATGTATCTCTGGGCAACATCTCAGCTTTGCGTTACATATCCTGTTTTCACGTCCTGTCCTGGCTGTTTTTAAGTGATGAAAAGTTCCTGGTTTTCAAAAAAAAAAAAAAAACTCCTGGAAAAGATCGGTTCTATAGCAAAATATAGATGGGCAAACAAGGTGAGGAAGAAAAACAGGATAAAGATGATGAAAATGAAAGATATAAATAGATTTTGTTAGTTCGTTTTTGTAAGTTTGTGAGAGCTATTTTTTTTTGTTACATTTCGGAGGCATTTCTTTTAGTTATTTATTATTTATATATTTATTTTTCTAAAACAGAAGACATTATTTCTATCATTATTTCACTCGTTTTTTTTTAATCTGTCATAATAAAACATTGAGACATGAATATGATCACCCTAGTATAGTATTCTATTATCATTTATCTTTTACATTAAGCGCCATCTAATGTCAAGGAATGAATTTGCATGTTCACTCGGCTCATCGTCAGTGAAAAACGCTTGGGTATGAACACAAAAACGCGTTGAAAACGCCGACAATAACGCGTGCTGATATTCGTCCCGGTGTGTACGGGCCTTTAAGGGTAAAAAAGGGCTTCCTTCACATCAACGAAAATATAGACCCCAAATAATTTTCGATAAGTATTTGACAGATCAAAAACATTTCCTTTGCCAAACCTGAGCTGTGTCTGATGGACTTTTCCCCATATGTTACCTCGAATGATACTGACAAACACACACCTATCTTGTTATTCTCTCTTTCCCTCTTGCTCGCTGTCTGACTGTCTCTTACATACACACATGCTATTTTCCTCTCTATCTCGCCCACACACTTCTATAACACACACATATAGAAGTATTCAATCGACGCACACACACACGATATCTCTCCCTTTTCTCCAGGCAGTGGAGATGCTGTTATGACTATAGGCTCTAGACACAGGAGTGAGCTTTTCATCTAATAGCACAATGGTTGCTACTCCGAGTCCGAGTGAGCATTTTCTCTGGTCTTTTAAAGCAGGCCAGCAATAAAGCGAAAGTGCTCCCAACTCATAAGCATACCGCTGTGAATATCAGGGTACATTCAGTATCAAAAATAAAATAGTCAACATCTATTTGAAGCAATCCTGCATCAATGTTTGTGTGTTAGTAAAGACGTAGTGCTATTATTTATATGCTATTATTTTAAGTGCCGTGACTTAACCTACACTAATTTCCCATGAACTTGGTTTAAACCCACCCTGATGTATTGATCTTATTCATTTTGCATGTTTAATTAAAACATTCAAGTTTCACTGCAGGGGTCAAGGTTTGGCTGGTTAGCGTGTCCCCTGCTGGTAGGAGATGTAACCGCACCAATCTGGGAGGCAAAAAAAGCATCTTTTATCTGTTACAATATTCTATTCTAGAGTATGTTTTCATGTATTCTAACAAATTTTTTGATCCATGTGGTCTCGACCAACAATTTTTAGAAGCTGCGCAAATGGATGTTCAAACAAATGCAATTATATTGTGTTCTGCATGATTTATTAATAATATATTACCTTCTTTCGATTAGAGCCCGACCGATAAAGGATTTTGAAGGCCGATACCGATACAAATATTTGTTGGTTTTAAAATCCGATACACCGATATATCGGCCGATATTTTTTTTTTCCCGAAACACGCAACAAAACATTAACAGGTTTCCCTAACATTAGTTATTTGTAGTTGTTTATGAGTTTAAACTAAAATAATATGGTCATGCATTTTAAAAATAAACTTTTTTATTTATTTGCACAACAGAACACACTGATGATAGTGGCATTAGCTAGCTTTGTGGTTAGCTAGTCTATGATGAGCCATAATTTAGCCAACTACACTGTAACAACGTAACGTAATTATTTCTTAATAATTGTTATTCAAGCAATGTATGTCTCGTGACCAACTCAACGAGTGTTGCCAACAGGGGCGCTGTAGAGTGCCCTCTGGTGGACAAACTATACAACTCCAACACTCATGACATGGTTTAAACGTGTTTCATCCATTTTTATGTTTTTATTTTTTTAATATTTATTTATCGGCCATTATAACTGCCGAGTACCGATAGTTTGGAAAATGGCTAATATCGGCCGATAATATCGGCCTGCCGATATATCGGTTCTGGCTCTACTTTCGATGCCTTGCAAAAACGTTCCAGAAATGTATCAGATAGATAGATAGATAGATAGATAGATAGATAGATAGATAGATAGATAGATAGATAGATAGATAGATAGATAGATAGATATAAAGTTTTATCTGTATTCTATTCAAAATGCAATGGACTTGTCAGAGACTTTTTAAAAACTGAATATAGGGCGCTATACCCATGACACACAAGGGGAAGTAACAAATGGAAAAAAACTGTCATAGATGTTAAAGAAACAGTATTTGGGGGCCCTGAGGCTACAACCAAACAAGCTGATTCTAATGAAAGCCAAATATTATCTAATTGAGATGTGGAGATAATGTTTTGGGGCTGCTCTGAGATTTCTACGGCTTATTAGCTTATGTTAGAAGACAAATATGACCAAATATTCATAATTAAACTGTATATCATAGCTGTGAATGAAAAAAAAATACATTTTGACCGCACATAGAAGGCTCTATATGCTAAGATTAAAAATAAAAAAAAAAAAAAAAAAAGACAGCTGTTTCTATACTGGCACATAGGTAGGACACAGGCTCGCAATTTCTGCTGCACTGGATGCGGGTAAAATCAAGCACATAATGTAGAAATGAGCTGTTCGCAATACATGGGTTTAACGGTCTGCTCTCTAATAATGACCTTGGATTACTATGGTCAGAAATGTTGATGATGGAAATTGGAGCAAATCTCAGGGTGAAAGAGGGATGAGCAAATGTCCATATGTGTGTATGTGTTTAGGACAAGTAAGCAAGCTTAGAGATTTAGAAACTGTAGCCTCCATAGAAGGGAATTTGTCACGCTGTAGCTGCGTTCACTAAACAAACACACTCCTATACCTTTGGGAAATATCCAGCCTCATTTTTGCATTCATAATCGTAGTGTTCAAGGGGAGATTATCCATATCATTGTGCCAGAGTATCCAGCCAAGACCTGTAGCGGCAAATCCACAAAATATAAAATCACGTCAAGATAACGACACCTAAAGCTTAAATTAAACAATCTTACTCTGGTTGTGCTCATCATAAGCATATGATTACATATTATTTGCAATAAATGATTATACCCATGGTGGTTAATAAACAAACAATAACGTTAAAGTGTTTCCAATTGCACCAATGAATTGTTCACAATAAGAAGGTAGTAATTTAGATTTCATGTATATTGGCTACCATTCAAAAGTTTGAAGTCAGTAAGATTTTTTGAAAGAAATTAATATTTTTGTTCTGCAAGGATGATCAAAAGTGACTGTAAAGACATTTACCAATTTCTATTTCAAATAAATGGTTTTCTTTTTCACTTTATGTTCATGAAAAATCCACCCAACAAAATGTATCACGGTTTAAACAAAATATCATAGCCGCTGCACAACTGTTTTCAACATAGATAATAATAAGAAATGTTTTGTTGTGCCCTAAGTCAGCATATTGGAATTATTTCTGAAGGATCATGTGACACTAAAGACTGGAGTAATGATGCAAAATGTATCACAATGCTTATAACAATGCAATCACAGGAATTCATTTTTTTATTTGTAATAATATTTCACAATAGTTTACTGCATATTGTTTAAATAATAATAAAAAAATTACCCACCCCAAACTTGTGAATGGAAATATATATATATATATATATATATATATATAATAATATATATATGTGCTGTCAAACGATTAAAATATTTAATCGCATTAATGTCATAGTTAACTCGTGTTAATAGCACATTTTCTCAAATGTCTTGATTTCTTTTTGTTACATAATTTTTTCTCATTTTAATGCTCTTATCAACATGGGAAAGTGGATTGGCTTGTTTAGTGCAAATGTTTTTTTTATTATTATTATTGAAAATAACATTGGAATAGTGTTCAATTTCACACTAACATACCAATAATCTCTCACACAATGTAACACTGTCTATCAATAAAAGGGTGAAAGAAATACTGACGAGGTCCTGATATTGGCGAGGGGTGGAGAATTCGCATCATCTGTGTGTGTGTGTGTGTTTGCTTGGCCATCATCAAGTGGTGTTTCAGACTGGACGTGCTGCGATGATGATAGCTCATTTCACAACGACAAAACACACAGATCCGGCGCTCGTCATCCACTCAAAACGTAATGTTACTATTTGGCTGGCTCGCAAGACGAAACGAGTGTGTGCGGCACAAAATGTCCTCGCGCCTGCGATCTGAAACCCATTCATTTCAATTGCTTGCGCTGCGCGAGGACGTTTTGTTGCTTCTTCGAACCAAAGCGCAAGCGAATCTTAGCTAGACCGTATAAAACAACAACAGGCACGACGCACACACTCGTTTGGGCTCGCGATCCGGCTTTGATTGGATGACGAGCGCGAGACGCCGAAATGGATCAGGATTCAGGACGCATGCCGTCCTGTTGCAAAAGCATGTGAAAAAAGTACAAAGTTTGGTAGGGCAAGACCCTTAAAAAATTGCGCGTTAATCGCGCTATAAAAAAATTAACGCCGTTAAAATGGGTTTGCGTTAACGCCGATAATAACGCGTTAAACTGACAGCCCTAATATATATACAAACACACACACAGACTAGGGGTGTAACAATATATCGTGCCACAAAATATTGCAATCCAAAAATAAGTATCGTGGATATTGACAATACGTATCATGGATAGTTCCCCTAAATTCTCTTACTGTGTGAGAATTTTTTTTTACACATTTTTGAGAGTTTTAGTGTCAGTACTACATTAAACTACTATACATAATGTTGATTATAGTGTATAATAATGCAATGGGGGAATATTTTTGGGTCCTGATAATACCAAATGTCTTTAGTTACCAGTAAAAAGTGGCCAATGTTATTTTTAATATATCTAGTCGGTGACCGAGTGCAAGCAAATTCGTCTAAAATAATTCTGTATTTTCACCTGTCCTCAGCTCGTTAGTGTTCATTTGTATCTGTATTTAGTTTCCTTCTGTTCAGTTAGTCTTGGTTGGTTCTTGTTTATGTATGGTGTCTATGTTACGAGTTGTTATCACCAGAGTGTTTATCTTCTGCCTGTTTGTTCGCTGTGAGTTTATTATTGTAAGTAAAGTTTATTGTTATTGGAAATTTGATTTGTCTTCCTCTGCATACACTGGCTGTGACACACACACTGTGTATATAAAGATATATAGATACACACAGTATACTTATATATATACATATATATATATTATTTTTTATTTTTTTATTATGATTATTATTTTGTTTCATGTTGCTAGTTGAACACTAAATTAGTAAAATGTGAGAAGACTTACCCACTTTTATATTTTGCATATTTTAAAGGCATGTCTAATTGCAGCCAGAAAATGCCTCTGCTAAGCTTTGACAAGGTGCACTATGAATAAATAAATAAAAACAATAGTCTGCTAATCTCCTAAATAACTCAGCCAGAGAGAGAGGGGGATTTTAGGAAAGCTCCAATGCTTAGAGATGCTAGGCAATTGTTCAGAAGATGTTCTATATCGAACACGATCATGCGTGGGTGACAAACTTTCAAACTTTTACATTTGAAGTTTTACAGAATGCTTAAGTGTGCTCTTAGAGAGCAAGAACGAGAGATCCAATTGGATCAAAATTGAAATCAAATTTCTTCTTCTAATCACATCTTATTTATAATTGAATTTTTCATCAAAGGCATACTCTGCTTATTCTTCGGGGGCACAGCCCATCAGCATGTCATTTTAAAAATGCAGCCTGGATGTATCAAGTACCCAGTCCAATGACAGACATTTAGTCATTTTTGCCCTTCTAAATATTTTATCAGAATGAATTTTTATTGATTGCCCTGCAGAAGTGCTCATAATCCTGTAAAATGGAGTCCCTCTGTTCTTCCTCTCTGATCTTCACGTATGCTTTCATGCTCTGCATCTGCTTTTCATTTTGTTCAGTAATACATGTCAAACATCTGACGAACGGCACCAAAGTTCATCTCTTAGTCTACTACTTGTCGATTTATCCTCAGGCTCATGAATTAATCTATGGGACAATTACCAATGCACTATGCCGTGCAGAGTGCTGCTACCCATACGATTCCTTGGTGTAATGCCAGTCTTGGGATATAGAGCGGCTCTTCCAAGTACTCGCCCTGCACAAATCAAAGAGAGACGTGCATAATAAAACAAAAGTGCCTGTATGTTTTGAGGCAGCACTGTCATTGCCACTCCATTGTGGTCCCTAATAAACCTGAAGTGCAGTGAACTGGCTCAGGCGGTCGTGGGGAGAATTCACCCCATATGCTCCTGCAGATTGCATCTCCACGCAGAGGCGCAGGTTCTTGCCTAAGAGTGCTCCTATTTCTCCTTTCTCCCTTATGTCAGTCTCTGCACTCTTCCCTTCTGCACGCTGAATGTCAATGGGCCTGAGCTGTGGCCGCCTTGGAGATAAAGCAGGAAATTATCTCCCTGCTATAGATGTCAGCTGCAAATGGTCCTTGCTAGAAGAGAAACAACAGGTTACATGCAGCCAATACTGTTGTGATCTTTAAATGTTGCTTGGGTTTTTATGCAAAAATTGTTAGGGTCAGTAAGAAATTAATTTTAAACTTTTATGTCGGAGCCAATAACCTCACGGGCAGCGCTTTGACATATTGCGCATTTGTGCTGCAGGCGACCCCAGGTTCGAGTCCTGGGCTGTTTCCCCTCTCTCTTCCACTGTGCTTCTTATCAATTCTCTTTAATCTCAATAAAAAGGCGAAACACACAAAACACACATAAATTAACACTTTTATTCAGCAAGGATGCAGTAAATTGGTCAAAAGTGAGAGTAAAGACTTTTACATTGTTAGAAAAATTATATATTTCAATTAAAGGTTTTTTTTTCAACAAAGAATCTTGAAAAAATATATCACAAAATAATAAGCAGCACAACTGTTTTCAACATTGATAATAATAAGAACTGTGTTTTATGGAAGCTTTTTTTCGCCACTGAATAAAAAATTAAAAAGGTAATTGTGATATACATATATTTAACACATGAGCAGAAACTGTCTAACAAAAGCTTATTTGATAAGACTTTATAATTTATCCAAAACTAGTCAATGAAATATTGTCTTTTATTTCGTCTGTAACAGTGCGCATCCGTTCATTCACACACACACGACTCTCGATTCATTTAAACAGTCTTTTTTGGTTTTACAGATACTATATATCGCGATTAGAACAAATCTCAGTAGGCTATAGACCTTATGTAGCCCCGCCCTTTTCAGTGCTGCGCTCGTTGTCTTTTGTCGTCCGGTCTGTATTTTCACAGCGATCTTGCATAGGTATGAATGAACTGCTCATAAAAAAATTTCCCGGTCGACATTTGTTAAGACATCTGCTTTACAATGCTTATGATAAACATTACAATGCTCATGATAACTTTTGTTAACTCCACAATAAGTAAATCCACTTCACCAGCTAATTAGTCCTCGACAGCGATGCCATAGAAATATACAGAGCGACCGCAAAAACGGAAGTTCAAAGACAATATTCTAAAGATGACGGCGCCCACGTTTCTCTGGTGCATAAGGTCTATAGCAATATAGTTTGGATGTGTTCATGTAAAATAATGTAGTAGAGAGAGTGAATGAACAGTACAGATGTTGTTGTAACATCGCGCACATCTGTGCCATTCATTCATTCATTCACACACAGACACTATATTTTATATTTAAACAGTCTTTGTGCAGACATTATTCAATAGCGCAATTAGAATAAAGTACTTAAGAATAAATTACTTACTACATCAGCTGAATCCGTTGCTCCTCGAAATGAAACTACCAGCACTTCTGAGGTAACTTTTCCAGGATTATTACGTTAGTATTATTACTCACAGCGCAGCAAGACAATGTAAAGTACACGATTCTTATTAAACTGGATATTTTATCCAGCTGATGTGGGCGGTTTCATGGCTTGCCTCAACATTTGCGTTTTAATAGCATGTGCTCTCAGTGGGCGTGGTTACATTGCCACTTAAAGGTACAAATTTGCAAGATTTTTTCGCCACCAGGGGTCGCTATCTTACAATAACAAATGCGTATTTTGATGATGTATATCCTGCATTAAGCGGAATTATGGATCTTGTCGCAAGCTGATGGATCTTTTATGGATGAGTGAATACATTTGATGTTTTTAATGTGAGTGTGGTAAAGCAGCGCGCGATTGCTCACGTATACCAGCGCCATACTGCAATATTAGTCCTGGATATAAAGAAATAAGGACATTTCATTCTACCGAACTACACGCGAGTGAAGCTGAATTACTCACACAGGTCAGTTTATTACAAATTATACAAATTAAACTCGAGGTGACAGCAGTGCTGTTTCACTTACACTATCAAACTAAACGGAATTTGACTGTTGAATGTTGTTAGTTAGATTGTGTGTTGGCTGTATGAGACTAAGCTAGATTAACATTAGAGAATAACATACAGATCATATTCTTAATATATTCATACTCTCGGCATCTTGTAAGATGTTGATCTTCGTTTTAGTCCTCTTTTTGACTCATTGGCCATGTCCACACTAATACGTTTTCATTTGAAAATGTATATTTTCTCTTCGCTTTGGCCTTCCGTCCACACTGAGACGCCAACAAAAACGTATCGTTTGGAAAACGTTGTGTAGTTTGGACAGTGAAACCGGAGGTATTTCTAAGTTTAGTCACGTGATCCATGCAGTACCAATAGATATTCATGTTTATCGGTATTGTGCCTGTTATGTGTTATTAATTTATACACTATTGCTAAAATATGTTACTTTCTATGTTACTTAGTATGTGCTATTCCTCATAGCACAGTAATGCAAAGATGACAGATAATGTAGCCTACTCACATTTGCTGTCCTGCGGCAAAACAGGAGAGCAGTTGCGTTTTAGACCAAACATATCGTATGGTGACTGAATGCGACCTGGATGCATCAGTGATGGTGAGATGTTTTGCTAAATGAAATTATCCTGTTATTATGCGATAACATTATTATTTATTTTCCCATCTGTATCATCTCAGTGAGCTTTTGTGAAATTTCACGCATGCGCAGTAAAGTGAATTTAGAAGTTGGATGAATTTGGATGGAGAGCGTTTTAAACGAAAACCCCGTTTTCAAATGTATCCGGATTAATGTGGATGTAGCCATAGTCTGCTTGCCATAGTCCATAATGTTTGAACAAAACAACAAGTGTGAGCGTCCTGCTAGGCATAACGGGCATAACCGACCCAGTTGTCAACGTCTGTCGCCATGGTTACTTTTGCAATACTAGGTCAAACCTGGCGGAAACCGTTGGTAGTGTGGATATGTGGATAACACCCCGTTTCCTTGGTTAAAAATGTACAGATACTGTGTTTCCGTGTGGACAAATGGCCAAACCACTTAAAAAAATTCACGGTTTTAAAAATATGTGTGTCCTTGTGGCTAAGGCCATGTATATAATTGTTTGTTACATTTTATCAATTGTGTTTAGCATTGTTATTTCCATGTCGAACAAACCTGTAATTCACTATTCTAAAGTAATATAGCTGTGAGCATACTGTAGCTCTGCATCCAATTAAACAATTGAGTAGACTTTGCAAAACAAACTAGCTTTCAAACTACTTATTCAAATCATGCTTTCGAGGTCTTTCCATTAGCTTTATCAATCATCATGTACCTTTTTATAGCTACATAAACAGACGGACATGTGGAGGATTTCAAAGGGCTCTACTATCCCTCACTCCAAAGCTCTGAGAGCCACTTATGGCTTTATATCATTATATCATAGCTTGCGAACTAATTTGCTAAGTAAACAGTTCTGCCTTGCTTATCTCTCTTGTGGGGGGAAGCATTTAAAAAAAGGCTTCTTGACTTGTTTATACTTGTCCAAGCGAGTGCCCTGCTTGGTCAGTGCAGGGTATTTTTAGTGAAGCGCTAGTTGGCGAATAGCATGTGCCAGCCAGAGCCATAATGGGAGATGGAGAGGCTCTTAGTACACTACTAAAGGGCCATGTGTTACACGCAGCCTCACAGAGAGAGCATGTGTGTGTGTGTGTGTGTAGGGGGGATGTACTCAACTGTGTACCACTATATCATGGAATAACAGACAGTAGCACCTACTAACCTGTCCAGATGACCGGCTGCACTTAGCGAGCGGTCGATGAAGGCACACAAGCATACTGTTTACAAGTGCAGGCCCTGTCAGACCTAGATAATTAACACCACAACTTAAGATTAGAATAAAGATGCGTAATTTGCATTCAGCAAGCTGTTTAGTGTCCACTGAGCGCTTTGATGATTATTAGCATATTATGCTTAAGAGTGGTGATGTGCTGGTCTAACAGCTTGCTGTTCAGGATCAATGCAGATTTTTTCAAATCCCAAAAAATAAAACCTACCTAGGCATAGAATTTACTGCAGTTTCCAGCTGAAATTAACATTAGAGGAAGTAGAACACCAACAACCTTAATTCATGTTCACACAAATTATGCGGTTACACTTTATTTCGATAGTCACTTTAGACGTTCTACTAATTATAAGTAACTTTTCAACTATGTGTCAACTAACTCTAATTAGAGTATTAGTTTATTATAGTAGACTGGCAGTAGACTGCTAGGTTATGGTTAGGTGTTAGGCTTTGGGTTAAGAGAATAAATTGACTTGTAGTTACTTATAGTCAGTTGAATGTCTGTTGGGGGACCAACAAAATAAAGTGTTAGCAGATATTAAGCTGACAGTCTACTAATACTATAATGACAGTTAGTTGACATGAAGTTGAAAAGTTACTTATAGTTAGTTGAATGTCTATAGTGGACTGTCGAAATAAAGTGTAACCAATTATGCTAACAGGGGCATATTATCGATTAATCAAAGCTTATTTTTGCAAGGTATGTTATAACTTAAACAATTCTTCAATAGTACATGATTTGTAAACTAATATATTTCTGATGCTGATATTGTAACAGTTGTGTTCTGTTTAGTTTTTCATTGGACTTGCCTACTGTGACTACGTTTACATGCAGCCAATTTTCGGGTTATGGTCGGGTTAAGGTCACAATTCGGGTTTCTGAAACATTAGGATAACCCGTTTACATGCGTGAGCAGAGAGAGTTTCTCCTGTATACATGGAATTGCAATATCCCGATGTAAACGGCGACGCGCGGTTAGCGTCTAGACGTACGGACAACCTTAAGACGCAATATGCGTCATTTCCGATTCTTCTTCCTGTATCTAAAGACAACAACAACAGCAGCATGCGGATAATGAATAGTTCGGGGCAGATAGTGATCGCCTTTGTTTGCGCTTAGATACTGAGCTCGCTCCAAAAGTATGCTGTGCTGTATCTTGCCTGGTCTTGCCATGTTTACTTTCGGTACTGCACGCGGATTTTTGTATGTGCCGAGAAGTTTCTCTACTCAAAAGACCAAGATTCCTTATAAAAATAAAATAGAACATGCGCAGAACACAAATCACTATGGGGATATGCCGATATGCGTTTACATGACCAAAAATTTTAGTTCGAAAATGGGTACCCCAGGTATAATATCCTGGTTTTTAAAATCCGGGAGATGAGCATTTTTCGGAATTTTGCCGGTGTTAACATGGCCGTTCACGACCGGGTTATTGCTAATATCCCAGTTTTGAATGGGTTATTGGCTGCATGTAAACGCAAGCTCTGTATCTTCATGTCACGTGTCATCATGATCATCCTCATCATCTGTTTCACCTGTTTTCTGTCAATCAATGTTCATCTGTGTTTGTATTTAGTTCCCTTCTGTTAAGTCAGTCTTTGTCCATGAGCAAGATACCTAACCCAAGCTGCTCCCGACGAGCTGGATGGCGCCTTGTATGGCTGACACCGCCATCGGTGTATGAATGGGTGAATGTGAGGCAGAATGTAAAGCGCTTTGGTGGCCATTGGGTCTGGGAAAGCGCTATATAAATGCAGTCCATTTACCATTTGTCTGTCTCGGCTGGGCTTCTGTGTGTGTGAACCTTCTTCCTGTCTGATACCTATTTGAGTGAGATCACTCAGTAAACGTTGAGGGGGTGTAACGAGACGCGGGATTCGTATTGAACTGTCCGGCACGAGGCTTTCGGTTCGGTTTTCGGGCACGCATTTCGCCAACGTCGAACGTGTTCCGTTCGGTTCATTTTTCCTGCCGACCAACATTTCGTTATTCAAATGTAGGCGCGTCGCGCGTGTCAAGCGCGTTCATAATGTAAGAGACGTTGGCGTGACCACAACATTGCCCAACATCAAATGGCAAATATAATGTAAGCGGAACGAAACTGAGCTACTCGTTATTGTGTGGTTGTTTGTTTGGATGTCGGACCGTTTATCAGTTTGGACCAATGCAGCGCGAGCCGATCTTCATCATCAGCACTGTTACTACACAGCCAAATCCAGAAAACATTTGAATTCGCCACTGAAGTAATAACATCGCTGCGAGATCTAGTGAGAAACATTCACATTTCTCCGTTATTAACGGATCAAACAGCGCTGACGTGGAAACCAGGAAGAAACATTGTGCCATGAATGAACTATCCAGTGTCCACAGATCAGCAACATCACCAAGGATTTACTGTATAACACTACTATCTGTAAGTTTGGCAGGAATAGTAGGCTATAATGCTTTCAAGTAACATCACGTCGGTTGTATTTTGACATTATGAATACAATTGCTGCCCTCAAATGTTAATCTAAACTAAAATAAACCTTTGTTTATAACTACTACAATATTACATTTCATTTTGTCCAAGGAGCTGTTTTGTTTTATAAGCTCCTATGAAAAGTCAAGTAGGCTATAGCTCCATCATTGCTCAAAGTTAAAAAAATATCATACTTTATGATGTTAGTTTTAATAAAAATATAATAAAAAATTTAAATCAAGGAAATTTCGCTGCCATTTCTTTTTGCTGTTTTC
Organism: Hybognathus amarus; assembly: GCA_030378365.1. NCBI lineage: Eukaryota > Metazoa > Chordata > Actinopteri > Cypriniformes > Leuciscidae > Hybognathus > Hybognathus amarus. Next base: position 365,623 of record JAQIUQ010001233.1, on the reverse strand, counting down.
TGAAATCGTATCGAAGTTTGTATCGAACCGAACCGCTTGACACAAGTGTATCGTATCGAACCGTACCGCTAATTTTGTGAACCGTTACACCCCTAGTAAACGTTTGCATTGAAACTTCTTACTTTTCTTCTTCTGCACCACACTGTGACAGAAGAACGGACCGCCCAAAATGGACGTTAGGGTCAGAATAATCGGCATGGCTCAGGAGGGGCAAAACGTTTTTCTTTTGCCCTGGACTTTTGCAGCCTTGCCATCACCAGTGCCCTCAACAACGAGAGCCTGAGTTCCCGGTTCTGGATCAGGGCCTCATTAATCCATTCCTTTGACCTCCCAGACACCACTGGACTGGTCTGTAGGTCATGCGGTGTCTGGAAAGTGTCATGCCTCGATCCAGAAAACACAGCCAGATGACAGTCAAGGCTTTTTCACATCATGCCTGACCAGCCTGAGCCTGTTCACGTCATGCCTACCATTTCATTTACGAAAAACCCAGGTAATAAAATGTTTCCAAATTCATGTTAATCAGTTTTGGATGAAACCAATATGCTTTAAATATGCTTTAGAGTGCAACCAACTCAAAGTGTCATGAAACGTAACAAGAATCAGCAATGTAATATTACTTTGCTGAAATGTCGACACAGGCATGTTTTTTTTTCATTGGGCCTGGGTTGCTAAAAATGTTGCTAGGGTTGATGTGTCCCACAGCTCTCATTCAGTCTTTTTAGATCCTCCTCAAACCTGTGCCAAGTCTCTATGCTAATCGCACATCCAGGTTTAACCACACACGGAACCAAGTTTAAGTAGTTCTGCATTATTATTCAAATATATCACTACCTGCTATAGCAAGAGTCTCAGGGGAATCTCTGCCCCCTCTCTAGCAAACAGCCATAAATTAACACACTTAACTCTGGTACATATTTGGACCCCCTGCGTGGATCTGTCTCAAGCTTGTTAGGAGTTATGTATCGTTGTTCCTTTTCGTGGTGGAGCAACAAGATTCATATAATTATGTAAACACATTTGATTTGATTTATGAATGTCAAGATGCACAGTTTATTCCAGTCCTCAATATATGAGACTTTCATACATTTCATGTTATTTTATACTATTTGAAGAGGACAGGGAGAAGATTAAAAACACCTTTCAAATTCTGCTCCTTTTTGCCAGCAGGTAAGAAAGAACAAATGCCTAAAAAAGAAAGAATATTAGTATCAAAGCCACATTGATTGAAAATGTGTGTCTGCTGGGTATACCAAAGTTGACCTATCTGCATATAACTATAACTACAAGATATAGGGTTACTACATATACAGTAAAATGGGGTGGTACTTTTTTATATGCACCTAATACTGATATCAGGAAGTACTCACATACCATCTGTTATAGTACATCTACTTGGCACCATGTGAAATGTGTTATCTTCTAAATCTAACTTGACTGTTGTAAAAACTCACACCCTGGTTATTATACAAATATCATGCACAGATTTAAAGCTGCCCGAAACTCAAGGTGACACTGTGTTTTGTTTTTGCACTTGCATGAGTTTTAATAGCCCTTGATTGTATTTCAGGGATTACAGACAGGTACATTTACTATCAGTTGAAGCTCATGTCTAAAGAGACATGCTTGTTTGCACTGGACTGATATTGCAGAGGTTTTAGATTAAACAGTGAGGTCAACTCTGTAATTAATAAATAACTTGAAATGGAAGTAGGTAATACAATTAAAATGCCTGCTTTGAAAAATGGATTTTGGAACACTTAATGTTGTTGGAGAAAATTAATCAAACCCCTTATCCAATTATACAAAGCTCTGACGTTTCAATCAACTTCATGCCTTTGGGCTTCCCCCCTTAATTAAGTTTGGCTATAGTGCCTACAGGTAAATCTTAAAAGAATTACTGTAATATGAGCTGCCAGAAGTGCACATATATACAGTCGAAGGTTGCCATCTTGAAAGACTGCAAAGATGTTCGAAGAAATTCAATTTTCAAATTCATTCAAATTTATTATGCATAATGAACTTTGGGTTAGATTACATTATTGTATAACTGTACATACGGTAGTTTAATATGTTTAGTCATTTTTTTACAATATTTTCCTGTTTTAACATTACCTACACCCGACATTGTTAGTGTTCCATTGTGAATAAAGGGGCATAAATAATTGCATTTATTTATGAGACAGAAACTGTTGGTTAAAGGTGTGTACATCTTGAATGTGAAATGCTAATTTAACATGCCACATTGCTTTTTAATTGCTGGAACATAAAGTGCTTCTTAGGCTTCTCATAAAAGTAGGCTAACACAGATTACTAACTGATTAGTTATTAAAGCAACACCAGGGAACTTTTCCTCTGTGGTCGCCTAAAGGTTGGAAGCAGAATTGTCCATTACCGCTGTTGTAAATAATTTAGCCTAAATGTCGCGCAGGCTAGCTGATTATCCAGCACCAGCTTTGGAATCAACAATGGCCTCAGACAATTTGAGGAAGTGTTGGGTGAAGTGGCGTATGGCGTAAGCTGTCAAATTTTGTTGAACTTTTTGTGCTCCGGTTACTACCCGAAACCCGAAGTTACATAGTACAAGTAAAAGCGATACAGACCACGTGAGGCTATGGCAGATGTGTCATTTAACCTATTATAAGTCGATGTACCATCACAAGGGTCTTGGAAATGTATTATGAAGGTTGAAAAACTGCATAGTGTTACTTTAACCGCTTAACTGTCACTTGCCCGTATACGGGCAACCTGAATTTTCTTCACTATATTACTATTAAATCCTAATCTAGTCATGACAAATATATATCGTTGGAAAGGTCTAAGACTCCTAAATAGATATTTTAGGTCTGTTTTTTTCTTACAAATTAGGAATGAAGAGTAATATATGAATTTATGACAAGAGTGCGCCTCAAAAAAATCGACGTCATTACAGGAGTTTCTGACCTTTGTCACAAAAAGTCGACGCACACACTTTTAATAATTGCAACTTTGGTTTTTAGTGCTAAAAGTTCATAATAAATCATAATTAGTATTTGTCAATAAAAAAGACAAAATTATATTTTAAAAAAGTAAGGTAAAAAGTCCTCTAAAAGTATAATGTTATGTATATATAAATATAATTTTTTTATTAGTATTATATCACATATTTTAGAAGTTATCATAAATTAGGCATCATTTGAAAGCTTACAAACTCAGAATTCATCCTGTGAAACCCGATTTTGAAATTGGACGTTCCGTTACCATAGAAACGGTATTTTTTATTAGGCCCCTCCCCTTTTGGGCATCATCTTTCATAATTTATTATGAAAATCTTTTCTAATCTTGACAAAACACATATTGTCAGAAAGCTCTGAGTCTCAATGTTCCATATTTAGTGACAGAAAGTAATATTTGGATGGAAATTTATTCATTTGTTTATGGCAAAATGCATACAATTAAATTCAATGGAATTCAATGGCACCCGGTGGCTATTTTTGGTACTACGACTAAACAAAATCTCATGGGAACTTCAATTTTTGTGACATCAACTTCAAATTGGGAACACAACTTGGTTGGATATATAGCCTTCATTTTATAGTAATTTTATAGTAAAACATATTTTGTAAAATATTTATTTCATATTAAAAAAATATATTAATAAAGTATATTTGTGTTCTGTAAATTATAACTTCCATAACTTTTTCATACTTACATTTTTTGAAGTGCTTTGACTTCAGTAATAATCTTTTCTTTAAAACAAGACCAAACTTAGCTCTATATTTCAAAGCATTCTTGAATTACAACTATTTAGGTTGTATAGTGCATTTTTATGTCAGTTATCAAAAAGGGGGGTGACAGGTAAAGGGTTAAGAATGTATTGTTATTATAATAACCTAATTTGTATTTACGACAGGTGTAATTAATTTTACAGCACAACCCATTCATATAAATGGTTAGTTCAACCAAAAATGAAATAATGTCATTAATGACTCACCCTCATGTCGTTCCAAACCCGTAAGACTGCATCTTCGAAACACAGTTTCAAGATATTTTAGATTTCAGTCTGAGAGCTCTCTGTCCCACCTATGAAAATGTATACACAGTATACTGTCCTTGTCCAGAAAGGAAATAAAGACATCATCAAAGTAGTCCATGTGACATCAGTGGGTTAGTTAAAATGTTTTGAAGCATCGAATATACATTTTGGTCCAAAATATCAAAACTACAACTTTATTCAGCATTGTATTGTCTTCCGGTTCTGTTGTCAATCCGCATTCACAGTGATGCTGCTGATGTGTATCTGGTGTGTCTGTGTATTCGGGATCAGAATTAATATGGATTGGCAAAAAAATACAAGTCTTCCTCTGTGTCGAAATCCTTAGACATGTTTGCGAAGATTGTTTTGTTTACTTTGTACATTTCCCTCAGACTGTAAACGAAGCTCGGGCGCACTGATAACAGGTCAGCACCTGAATGTATCAAAACAGCGCATGTTAACACTTGACAATACCATTTATTTTAAATATGTGTAGTAATACCTTGTAAATTCGTTTTGTAGTGGATTTTCCCCCACTAATGAATGCGAGAAAAACCTCTGATACTGTATGTATTGTACGGAGGCTAATAAAATCATTAGAGACGCAATTTGTTATGTTGTTTACGTTAAGTTCATATTGTTTTGCTGATTTGTCTGTGTTTTGAACGGGAAGCTGAGTGAGCTAGGGATCCTTGGCCAGCCTTCTACACATGAGGGACTTGTGGATCAGCCCTTAAAGCTTCTCTTGCCATCCATTATTCATCAGGAAGTCCATGCATTCCATTTGATGCAGTTAGACTGGCTTATGACACTGAAATTTTGACATGTTGCTTCATTCAAGAGAATAGGCTTGGCAGTTTGGTTTTGATATGTTTAAGTTTTGAACCACTTACACATACACAAAGTGCATCCGATCTGGGATAGGAGAATATGAAACTGGCTTGATTATAGCCCAGTTGTAACCGGTTTGTAGAACAGTTTGAGTAGTATGAGCTAGGCAACACTCAGACTAGTCTAATTGATTTTAGAGTAAGTCTTGAATATAGAATCATTTTATTTTAAAGTGATCCCTACTATTATAGCTATGTAATGCAAGTACGATTAGAAAGGACTATGAGAATACAATTTTCTATTTCCCATTTGGGTATTCTTCATGTTATGAAAAATGACTGCTGTATGATTATATTCTATGTGCCGGTGTGTACGCGTGAATCAACACAATCCCAAAAGACTTACATTGTTCATAAGCATTTCTTTGTTTTTCTTTTCCCACTAAGCGGTTCCCCTTGTGTATTGTACCTCAGACAAATCAGCAAGTTACAGGAATTTTAACTTCTACAACTAGGTCAGCTTATGACTGACTTCCACTTGCTCTGAGCAAACATATAACTGAATATTTACAGATGATGGTATTTCTTTCAATTTTTGTTTCTCTCTGAGGTGTAGGCCAACAACAATTATTCTGTATTGTATTTCTTGTATTATTAGTGTAGTTGTATGTCTGGCTAGGTGTTTACGAAAATCATTGAAATTGAGGCTGTTTAAAGGTCCAGTTCATTGCGATTTCATTTTTCAAACTTTAGTTAGTGTGTAATGTTGCTTTTAGATCAACAATACCTGTAAAATAATAAAGCCCTCAGCGAGATATTTTATTTAACAGAACTCCCCCTTTCAAAGCCTGCAGCGAATGTCCGGTTTGGACTACATCCCACTATTTTCTTTTTTAATGACGCAATTAGAACAGTTTTTTGGCTAATCTCCGCCCACCGGAATATACAAAAAAATATTTATTTATCAATTTTTAATAAATAAATTATTGTAATGCATGGCAACTATTTATTTTACAAAACATGACAGCTTGTAAGGCTGTATTCATGGTAAAAAAAATTAGTTTGTAAGCTTTCGAATGATATTTCATTTGATAAAATTATATGATATTTCCAATTCTGAAAATCACAGCGATCAGCCAACTTGAGATAACCATAACTTTTTTTTACAGACAAACTATAAAATAAATAAACAGATTTTGAAAGAATTTTTCAAATTTTTGTGGTGGGGATTGCATCAGATTGCATCACATACAGTATTTATACAAAGTTATTTGGATGAAAACAATTTCAAAAGAACTATACTCAACAAAAAAATATTTAATTAGGAGGTGTTACAGTAATTTTTGCATTTCTTTGCAGCAGATGTTTTCAACCTACATTGGCATTTTGTCACAGTTACCACATGTACACCTATAAAACATATATTACTAATCAAAACTTTTACGAAAACTTTTATCTATTTAATTTTTAAATATTTGTAAAGAAAGGCTTACCAAAACAAAGTTACTGGGTTGTCACTTTTCACGTTTTCAGGGTTGGTTGAAACAGAGGAGATACCCATTATTAGCCTGTCTGCGCCCTCCTACACACTTCCGCTCAATTTTCAAACATCTGGGACTGCTGTATATTCTTAGGTTTCCAGAAATCAATTTTTTGTAGGACCAATCAGCGAAAAGAGGGAGTGGCTGAGAACAATGACGTTGATGTAGCGCGTCAGTTTGAGTTCAGTAATGGCAGCGGAGAAAGACGTGAGAAAGGCTATTCGGTTGTTGGAAAACTGCCGAATATACAGAATTTAAAGCCGGAGCAAGAACAATGTTTGCTAAGTTTTGTTGGTGGCCATGATGTTGTGGCCCTCCTCCCCATGTGGTTCGGGAAAAGTTTGATTTTCCAGCTTACTCCGCTAGTGGTGAATGAGTTAGCTAAGGCGAACGATAGGGATGCAAAGCCGATAGTTGTTGTCGTCTCCCCTCTTGTTGCACTAACGGAGGACCAAGTGAAGAGCGCAGAAAAGTTAGGAGTTCGTGTTGGGCAGCTCGGCGTGTACGATGACCGTTACATTTTGGACGGATGCTTTAGCCTGGTGTTCGGAAGCGTCCTGGCTGCTAAACTGTTGTTGAAGATGCACTCAGGAGTTATGTCAGTCAGTAGTTCATATTCCGAACAGTAAGTTTAGTGTTTCTTGTGATGAATAGCTCACTTTGAGCCCCTTTGTGTATTCGTGCAGGAGCATGGTTGGTGTGTCAGTTGTACATGTTGTAAATCATTAAAATTGGTTTTAGACCATAATTTGAGTTGCAGTTTTAGATTTCAATGGTTAATTTGTTTTAAAGTTTTATTTGCAAGTACTGATAGCGTGCGGAAGTTGTAGATTGTCGACCATTCTTGGTCTTCCTTTACTACGCACCTGTCACCTACAGGTGTGCGATGGCGTTTGTTAATGATTTTTTTTAATAAAAAAACAAAATGTCATAAATAAAAGTGTACAAACACATACTTGAATACCATCATTAATTAAGGTAATTAAACTAACCCTATTGAACAATAAGACATAATATGAAAAATTGTGGTTTATTACACATCTGCAGATTGAGACAGATCATTCACTACAGCATTTGCGGCAGATCCGAAACGACCACAGCGGCGTTTTTAATGATCAGACCAGCTTTGACAGTTGAATGAATACATCACTGTCCTTACTGTCGAAATATACATTTTGAATTAATAATTGTTCCTAGATGAACAAAACCTGCATCTCTCATTGACGCACTTGTTGTTTCCGGCCGGATTTGCGGCGATTGGCTATGGCAGATCCTGAGTGACTCTGGGCAGATCCAATAGTTTTGAACTTTAACAGACAACCTGCCTACAAGGAAGTAAACGTTTCTCTAAGAAGAGAGGCCAGACTATCTGTACAAATTAAATGTACAGAGAGTTCTGGTTGAACCAGGCTACCCTATTATAGCAATTAAACCCGGAAAAAGTCAGATTTTCATGATACGTCCTCTTTTAGTGCTTTTGACAAAACCCTTTGTGCTACTTTTTTTCAATACAACGCTGCAAAAAGCACCATAAAACGATCCCCCCAAAAAACATTCCGTTATATGGTTTGTTTGCAATGATTATCATTAGTCACTAAAAATCTTGCACTTGTCCATAGAAATTAGACATGACATGTTAGATTTGTGCTATTGTGAAGAGCAAGATTTTCAGTTAAACACCAGGTAAATCATCCGAATTTCATGTTGTAAGCTATTGAGATTCACACCATCTCTCCTACTGTGTGTTGGTAAATCATGTTACCAGAGTAAATGCCTCATTACTGAGAATTACCAGGCAGTGATTCACCTTGTGGCTCCTTGTAAATGATAGAGGTGTGTGTTTGTGAATCTCTGAAGTGCTGGCAGTGTCCTGCCTTTGCCTCTCCAGCTCTTCAAAGGCGCACGACTCACTGTGATGTGCTCGGCTGCATCACTCACAGTCCCGTAGAGCACCTTTGTGAACAGTTGCTATGGCAGTTGCTCGGAACAAGACCTGAGCCCAAATATTTTCAGGTATGATGTGGTGCAAGTCATTAAACCCCCCTCACCTCTCCTTCAGACGCAAATGAAATGAGAAATCAACCTCAACCTGTTTTCATAAGAAATGAAAACAACCTCAAGGTTCATACAGAACACACCACATCAATTAAACAGCACATTATTAAACAGGAAGGCAGGCCTAGTTCTGTCACATTACTCCAATAGATACTTCTCAAGGTAGCATTATTTTTTGAGATTCAGTCACTAGCTTTTTTTTATATAAAACACATTGACGTTTTTGTGCTGTATGGTGTAAATTGTCACAATTGAATACCATTATGGTTGAAATTATTTAAAATGTAAAAAGATAACATACAAAAGGATCAAACCATTATTTTTGCCCAACAAATATAATACATTGTATAAATGAATAACACTTGACAACTTTATTCACAAGAGCTATGAATTTTTTATAACTGTCAGTTTAACCAACTTGATTATATACACTCTAAAAATGCTGGGTTGTTTTAACACAAAATATAGACAAACCCAGCCATTGGGTTAAAAATGTAATTTAAAAATGTAACCCAATGGCAGGGTTTGTCCATATTTTATCCAAAATTGGGTTAAAACAACCCAGCATTTTTAGAGTGTAGTGAACTCTATTGTTTGAATGTATTGAACGTGTAGTTTTTTGTAATATCTTGTTTGCACATGACGTCACTGTTGTGGCGCAAAATGCAGATGGAGGGCAGGAAGTGATTTTCTACATATGAAGTACACATCACAAACTCAAAATGCTTATGTTTTGTTGTCGTTTATGGTTGTTTAGATTGATCAAACAAATATAGAAACCACAAGGAGCTTTTATCGTTTTGTGTAACTTTTAGCATTTATTTTTACTTAAAGTCGATCGACTTAAAAGCCGTTTTGTGTCTGCTGATACTCAAATTAATATGGATAGCTGCTTACCTTTTAGTTTTGTTTTTGACTTGGTTAAATATTCACATACTTCATGGTATTGTTTGCAGTGAAAGAGAAGCTTTTTTCTCGCATTTGATGTTTTCACTGAAGTTTTGTTGAATTTTTCTCTTCACAATGTTGATAATGTTGCCGGTTTCACAGGTTTTTTTTTTGTATTTATGTATTTCAACAAATGAAAACCCAAATCAAATGTAAAGCATATTACATTGTCCAGTTTTCTTCCTGAATGATGATGTGAGTTATATGGCAATTCTAAAGTCAGCATGAATTACCTACAATGGTGACATTATTCACAATCATGACAGAAAATCAAAATACTGCCCTAAACTCACTTGCAGAAAAGCAGTGCGATATAAACAAAACAAACCAGAATACGACGGCATGACAGCAGCTTTACATTCTCTAAATCTACCTCCTAGATGGCAGGCAAGTATTTCAATTCAGAAGAAAAATGTGTAGAATCCTCTTTATAACTTTATAAAGGATCGCATCCAGCATGTTGTGATTTTCTGTTTGCACCTTTCTAAACCGGCACAGTATGGACTTACCTTCATATCGTTCATTCTGCTTATCACTTCCTGCCCGCTTTTTGAATTTTGCGCTGCATCAGAATCGCGTGTCTGAAAACAAGCAATTGTGATGCTTTTTTTATTCACCATATAGAAAAGAAATATGATTATGAAAACTTAGGTTGGAGGACAAAATTTACAAAAATTACTTTAAGACACTTTCTCATGTTTATCTGGGGTAGATTTTTTTTATAACTATAAACCATCCAACACAGTCTCATGAAGATACGTATCTATACCACGAGTGTCATTTCTCGTGGCATTTATGCGCCAAAAATGTTTTTTGCGTGTTATATGGTACGCACTAAAAAACCCTGGGTTAGGTTTAGGGGGGAGGGGGGTGGGGAGTTCGTGCATATTATACGCCAAAAAGTGCGTATCATATGTACGCGAAAGTCGCGTGCCATATACACGCAAAAACTGTTTTTGGCGTATAAATGTCACGAGAAATGACATTCGTGCCATAGATACTAACTTTCATGAGATTCAGGTTCTCAACCACTCGCTTCCAGCCATTGGTCAAACGCTCAGTTCACGTTTTAAATAAACGTCAGTATGTTTGAAGTGTGATGTAAGTTGCACGAGTAGTGCCACACAGAGGGCCTTCCCTTCTTGTGCAAGTTTGCAATACACTGATGCATGACAGTTTTCCTGAAGTGATTGTTTACAGTTAACAAAATATATATTTTTTTTTTCACACACGATCGTATTGCTTCAAAAGACTTTGATTGATTACCTCGGGTCGTATTGATTACCATCGTGTTAATTTTGCATGTTTTTGGAAACATCATATTTGGAGGTGCTGTACACTAGCACACAGTAAAAGTTCACCAAGAGATGGATTATTTTTCTTGAAAATGTGGTAATGTGTTCATCAGAAGAAGAAAGTCATCGAGCATCTGAGGCGGCATAAGTGTGAATAAATGAAATGTCTTTGGGTGGACTATTCCTTTTAAGCTTCTATGAAGGTGAAAATAGCTTGAAACCAGATCACTGCGAGGTACAGCAGTCAGGTGAAACCGGATTCGGCAGGCTTACTTTGATGGATAACAGGCACCAAAAGTACCCCGCCTCTTTTTGTTGCTTAGCAGCCGTGTGCTATATTCACCAGTCGTTTTCTACACGCTCTCCTTTTTCATACAGCCCAAATAAGTAAAGCCATCTATCGTTCGGTGGAGCTGTAGAGCTCCAGAGGTATTTTATGTTAATGAGGCTTGTTAAGGCTGCCACTGTGGTGGCATGTGGCATTATTTTCAATGCTTCATCTAATTCACTGAAATATCACTGAACAGCTTTGCAACGGCTGTTTGATAGATTGCTTTTTAATGTCATACTTGTTAAACATCTTATTTCTTGCGTTTCAGTTCTATGTTTATGGATAATTGTCCAGCCTTTGGCTGAGTAAAGGGTGGGGTATTTAAACATGCAGAGCTATCGAGAGCACTGTGTTATTATTACTGTGTGCTTTGCCGCCTATGTGTCAGGATGCTATTGTTATTATTAGCTGTATGTGCCTGGAAAATCTGGTAATTTGAGCTAAATTACTTTTCTCAGTCATGCTTCGTAACAATTATTAGTTACCAAATGGAATTGTGATTTCAATAATATATTATAAACAGCCGTGAGACCTTCATTTGTGCATTGATCTGTTTAAACAAGTTATGATTTTATTATTTATAGGATGAGTGTCCACGCTGTCTGCATGCAAACTCAGACTCATTGAACACTATCACAAATGAGATCCCTAAATAACATGGGGATATATGAATTAATTTACGGAATATGGTCATGGTATATGGATTTTTTTCTTTTTAAAAGATTTTTTTTTTAATTCAACGAGGGTGCATTAATGTGGTTAAAGTGACAGGAAAGATATTTATAATTTTACAAAAAGACTCCTAATAAACATAAAAATTCTGTTCTTTTGTACACCAAAAAATGTCACGGTTTCCAGAGAAAATATCAAGCAGCAACTGTTTTCAACATCAATAATAATAAGAAATGTTTCTTGACCAGCAAATCAGCATATTAGAATGATTTCCGAAGGACCATGTGACACTAAAGACTGCATTTTTAAGATATTCAAATAGAAAAACAGATATTTTAAATGGCAATAATATTTAATGGTTTTTAGTGTATTTTTAGTTAAATGCAGTCTTTGGTGAGCATAAGAGACTTTTTCCACAATGCATAAACATCTGGTTGTTTTAACCTCATTTAAGAGGATGCATTAATCCTTTGCAATCATGAGGTTGAAAGATACAATTAACTTGAACACATATATGGTATTATTGTTATTGTCAAACAAATTATACTGAATAGTTTTGGAGTTGCTGTGCATGCTATAACAAATGCTAAAATTAATAATAAAATGTTTCATTTAAAACTCCGGAGCTCTTACCACAGTTGTGTAAGTTTAGGCTGGAGGAAAGATGTTGGGACACAAATGAAATGACCCAGTCAGCCGGTCTAAGAAGCTTCACTCCCTGGTGCATTAGAAATAGCCATAGATGCACATCACTAAATGGACTCCTGTAAACACATTTAGCTTAGTGTGTTCACACTGTGGAACAAGAACAGACCGAGGGCATGGTGGTAACAGAAAAGGGCAGCATGGTAGGAACATCATGGAGGTGTTTTAACCAAGCTCTGTAACATTTAAAATAATGCACACGGCTCTGAATCTCCAGTTTCAGCGGCGTTTAGATTTTATCGGTTTAGGATTTGGAGGCATTAGTTTTCACATGATAGAAGGAGGTTGGCGCCTTTCTGCATTCAAGTTAGTGGGGGGTGGGGGGCTTAGAGGTAGCATCTGTGCCACAGGGTTGCTAGAAAGTACGCAGAGACAGAAGTAGAAGGGGGCTAGAGAAAGCAATCAACCCCATTAATCCTACACTGACTGGAGTAGAAATGAAAAAAAAAAAGAAGATAATCATGTACCACTAGCAGCAGACGGATAATCACTCCACTGTGTCGTGTCTCACCTAAACAGCTGCATACTGCACTTCACTATTGGCTTGTTACCTCAGGTTCTCCTGTGAGGATCCCACCTATATCTTGCGGTCACTGGAAAAGTATCACCTTTTACAGTTTAGCAGCTGTCCTCAGATATCAATGGGAATCATTGAAAAGAAATAATAATATTATATTATATTATTAGTTTTTTTAATGATTCCCATTGATATCTGAGGAAGTGTCGGTAAACTGTAAAAGGTGATACTTCCAGACAGGTGATAATGTTTTGTAGTTTTATTTTCAAGCATCTTGCAAGATGAGAGATTTTAAATGCTAGTAGAAATCATTGATGTAGTAACTACAGCAACATAAAAATAAACTACTGCCATCAATATCTTGAGAGAAGTTGCTGGAAATAATTCTGTATAACAGAGTTGCCATGTCCACGTTATATAGTAATTTTTAGCTTTAAAAAAATAAAAATAAAGTTGCTTTATACATTTTTCCTTTTATAGGAATTCCTGTTATTCAGGCATTCACATTCACAGATATTTTTGGCCATATTTTCAGAATAAAGTCATGCATTTGAACTTTTGCTTGATCCATAAGCTCCATGAACCTTTTCCCCATTACACCCGATCCTTTATTTCCCCCCATCCACACACACTCATGGATAATATATGTTCTCTTCTGATTATTTTTCTCTGTTATACAGCCAGATGTCATACCCTGAATGCGCCCCCTCACCCCCTGCTGTGCTCTTTGGTTTTACTCTATCTTCGCTGATGAATGGTATACATGCAATGGCAGATTAAGCTTGGTCTAATCGAGAGAACTATAATCCCTCTACTTACTGGGTCACATAAAAGAGTCTGATTCCTCTGTCTTTTATCCCCCTCCCTCCTCTCTCCCTCTTTACTTTCACTGCAGCTTAGACATATTTGACACAGAAACACATAAACCCAGTAAAAGTGTAGATTCACTTTGCTTGGTTTTGATGGAGAGAAATGTATCCTGCAGGGTGAGCAGAAGAAGCGAAGAGGTCATTTTTTAGCACGACAGATCTCTCTTGATCCAGTGTTGGTCGTGATTTGCTGTTGCGATTAGATGAAACTGGAACTCTGGTGGCAGAAGTTTTAACGAAAGTGCAGAGGGCAGCATGAAGACCAGCTCTTTCTCTTAAATTAAAGATCTCTCCCAGGGCATTACCCTTGACCCCTGAGGCAGTTTTAGTACAGTTTCATCTATGAAGTTTTGTAATCCTCTGTTGAATTGCGGGGCGTTTAACTTTCACCTGCTGAGCTCGGTGCCATAAATCATCCATACACAATGCTTTATCTTGTTGATGGTTGAAGTGGTTGCAGAACAGTAGTTGCAGATTTGGGGTTTTGGTTTGTAGTAAGGATGATTCAAACTGGTGAGTTACTGGGGGTCACGGTCATCAGTGTACCCTTCAACTAGACACTTAACCCCAGGAATCTCCATTGGGATTGTTCATACAGTCATCAGTAGCTTTGGATAGGACACAGATCATAGGCGGGATTGTACTTTTGTGCATGGGGGCAAAAATGGACCAGGTCTGTTTTCCAGATTTTTTTTTTTTCACAAAAATAGCTTAATATTTATTAAAAAATATGTTTTTGTGCCTATGGCAATCAAATTATTTATTGTAATTTTTATTTTATTATTATTATTATTATTATTATAATTTACATTGATTGTTTTATTATTCTTTTTATTGTTACATTAAATGTAATTAATACATTATTATTATAATTTTTATTGATGTCTTATAAAAAATTTGATAACTTTTGGTTAATTTGATCTAAATTAAATTTAGTTTTTCATGAAACATTGATGGCCATTTCAGTGGCCTAACTTGAGCAATAGTTCAAAAAGAAAAACAAAAATTGAGCAAGAACATTTTAGATGTTCTCTGATGTTAAATTTCTTTTAAAGTTTAAATAATATTACACCCACTTCTTTGTGACCTATTTTTGAACATATAAGTTTTGCATCCAGAAATATAGGGTAGGAGAACTCTCAGATTTAACTTGCATTTTATGGTCTGAGAATGTTAATTATGAATCCTGAGTGTATATTCCACAAGTATATTCCCGGCTGTCCAATTAGTCTGAGATGAGAGCATGTTTTTGCATTATACTGATGAACTACTGATTATGATACATACAGCAATTGTACTCAAACTACAAGTTGAAACAAGCAGTTACTTGCTAGGGTTTGATTGTAACGTGCAGGGATGGAAAGAGTATTGAAAAAATATGCTCAAGTATAAGGACCATTAAGGAGTAGAGTAAAAAGTACTTGTCCAAAAACTACCCGAGTAAGAGAAAAACAGTAGCTTGTTCAAAAGTACTCATGAGTGAGAAGAGAACTGTTGATTTTAAATGAAAGAAAATAATATACTGTAACTCACACTATCTTTTAGTGTTTGTCAAAAAGAATGAAGAATATCATCCAACTGTTTTACTTTTGACTGCTAACTTTTTAAAATATCATAATTTATGAACAAATAGATTTGAAATCAGTTGTAATGCCACAGAGCCAGAACATGCTATTGTTGCACATGAAATATAAATGTTCTGTGCATAGAATATGAAATACAACTGTGCATAGAATACAAAAACCTTTAGAAATGTGTACAAGAGTTCAGCATCAGATACTAGAGATGGGTTAAATAGAGATTAAAAAGAGACAATTTCTCTCCAAAACAGTGCTAGTTTGTGATAAAGAAATTAAAAATGAACACTAATATCATCAAACAGTATTCTTCCTCTAATGCAGTGAAAAAGGCTGAGATGGCAAGCCAACACAAACTACATTGTAATTCCATTCAATTAAAGTACATTAAGCCAAGGTAAGCTGTTTTTCCACATAAGCATTTTAGAACGTATCCAACACACTTTTCACAGCATGGATCGCGTGCTCATACTAAACTCACGAAGAGTCACTGAGCTGCCGACTGTTGCAGGACACATGTGAGGGAAATACGCAGCAGTGCAGATTGTGTCTCTCTATGATGTAAATGGTAGGGTCAATGGAATTAATATCAAATTCTACAGAAAATAATTTAAATTACATTTCATTACAGGTCAAATGTATTGTTTCATTAGCTATAACCTAGAAACATACGTTAATTTCATAGGTAACACTTTTTAACAAGGATGTATTAGCTAGCTTTCATGAGAGCTATTTGCATTTTGCAATGTACTTTTTTACAGCATGTATTTTAATATTAGAGTAGTTGTACCTTGTACAGTTTTTACCTGTACAATTGTACCTTGATCATTCATGTTAGTGTATAGTAAGTTGTTAGTTCACATTATATAAGGTTAACAGATACAATTTTTTTTTAACTCAATTTAAAATCTATTAATACATGTTGAAATTAACAAACTGTCAATTAACAAAACTTCTACAAATGTATTGGTAACACTTTACAATAAGGTTCATTTATTAAACATTAGTTCACCATTTGCTACTGTATTTGTTATTCTTTGTTAACGTTAGTTAATACAAATCTAGCTGTTCATTGTTTGTTCATGTTAGTTCACAGTGCATTAACTAATGTTAACAAGATTTTAATAAAGTATTAGTAAATGTTGAAATTAACATTACCAAAGATTAACAAATGCTGAAGAAGTATTGTTCATTCTTTGTTAATGTTAACTAATGTAGTAACTAATGAACCTTATTGTAAAGTGTTACCAATGTATTAACCTTAGTTATTGTTAAAAAAATTTTATCTTATTTTTAAGAATTTCTATTTCGTATAAATCCAAAGAGACATGCTTAAAGATGGCCTTCTTTAAATATCTGCAAAGGCCAGAGCTTTACTATTACATAAACATACTCTCTAATTCTTTTGCTTCTAAATTAGAATATAATAGAAAATAATGATATCTAATCAAAATAACAATATGTATTGTAGTGATAAAAAAGAATTGAACCAAATGCTTCTCTGATTTGTTTGTTTCTGTTCGGCTAGATAAACGTATCAATGTTGGAAAGCAATCACGTCACTAGCTTAATATGCTCAATAACGTCACTTGCTCATATATGTATGTATTTCACCAGCTAATGAATGCATAAAAGTGACCAAGTGGATATAAACTAAAGCAAATAGATGGTAACGACAATAAACATTTGGGTCAGGGTTGTGTGTTCTTCGTAACACTGTTTTAAATGTACTAAGAGGTAGCCACAACTAATGGTAATCCTCTCAGCCTCTACGGCAAACATACTTCTGTTCTTTCTCTTCTAATGCAGCATCTAGTCAAAAAAATTAATTACTTTATAATGATAAGGCAACATGGACTATAGTGTTCTGTATTAATAACATTTTCGCTGTCTGTTTTAAATGTGCATCTGAATTGTCAGCGCTCTCCGTGTAGCGTGTTCTTTCCGTGCTGAGTGCAGCCTCACGTCTTAATGTAAACAACCCGAGGTACCAGTGATTGATATAATGACAGCGCACACTTCTCAGTTGCTCCAGCAATGGACTTATTGGTATGAAAAACTATCGGTATGGATTTTTGCTGATAGTTTCACCATTCAACTATCGGTGCCGATATATCGGCAAAACCAAATCAATCGGTTCGAACCTCTAGACACAACCACCATACAATGAAAACAATCCATTTGCTCCCTTTTTATCCTCAAAAAATCTAAACACTCTCACTAATCAATCTGTTTAAATTTTCTGAGCAATATGACATCATCGTTGTCCGCCGAAGACCGCTGATGGACTGTCCCTGTATTAGCATATTTCCGCCTTAAGTCATTTGTACAGTATACTGTCCACCAAGGCAGCTCTTTGTGTCTTTTGTCGACACCCCCATGGAAGAGAGGGTGGGGCGAGCAGTTTCTCATTATCATTTAAGGAGACATGCACTGAATCCGAAGCTGTTTTTGAGGAGGTATAAACTTGTGGAAAATGGGCATTTGATGACCCCTTTAAAGCATACTCAAGTAAAAGTCCACAATTTTTAAAATACGTAAAGTACAATTTCTGATAAAAAACTATTAATTACAGTAATGCGAGCATTTGTAATTAATTACTTCACCTGGTTATGTGGTAACTTTCAAAGTGCATTGTAACATTAAGCAGTGTGTCAAATAGTTTTAAACAAAACTTGAGTTCTCAGTTGGTTAGTCATTAATCATCGCAGCTGTTCAAATTTAACAAACCTTAGATTGACAATCACAAGACAATGAAGTAATTACTGTTGGAATAAGGAACGTTGTGGAGCATGAGAAGATTGGTCCTCGACGATTGCATTCACAAATGGCCTGTGTCTAAAGTGCACAAGGCGTTTATGGATCCGGTATTGACCCTATATGACTCTGGGGGCATTTTCCCTTTTTACAACAGGAACTGACTCAGCAGCCTTTTATTCACATCTGTTCATCTCTTAACTCATATTTGCCTGTTTGTGTCCATAACTATTAGATTCTCTTTCTGAGCTACTGTATGTATTCATACCGAGTGCAGGAAATTGAGTGCTAAGGAAATGACTTTGTTTCTCTTAGTGTTTTTGAGCAAATCAACAATGAATGATTATATTGTTTTTTTGTTTTCTTACATCACTTCCTGAGAAATGAGTTAGAGATTTAATTAAAATTGATCGTAAATCAAGCCTAGTCTTGCTGAAACTAATGGCAAATGCACGACACGTCCAGCCGGAGAAGTCTCAGTATGCAGATGAGTTCCCTGCACCTGAGCAATAACACAGGTATACATTTTACCTGATAAAAAAGTGTCATATCAATGATATAGCGACGCAATGACGTATGGCGCATTTACGTTCCCTAGCGCACACAACAACAACAACAACACAGCCTTTTGTCAGCCTTATGATGAAGATTTAGTAGGCTACCTAAAAAGGGCAGTACTTTAATAGTATTTTAATAATTCCCACAGGTCTACCATAATGCGGGAAATTCCCGCAAACATTGATTCACTTTAGTACGTACAGTAGATTGTATGAGTAGCCTAAATTAATCCACACAGATTATAAAATCAAATCATTTTAAAACTTCACAATTTCACAAACCGTATGAGTGTTCAGCGGGTGCTGTGTCTTCTCTCTCTGTATCTCAAAATGGGTTGCACAAGGCAAGCGTCAATACTACACTCTCGGGTTTAGGAGTCGGCACATGACAGAATTATCACTTGCACAGTCAGGTCAGGATTGCATTGTAACTAAATTTGACAAATTTCACTTCTTTTTAAGTCTTATCAGTTTAAACATTCAACACTAAACTGTGTTAAAATTCCTCATATACTCGTAGAAACAGTCGGTTATGTCTTAAATAAGCATAAAACGCATGTGACAGACAGCAGCCATATGTGTCTGTCATTAAAGGAGCATTGCGGAAGTTCTGAAATTTCTTCCTGTTACTGACACCAGTGGCCGTTAGAGAAACTGCAGCCAGACTCATGCTCATCTCCAGCGCGCTCATCCAGGGGCTCCAATGGCAGCGATGCACAGGAGTGGAGGCCCGCGGTGTAGAGATGCGCGGTTGGTGGTTACATACGCGGACACTGCGGATAAACCGCGGATTGGGGGCGGATGACGTGACAAAAAAAATATTTTAATTAAATTCGGGCGGCGTGTGGCGGTTGAACGGAATTATGTGCCAAAATGCGTTTTCTCTTAGGCTACAATGAAAATATTGTAGGCCTACAGACAGTAGCCTATTATCCAAAAAAGCTATTATCCAAAAAAGGAACAAAGCAATTCGTCACATCTCATTCACAGGTTGTACAATGATATTAATAGGGCTAAGATTATCACAAATAAACACTCGATTTTGACCAATATCCAAGAGTGTGTGCGGAGTTTGGAGCACGCACTGGATGGCAGACAGGCGCGGGCGCGCCGTGAACACTTTCATTTTCCCATCAACAGTGGAATTAACTTAAAATACTCTATAATTTCTGGTTATACAAAAAATAATAATACATTATTCGCAACTACTTTTATTTGCGTAATGTCACAATAACAAGAAAACGTTGTGCTTTTGTAAAATAATAAAACAATCATGCGCGCTTTCATGATCATGAACTGGAGCGCGAGAACTGAAACAATAGCCTTTATAGACTAAAGCTTTAAATGTCCACTTTAAAAAGAACAAATTCAAATTGTAAACTAATACCTTCTGATTATGTAATCCGTATGAAAGGTGCAGTTCTCTCTAAAGGTGTAGGCTATCCGGAGTCGGAGATTATGTTTTTCGCTCGTTATTTTTTCAGACGCATTTATAATAACTCACATAGGCTACAGCACTGCGGGAAAAATATTAGAAATATCCAGGTTCTAATTTGGATTTAGAAAATTAGTAAAATCAATTTTCCCATATTAATTTGTGAATATTTTAAATGTTTTAAAGGGACAAAAAGTCATAGCCTAAAACAAATATCTGAAAATTCGTTGAGATGTAAAGCGCAGCATTGGTGTGGTCAAACTAAAATGTTGGTGTTCAACTTTGCATTTTAAAAATACAACAGTTCATTTTTCGTTTTGCAACGACCGTATGGACATAATACGAGATATGGTTATTTATTAAATTAATAAAAAAAGAAACAATAATTACAGGAATAGCCTCTCTAAACCTCAAAGAAATGCCATCAAGACATCGACGCAGAAATAAGGGAGAAACAATGAACTTCGTGTCTTTCTCTGCCATTAGGCTAATGCTTGGATAACAGCACGTCTCCTTCCATTAATCATAGCCTAATAATGTCGAGTGCGGTACATGGCTGTGAAATAGGTTATGATTTTTGGAATGATTTATCAAGGGAGGGAAAAAAAAGACGTTTTAGTCGCATAACATCGGTTAAGAAAAACACCGTCATTTCGCTTATAGTTTCTTATCGACATTTGGAAAATATCGCAAAAGTTTTGCGCAAATCTGTAATGGAAACGCGTTTCTCTCTCTCTCTCTCTCTCTCTCTCTCTCTCTCTCTCTCTCTCTCTCTATTCCCGCAATCAGTGTTCATCATCTGCACTTGTCTTGACCTCACCGCGCAGCTCCGTCCTTTCTCTCCCGCTACAGACTTCGCAAAATTACCCCTCCCTCGCCACAGTCAGGTTTGCCGAAGTGCGTTTAATTTATTTATCACTGCTGCGGTGGTCTATCACCCGGCGGCTCATTCCTCACTGTAACCCTTAGACAACTAATGGGATTAGCCGAAGTAGCCTTTTTCTGAAGTGAACCAGAAGAAGAACAAGCTCCGGTAATTTCCAAAGGGAATCCCCTCGAGTGAGGGTTTGCAGTCTCAGTCTCAACACCGCAATGGTCATGTTCCCACAGTGAGAACATGGCTCATTCACGAACGCTGCCTCAGCGTGCACAAGGCCCATGCACGAGAGGGAGCGATCATGACCATCAGCTGGAGGCAGAAGTTGACCGCATCCAGAAACACACGGGTGAAACATCATAATGGAATAATCTTAAAGCTCATCCACTCAGAGGACACAAACGGTCGGCTCCAAAGCAAAAAGCAAATGTGTATGCACTCACTTCCGCTTTATACCCGCACTGGCAGGCGGGGCGCGAAATGCAAGTCCTGAATGCCAATGTTCATTCGCCCAGTTTTAATTCACTCGAAGGCAATTAGTCTCCCTATCGTGATCTAGGCTTGCCACGGTAGTCGGTAGTTACCGGTGTTACCGGTGTTACGATGTTCAGTCACAACACTGGTTTCATGACATGCCCACAGCGGCACCGCGGTTGGCATGTGAAAAAAAAAAGGTTTAAAGCCTTAAAAATATTGAACGCAATTACGCAGTAGTCGTTAAATCCTGCCTATTAACACACACACGACCCACAGAAAAGACGTGCGTCGGTATCGAGTTTCGAGTCGGGCTTGAACAAGCCATAACACACAAATTATGCCAAAATGTCCATAAGAGCAGTCTTAAACGGACGTAGAGATTTGTGAGAAAATGGGACGCGTGTCAGATCGCGTCTCTGTCAGCAACGGCTGTCCGAATTCGCTCACTCGTTTTTACTTACTCCTTCTCATTCACTCCTTCAAGTGAACCTTATTAGTGGACTAATGTAGGGAATAGGCCTAGTAAATGAGGGTTTTGGGGGCGATTTCGGATTCAACCCATGTTCTCAAGCAGTGAAAAATAGAGGACACTGACAACGCGTTGACAGACAGGAGCAGGTAATATTTAATATGAAACATTCTCAACTTTCAAATTTAGTCAGAGAAAATCAAACAATAAATAGGCCTACCGTTTTGCAGCCCACCGATGTTAATCTACTCCTGACTGCTTTCTGACTGATCCTGTCAGATCATGTCTGTCAATCAAACTCCAAGCGAAGGATGAATTGACGCTAATTTAAAAGTGAACGTTAGTTTCGTTTTCAAACTAGCGCATATTCAGGGCACAATAACAAAACAGTTATTTCCCGCACTACCGCACCATTATGTATGCCCGTGAAAACGTGTGCATTTTACGTTTGCCTTTAAATTAGCGATTTAAAAGCCCCCGCCAGTGAGACACCGGTATTACCGGTGTTGTCACATGTCGATTAACCGGTGAGAAAATATCCTCACCGTCACAACACTATCGTGATCCCAATTCGTTGGAAACTTCTCCGACAAGACGTAGAAGTTCCCGAACAAAAGGGGACTCCCATGTACTCAGGTGGCAAAAAAGCAATATTTTTTCTTTATTGTGGGAGATATGTTAGCAGAGAGTGAGAAACAAAAGCACGTTTCTACACCTTCTGGCAAGCCTATGTTTAGATCACAGACATGTCAGGCCAGTTGCTTGATCTTCCACACACTGCCTGAGTCTGTGTTAACAGTTTTTTTTTTTAGGTTATAGTTTTATTATGCTCTTTTTACTAACATTTCCTCCTACACCTTTTGTTTGCTGAACAAAACAAATGCAAAGGAATGTTCTATTCGTACACTGGGAACCCTGCCATTTTGTCTTATCAAAACACAATCGCAGCTTGTTACTCTCTCATCTCTCTTAGCTATTGATGCTAGTCATTAAGACTATGACAGCACTCTCAGAGATTTAGCAGAAACCCAGCTGTACCTCTTTTGAACTCGCTTTAACACACCACACGAAAGAATCACGTCACATGCAGACAGTCTAATTGGATTGCTGGGTGCCTCCAGGTTGGCCCCGGGCCTTTACCCAAACTTTCCTAGAATAATCAGTATGACGCCTCTCTGTTCACCTCAAGTTGGGCCGGCATTTCATGTACCACAAAGTGAAAATGCTGCACTTACAAAAACTGAACAATAAGGGGCAGGAAGTGACATGATGAAAGTGATTGCAAACTCAGCTCGTCTTTTGAACTACCTAAAATATATAGATTTAGAAGAAAGCTGGGTTCCTGGGGTGCAGGACAGGACACAATTCTCTATTGTTATGCTGCGAGAGAATCAGACCGGGATGTAGTTTTATACAAAATGTCACCAGATTCGCCCCCTGCTAAATAGATTAGATGGAACTGCAACCGTAATGAATTTAAAAAGACTTTGGCTTTGAGCCTCATGAGCCTCAACATTTATTTAATATAAAACAATATATTCCTTTGTATTATAAATGTATTATATATATATTTTATGAATTTATAAAATATTGTTTTAGCCAGTGTTTTTTTTTCTTTCTTGTAAACTTACAACTCCTGACTCAAAGGTTGTTGAAAGTTGAAAGGTACAATTGATGTCTTAGGCTTCCTTTGTAAGATCCATAATTTTAGCTATTTAATATAGAATCTAACCTTTATGGAGACAGCAAGTCCCGAATGCATTGCAGTGCTCTGTGCAAATAAAAAAAAAATCCATCCAAGATGGTGGAGGAGGTGAGAGACTGTTGATATTAAATATCCTTTTTTTAAATAATGAAAATATTAATTTAAGCGGTCCTACTGTGCTTTTTCACTTTCAACTTTAGTTAGTGTATAATGTTACTGCTTGAGCATAAACAAGGTCTGCGCGGTTACACAGCTCAAAATCCACTCCAAAGGGAGATATTTTATTTAACAGAATCCACTTTCCAAGAACTATAACGAACGACTCGTTTGGACTACAATGCATTTTTTCCGGATCTTGGAAAAGTCCAACAGCGTTCTCATCCTTTAGCGTCATATAGAACGTTATATGACAAAACGGCGTTATACTGACGCGCATGGTACCCTTTATCGTTTATATAACACGTGCTGTGATGGTTAGGTTTAGGTGTGGGTAGGGTAGGGTAGTCTCATATTACGCTAAAGGATTTATGATGCCTTGAGTTCGCGTGTTATATAAACGATAAAGGGTACCATGTGCGTAGTATAGCGCCGTTTTGTCATAAAGCGCTTTATGTGACGCTAAAGGATGAGAACGGGCTCAAAAGTCACAATGTTACTCATTTAAATAATCCACCCACGGAATATGCAAAAAAAAAAAAAAAAAGCTTAGTTGGTTTAACTTGGTTAAAGCTACACTGTGTGATTTTTACCCCGATCTGACGCGATGAAAAGGTATATGACCATCCAGTGAATATTAGTTTCTGTTCCTCTCAATTCCGAATTTCGTTTTAACTCCTACGGTGGCCAATGTAGTTCAAGATTAACATGGCTTCCAGTTTGACCTTGTTCATGAGCATTAACTCAAATGTAAACGCGAAAGCGAAGCTTAAATTAATGGGTATGTTCCTCTTTGGCTAATGTACTTTCAAGATGGAGGGGCAACATGGCGACCGACATTAGAACCCCTTACCTGTATGTATTTTCAATGGCATATTATACACTCACAGAATACTTTATTACTTGAACGAAGTAAATATACATTAATGAGCACATATATTTTTGAAAGAACTAAGTGTTTTTAGCTAAGAATAAACTAAAAGAGTTACACAGTGTAGCTTTAAGGTTGACTTTTAAATTGGTAGTTGCCTTTTCTATTAACAGTTCTAAAAGTTTAATGAAATCGCTACGCTCGCCTGCTAGTCAACATTAGTGTTGATATACAGTAGTGTTTACTGTAGCTTTTGTAAGCTCTCGTTTTTTGAAAGACTGTTCATCGCACCTTAGGAAAATAAACCATGGTTTTGTGATCGATTACTGTTTGTATGACCATAGTTTTTCCGACAAATATTTCAGATGCGTAAATATGTATAACATATATATAAAAAAATATACCACTCTGAAACGTCCTGTGAAATCCGTGCTTGCAAAGTCTGTGCATGAAATCCATTATATCCTCTTGTTCGTTAACAATGTCAGGGTCTGAATTAAGCTGAAATTGGTTTGAAATGGCAAAACACTAACACCCACCTTGAACACCAACCTGAATGTTTACACTAGAGCAGAACTCACAGTTATGAAGGAGTGAAACATTTCCTTAACACGTGCTACACTGTGTCAATTACAACACTGTGCCAGCTAGCGAATCACAGTACATTTCGTATTTCGAAACTGGAACTAAATAACGCATTCTAGCCCAGAGTGGGGAAAGAGGTGCTGTTATAATGTTAAATATGTGAAAAATGTTTTTTGACAACACCCAAGGATGAAAGCATATTCCAGTACACCCCAAAAACAAATCTTTGTGAAAGGGTATAATAGGACTTACTTTGAAAAATAAAATAAAATTGACTCTGACCAAAAAAGTTAATCTCTATGCTTATGATGATTAGCTATCTGATTAGATGATATACGATTAGATGATTATGCAAAACATTGAACTATTGATTTGAACAATCCAAATCAGTCACTTATGAAGTTCCATTAGGATGTTGCCTTAAAAGGCAGCTTCCCATGTAGTTACTGTAGTAGGCATGCGAGTCAGCTCAATACACTTTAAAATAGAGCTTATATTGTCAGAGCACCATCTTTAAATGCTGACTTGTGTTGACAGTAGTTTAGTTCTAAAGTCTTTTAGTCTTAATGTCAGGGATTTTTCCCGTCTGCAGGGATAAATGTTACAGCCTTGCGTGTTTACTGTGATCCAGTGTGAGCAGATGCAAATAAAGAAATGCATCCAGTCTTTTCGCTTAGATGTCTTGGTTAAGCAGCCTTTAAGTTTCCTGGCAGATTCTAACTCAGATTTCAGTCTACACTGTAACTGGGTTAACAATTTTTAGCCCAATTATTAAGTCTGGCTTATTCAGTAACACTGATCCCTGATGCTAAAAAGACCCTCTGGCTGTGATACTGGATGAACCGTTGCATGATAAACCGAAGGCTCTGATCTTGGTCTGCGTATAAATGTATCCCTTGCAGTAGCAAACCGATGTGCAGAGTTTGAAATTAAGTGTTGTGGACATTAAAGTTAAGCTGTTGCAACATCTAAAGTGTGTCAGTAATAGTTGATGTGAATGATGGGCTCAGAGGGACGAGAGTCATGAGACCCCTCTCTGCTTTATAGCGGGGCCAAACATAGGGTAATTAAAGTAAAATGGGCACACTGTGCCACTGATAATGCTATAAATCATTTCCTTTTTTGGTTTGCACTACATTCTGTGCCATATGTAGTATGAATGTTGAGAAAAGAAGAAAAGAAAACCATTGAATCAATAATCAGTTTAGAGTCAGCGATGGCACTTACTGTAGATCCTTTATTTATTTTTTCTGTCGTAATTGTTTTCCATTTATCACCATGAAATGCAGGTGGATTTCTAAGTGTGCATTTCATCACTTTATTCTTTCTAAATATAGACCCCTTTTGCGTCGTACGTCACAATTACGTCAAGGCGCTAGCTTAAGGCAAAACAAACGGACAACTGGAGGCGGCTAATACAAACCAGGACAGATTCGGCTACATAATAAGGAGCTTAAAATCCCTGTAAAGTCAAAATTAAGTATGTGTTCTGAGTTTGTCATTCCACAGATAAATGTGTTATTAGCCACCCAGCCAAATTTAAATGATAAAAAAGCTGGCAAGTACATAAAATAAGCTATCAAAATCATGAAAAAATGAGCAGTATTCTCTGTTCTCGAACGCTGGGGGCGTGTCCGCTGGCTGCATGGAAACCACGCCCACTCAGCGGGAAAGCTGTCGACGGTGATATTAGCTGATAGTGCTAATGGAGACGGGAGGATGAAGGCTGAGGCGTGACGGGAGATTGCCGTTTCGTTACCGCCCGCTGACCGTATATGATGACGTGCTGCATATAGCCGGAGCACGATCATCATCTTATACTGTAGGTGGCGGTAATACTCCTAAGCGGTGAGCAGCCGGTAACAAGAAGTAGTCGAAGAAGAACGTCGTCATCTCAGTTCTGTGCATGCGCCCATAAGGAAGTAATGGAATAGTCGAATAAAGTCATTATTTATGTTTTTTTCGCACAAAAAGTAGTCTCGTCGCTTGATAAACTTATAATTGAGCCACTGTAGGCACATGGAATATTTAAACATTCTCTTTAATGACTTTATGGGCCGTCAAGAGCCAGTCCCTTAGGCAGTCAATGTAGGAGTGATCCAGCTCTCAGATTTAATCAAAAATATCTTTATTTGTGTTCCGAAGATGAACGAAGGTCTTATGGGGTTGGAACAACATGGGGGTGAGTAATTAATGACTTAATTTTCATTTTTGGGTGAACTAACCCTTTAATGAACCTCAGACCTTTTGACACCTCTTACACAACCTATGCGACTTTGAAACTTAGACCTGTAGTTCTGAAAGTCTGTTCAGTTCATTTAAAAATATCTACTCTATCTGTGACTGATTCAAGGTTTCTCTCTATATCCTTTTAATCCACTTTTTAATCCAAGGCCAAACTAGATTAGATACAAAAGTTATAAAGTCTGAGGGTATGCAAGCTCTGCAGAGAGAGAGATGTATGTGAGTGATCCGAGAGTCTGGAGGGCAGCACTAAAAGATGAATGATTCATGAGTATGGAGATGAGTGAGCCCTTCTGCTGTTCTCTGAGGTTACCCGGTTCAGCCTGTTGGTGGGTGTCACTGCGCCTCTGACCTCACTTCCAAATCATCAAGTGATTTATTTCTCCTGCAAAGATGCCCGGAGGTTTTAATCTACTTCCAATCAAATCAAACTCATCTCTTCACGAGTCACTACTCAAGTTAATAATGTTTACTTTAGGACAACACATTTTTAAACACCACTGAATGAGAACTAAATGGCATTTTGCATGATGTCATTTCCTTTGGCTCCTGAGTGACGGACCATTTTCATATTTTTTGGGGGTTTTTAGAAGTGGAAGTCGTCATACTTAAGTAAACTTGGTGAATGGTTAATGAAAACTACAACTAATATATATCGTTTTTTGTGTATGTTCTTATTTGTTCCAATGGCAAAAAAAATCCATAGAAACAAATGAAATTCTACGACTTTCCTAAAAGAGGGAAAAATATTGAAAGATTGATTACATTGGTCAGAAGAGCGATAGACGTCAAATTTGCTGTCACTCCTTCAGCCGTTAACTCACACAGCAGCGTTAATCAGTTGTCTATAATTTAAAGCTAAGGTATAATAAACACAAAGTATAATGTTATAAATGAACATTACATTTATTAAAAAAAGCTGTGATCGTTTTTCTTTCCCTATTGTTACGTTTAAGGACGAGATGGTAATATCCCTTGCTTTTATTGCTTATATTGTGATGTATATCCGAGTGAAACAGGTTCTCGAACAAGATAAAAATCAAGGCCAGGACTTGATTTTGTCTATCTGGAATTGTGTGACAGGTTGTTTTCGCGCCAGTAAATGCGTCATCAAAGAGAATAGATGTTGCTGCAAGTTATTTTGATTAAAGATTATGAGGGCACATGAATTTAAATAAAAGTGAGAATCTTTAGACAACCAGACAATCCGATTCCAATTATGGGAGTCACGAT
This sequence comes from Hybognathus amarus, assembly GCA_030378365.1. Taxonomy (NCBI): domain Eukaryota; kingdom Metazoa; phylum Chordata; class Actinopteri; order Cypriniformes; family Leuciscidae; genus Hybognathus; species Hybognathus amarus. The sequence continues at coordinate 336,902 of JAQIUQ010001233.1, read as the reverse complement.
TCGATTCCAAAACAATTGGTTTGATGGTTACTGATGACATCATGCAGCTCTATTTTGACAGAACAGATGTTTGTCCTGTATGTTTTAATCACTTAAGACATAATTACATTAATTTTACGTCATAAAAAATCACATACATGCATTTGACCATTTAAAAGTTCATCTCTTGGTAAGTGAGTTTTGTGTGTTGAATATATAGACCTACTGCATTCCAAACTGGGTAAATGAAGACTTCGTAGAACCTTTTGAGGGGAAAAAAACTGGGTGAGACAGCACATTGTTAGCGTAACATCGAGCAAAGCGTGTGTTTCTAACGCATATCCTGTGCAATTAAGCTAAATGATTGCCCTTGCCTTGTTATTAGCACTAAAATAATCATCTCAAACCATGGGTCAAAAATGTACAAATAAAACTGTTGTTATAAATTAAGTTAAATTATTAAAACTACGGTTAGGTTTGCCCATATTTGACCCAAACATGGGTTGAGACACCCCTGCATTTTTTAGAGTGATTCAACCTTTTCAAACTTTATAGAAGATTATTTTATCCTCCTTGGGTACAAGTATTTGGCTCTGAACAATATGTCCGATAAAACTAAAACACGCACGCTTACGAAGACTCTAATTAAGGCTGATAGATATGCTAGTTAAATGAAGTGAGACTATAATTACAAATTGATTTTAATGTTGGGGGTTACGGCATGTTGCAGGGTGTTATCTGTGGACTGTGTCGAAATGCTGAGTCACAGGCAGAGGGTGCTTAAATGAGTCTTGTTTTCTCAATTCATTATTTTTACTGGTAAATTTGAAGGAATTCTATTTCCACTATCTCTGTTATCTCTCCTAGCATGTGTTTTTCCCATTATAATAGGCAAATAATTTCTCCTAAAAATCTTGTTCAAGTGTAAACACCAAACATAATCACTTTCATTTATTTCAGGACCACCTGAGTGCTCAGCTAAACTCTTTTCCTCTTGTAGGCAATGTTCGCTCAAATTTTTTTCACATTTCAGTACTGTGAGCAATTCGCAACCACACGACCTGCCAAAAATGACCACGAGTCTGTGACTACGTTTACATGCAGCCAATTTTCAGGGTTATGGTCGGGTTAAGGTCACTTTTCGGGTTTCTGAAACATTAGAAATAACCCGTTTACATGCGTGTAGCAGAGAGAGTTTCTCCTGTATACGTGGAATTACAATATCCCGATGTAAACGGCGACACGCAGTTAGCGTCTTAATGTACGGATAACCTTTAGACGCAATTTGCATCATTTCCGATTCTTCTTCCTGTATCCAAATGCATCAATATGTCTACAAGGTTGACATTTATTCAATATCCTTTATAGTGGCTGGACTTAAGGAACATTTTAATGATGGTGTTTTACCAGTCAGTTTAGTTGAACTTGGATCTTTGGTTGATAAGATTTAGAGAGGTTATTATGACTGGCTCACTGGTTATGACTGATAATGATATATATAAATAATAAAAGTATCCAAGATGTTTAGTCATTTCTCAGCAGGTACAACATTTAAGTGGAACTTCATTGAAAGAAAAATGCTAATGCAGTGCTGAACAATAATTAAAGGGCTATTAAATTGACATGGTGTAATTTTTCCTAAAGGTTGCCTATATAAACAATTTAATTACTGTTCATTCATTACACTGAAACCATGTTCACAGTCTGCGCTGGATGCTTGGAATGTGCCACAAATAGGGTTGCCACCTGCCACCTGTCCGGTTTTACCGGGATTGTCCTTCTTTTTATTAACCTGTCCCGGAAAATTTAAGCACTCTCCCGGGACACTGAATGTCCTGGTTTTTCAGAGAGGCTCCGTGAATACGTATGTTCAAAACTGTATAGCTTGTGGCCGCGTGCACCGGCTCTCCCTATGAGACCATTTCACAAGATGTAAACAACACTGGTCCAGAAACACTTCCTGTTTCAGTTTGTAACTGTTTTCTTTATTTCACATGTAAAGAAAACATCTTAAAGATGTTTGTTTAACTTTTTGATTCAGTTTTAAATGTTCTGTTGGTTGTATTTTATCCCAGCTTTTATGTAGTGTTAAAAAACTGAAACAGGAAGTGCTTCTTGACCAGTGTTGTTTACATCTTGTGAAATGGTCTATAAGCTAACTAAGCGGCTGCTTAGGTCCCCGCCGCCACTGGGGGCCCCCTAACTATCAGATGGTAGTCGCCACTCGAAGTGTGGGGAAAAGTTCCTCCCGTTGGCGCGCGCCCCACCTGTCACGTCCTTAAAGTCTACTGATCACGTCTCTATTTCCCACCCGAGGGGCGTGCCAACGGGAAGAACTTTTCCATGCCTTTATATCTTTATTCGTTCATGGCGAGACCGCAACGCATCTTCATCTTTGCAGCGACGCAGAAAACACCAGTTTATTAAAGAACAATTAAATGCCTCCTTGCTATTTTTTACACATTCAATTTTGCCAGCTTGTGCGCTTGAGTGTGGCTTTATCATTATCCTGTATAGCCTATTTAAGTTATTAAATCAATATAAAGGGGCGATTTGTCCACTAATGGCTTAAATAAACAACTAATAGTCGAATAGAAAAAACCTAAGTCGGAAGCAGGGTTAAGCGTGCGACCCTGAGTGGAATGAGCGAGCCGAGGAATCTTCAGAAATGCATTTTTCGCTCACCGGAACAAAGGAATATTGACATAATTAATCATTAGTTATATCACATACACTGCCCATCATTTTAATCCCATATCAAACACATTAGCCTATGTTATGTCTAGTTTAATGTTTTTAAATAGACCTGTCTTGCCAAATGGATTTCTCTTCTTTTCTTTTTTTTTTGTAACATTTTAACACAGCAGCACTTTTAATTTCTCTATTTTTGTTTTTGTTTGTTTAGTTTTTATTTAGAGAGTACTTGTTACTTCAATTAATTTGAACATTTTAAGCTTGTTGGGGCGAGGGGGCAGTAGGGCTTGAAAATTCCCCCTTGTTCAAAGTGAGCCCACAATCCCCCCCCCCCATTGTTCAAAGTGAGCTCCCCCCCCCCCATTGATATGTCCCGGTTTTTTATCAGACATAGGTGGCAACCCTCAGCCACAAATGTCAGGAAGTTATACCAGATCTGGAAAATGCTCATTTTTCAGTGGCCAGGTTACAATCTCAGAAAATGATCTGAGCAATCTGATTTTGCCTTTTTTCATTAACCATGAACTTGAATTTGTTGTATTGTTGACAAATGCACCGCCTGCTTCCTCCAGAAGCGCTTCAAACTTCTTCGCCAGACTGGTCACGTCATTCAGCCCATGATCAAATTCACCAACTGCGTGGTCCAACTTGTCCAGGCTCAAAGGCAGCCCACTCTTTGAGCTCATTTTCAGGAAAGCAGCCATCTAAGTGCTCACAAACTTTATGAACAAACAGAATAATGTCCCTTGTGTTCACTGCACTCTCACTTTCCAAAACTGTGAGCGCTCGTTTGCCCCAGTGAACTCGCTCTCCTAAATATTGCGCACATAGTTTCGGTATTTTCACTCTGGCAATGCAGTGCCCATCCACGGCCATAAGGTTACTGCGCTGTAAGCAGGTGCACAGCTGAGCGAGTTCCTCAAGCACTTCTGCTAGCACAATGACTGCAAATTTGTACTTGGTGTCAGTCAGCCTTTCTATGACCGTATTTCGCAGTGGGGTCAGAGTCAGCTTCTTTGGCACAGTATTCGGTCAACAGTGCTGAAATTTCACAAAAAAGCGTGCACAGCTTGGTAGTATGACAGCCAACGCACTTCATTCAAAGGCCTAAAAGACAGTGAATTCACTTTCAAAACCTCTGCCATCTCTGTGAATTTGGCTTTATACACAGATAATCTGCAATACATGGAGTATAAAGTCCGGAGTAGCATTTCTACCTCTTTCATTAGGGACATCTTTCCATGCGTCATCAGTTCCTAAGTCCTCCCTATGGGCCACGCAGTGCTGCTCAGTCAGGTGCGGTACCTGATACTTCAGTAAAGTAGCCACTCCTTTATGTCAGCCTAAATTGACAGAAGCGCCATCTGAAGTAAACATGACCACTTTGTTCATGTCTAGCACATGGTCTGTGTAGAACTTGGTAATGGCATCAAGGATGTGTTCTGCAGTGCATTCTGAAAGCTGAATGATTCCAGCAAAAACTTAATAAAAACACTTAAAGGGGTACTTCTCTGCTGGCAAAATGGGCTTTTAAACAAAACTTGGCTGCCCATTCAGTAGAAAGGTGTTTTTTTTTTTCATCATTGCTACTGTACTAGCAAAAAACAGAGAAAAAAGACTTTTATCTTCCCTTTTGCCAAACAGGTAGGAAATCTTCAACTCCCATAATGCACTGGGCATATTGCCATCCATGGCAATTTAAATACTGCAGTTAAATACTGCCTTGTTTGAATAGGAAATACGTCTTAGCAAACTTTTAGTCCTAATGGTGTCTATTTGTATTGTTGGATGCAAGAATTCAAAGAGTCAACATTTAGCAGGAGTGAGTTACTTTTAGTTTCCAGGGAAGGATTGTAGACTGAAAGGCTTAAAGGCTGCAAATAATCATAAATACAGAGAGAACATTGCACTGGAAAATCTGAAAAATCTCTATTTCAGATTGGATGACGATGAACACATTGTTTTAGACCAAATATAGCGGAACAACTGAAACAACTGCCGTTTTATATTAAATATTTAGTTTTTTATGCTGTACACTGCAGTTCAATAGTTTGGAGAAAGTAAGATTTTGTTTCAGATTTTGTTTCTTCAGAAATATGAACTGTAATGACTGTAAATTACATTTGTTTTAAATAAAATGTTCTTTTGCACTTTCTATTCATCAAAGAATCGTTTTCACTCTTTCCACAAAAAATAAGCTTTTCATCATTTCTAAAGTATATTAAGACGCCGAAGACTGAACTTTGTTATAAAAAAATAATACTTTACATTTATAAAATAAATGAAAATAAATAAATAAATAAATAAAATAGAAAACTTTAAATTGAAATAATTTATAATATTGCTTATTTACTGTATTTTTTTGTTATAAGAGATTTTATTTTATTAGAAAATAAGGGATTAATCAAGAGATTGAAAAATCTTACTGACCCCAAACTTTTGAACGATATTGTATAGTAATATGCAGAAAAAAGAAAGTCATACAGGTTTGAAACAACTTGAGGATGAGTACATTACTTTCTTTCCTTTTTTTGTGAACTGTTCATTTAACTATATATGAAGAAATGTCTTTTTAATAAATGGACTTGAAGTGGCTGTGTGTTAGTGAACTACTGTATAGATTCCCTTCCTATGCATGGACTCCGCTCGGCTGATGCTCCAATGAAGTTAAAGGCCAGACTATGTTCCGCAGAAGCAAAGTTAAATGCTAATTAGAGCAAATATTTGACCTTTTTTCCAGCCTTAACCTGTGATATTTTCATTAAATGTGAGTTTGTGCTCATGGACCAAAAATGTATTTGTGCTATTTGATATTTAAAGAGGATTTAAGATCATTTTCAGAGTCTTTGGACCATGCTAAAAGGGCTCTCAAGAGGGTGCATGTAAATTGCAACAGTCTAACTGTATTTGACTGCTGAACTCTAGCATTTTGTGAATACAAATTATTAAATGTCCACCTGTGCGCTTGCAGCAAAATCCAACAATCATAATGCACAAACAAAATAGACAGAAACCGGATGGCAGACTGCAATTTTATCTTCTGATCTGAAAGGTCTAAAAGTCTTCCCTGTTCCATAACTGTTCCCTGGCTCGTGAGTGCATTTGTGTTCATATACAGCACCATTGAACTAAGAATTGTGTTCTTTGATAAAATGGACAAAGGGTGTAAGTCCAGCAAAGGCTTGTGCTTTTATGGTACCCTAATTTGTTTCCATGCATCTTGTGGTGCATGATATATCGACCACTGATATAATAGAATATATTTTTTACACATCGGTATCTGATTCCGATGTCAAAATAGGGCCGATGTGAACAGGCCGATAATCATTCCTGTATTTGAACGTGTGTGTAGATGTGAGTGTAGGGGCTGGGATGTTTGTTTTTTGCACAAGCGCATTACGAGCACCAGTCCTGTCAGTTTAAACATCAAGCGCAAGAATACTGGAACTTGCGCTCTGTTTTCTGTCAGGCATGCTAAGGCATATTTTTGTCCCGACAAAACCGATGAGTGATGTGGATGACTGACGGCTGCACTTGTTTAACTGAGAGAACGAGCAGAAAGAGTGAAAGCCCCAGTTGCACGCGTCTCACCGTCTTCAAACTGTCTTGCTCTCTCTCCCTCCCCTGTGCATATTAATGAATTGATTTGACTCAATATCTTGAATATCTGAATAGCTTTATACATGATGGTAAAAGGATCGTAAATCGAGTTTTTTTTTCTGAACTACCACTGGTTGTGAATTGTGCTAAAATAACGTTGTCTTATCTTCTCTGAAAAGCTTTCCACACATTCAGATGACATAACCGAGCCCGTTCTCATCCTTTATCGTCATATAGAACGCTATATGCAAAAACGGCGCTATACTACGCACATGGCACCCTTTATCGTTAATATAACACGCAAACCCAAGGCGTAATAAATCCAATAAATCCTTTAGCGTAATATGAGACTACCCTACCCTACCCCACACCTAAACCTAACCATCACAGTGTGTGTTATATTAATGATAACGGATGCCATGTGCGTAGTATAGCGCCGTTTTGTCACATAGCATTCTATATGACGATAAAGGATGAGAATGCGTTGCATAACCACACTTTCAATAATAATAATAATAAAAAAATCAATCTAGTGATGAAATGTTTTCTGTGTTGAGACAAATCTTGCGTCTTGAAAGGAAAATTCATTCATTCATACAATGTCATTTTTTCACCAATATCGAGCAGCCCTAATCCTCGCTATGTGTTTTCTATACAGAGAAATCGACATCTGTAAATATCGGTATCGGCCATAACAGCAGTATTAATATCGTTTATCGCATTGGCTACAATTTTTATATCGGTGCATCACATCCTGTATGATGCATTCTTTATTAAGCTGTGGTTACAGACATCCATCGTCATGTTTTTGGGTTTGTTTTGACCTTCAGGTCACGTAAATGGGAAAGAAAAGGAAACCCACACAATCCATATCCATCTATACCTGTTAACATACACAAAGTTAATTGAATTTTCTCAGCCATTCTGTCATTTGTAAGACTTAATGTAAATGCACTCTCCATTAAATCCAATGTTTATGTGATTAGATTGTAAGAGCAGCAGTGTTGAGAGACGTACAGTGCTGGTTTACTTTCCCAACACATATGAATATGCTTGGGTAGACTATGACCAGAGATTATTATGTGAAGAAATTTTTGTGCAATTAGGACATGTCACTTTCTTAGCCATCTGTTTTTGTAAAATCCTTCTAACTAATGTTTTTGTACATTTTTGCATTCTTTAATAAGGTGTTTTCATCTGCAGTCCTGAACCTCTTCAAAGCTTCTTTAAGCATTAGATTTGGTGAACGTTCCCAAGTGGAACGAATTTCACTTCTCAGAGAGTAGATTTGAATCACAGGACTTTGGAATAGATTTTGGACCCACTTGCCAGCAGCCTAAACACCTGTGGCCTGCAAGCAGAGCATCTCTTAAATTTCAAGTCACTTTTATCTGCATTTGCTTATTACGTATCTAACAAATAATGTCTGCTGTTTTACATACAGGGGCACAAAAACAGTTATACAATATATAGGGACGCCTCACAAAGGGCATCTATAATATTTTTTATTAGAATTAAGAATTAAGTTAGAATTAAATTAAATAAGTCACATGAGAGTAGCCTGTGCACAAAGAGATCTGGACAGAACATACATCTCACTTACTAACAGAAGTTTAGCCTGCAGGGCAAGAACTTCCATGTTCTCTGACTGTGCCAGAATCAGCCAATCGTCTAAATAGTTCATAATTCGCAAGCCCTGATTTCTCCAGGGGGTGAGAGCCACGTCCATGCACTTTGTGAATGTAGGGGGTGGTAAAGACAGGCAGAACAGCAGGACGCTGTAGTGATATACCTGACCGTCAAAGGCAAATCTCAAGAATGGTCTTTGACGGGGTGTTATTTGAATCTGAAAATAGGCATCTCTCAAATCAAGAGAGATAAACCAGTCCCTTGGACATATGTTTGTGAGGATTTTTCTGGTCACAAGAACTTTATTCAAATGTCTCAGATCTAAAAAAGAAACACGCACAGAATAGAGTTCCAGCAGAAAGGCCAGGATAGAGCAGCTGTCACCTCAGGCGGTCTCTGTGAACGGCGCTTCTTGTTGCGCGGCCTAGCAGAGGGTGGAGTGACAGCTTCGACATTGAACACCTTGAGTCGGAGCCCGAATAGAGCTCAGAAAAAGGATACGTTGCCGGATAGCACACGGATGGCTGAAGGCTGCGAAGACGACCGCCTTCTTTCTTTGCTCCTCAGACGGCGGCGGCTCTCTCGGAATTCAGCGATGCGGAGAGTTTCGCTGAAAAGATGAAAATCAGGGAAACAGGCACCAAGCCCTGCTTATACATGCTAAGCCACGCCCATTCTGGCTGGCTAAGATGCGATGAGGGCGCGAGCGTCCTTCATTGGATGTGACGTCACACGAGGCTCAGTGGTAGGCTGCTGCAGTTGCCACAGGGCAGCCAATGAGCATGCTAGACAGCCTGCTCTAGGTCTGCTACAGGTTTTAATATATTTATTTTGTTTAAACAAAAACAGCCTTGGTGAGCATTGGAGACTTCATTAAAAAAAACATTAAAATCTATAAATAAATAAAAAATAAATGTTAAAGAGTCCCGAAACCCCAAACCAAATTTTCAGAGATTTTAACAGAGGTATGTGTGTCAACACCATTGAAGGCAATTTTAGCATCTGTTAATCCAGTAAATGTCATGATTCTGCCATTAGGTCTGAGTTCTAGTATTGTGGCAGGATCATGACAGACCCATGTTCTGTGTGCAAGCACATGGCCTTGTGTTTTGGTCATGTGCTTGGGTTGTCTCGTCTTCGGTACCCCGCCCCTTGTTATCCTGATTCTGTCATTAGTGGTTCACCTGTGTCACCTGTTATGTTTGATTAGTCTTCCTATATAATCCCCTTGTGTTTGCTGTCTTGTGTCGGTTCATTGTTATACGTTGATCGTGAGTACCCTGTGTACATCTAGTCATTGTTAGCATCTCTTGAAGTCTTGTTTGTTTTCTTGTTCATTCGTTTTGCCCCCTCATGGGTTTTGTTTTCCTGTTTTTGTCATTAAACCGTGTCTTATTTTATACTGTCTGCGTTTGGGTTCATCTCCGTGTCTCACCGTGACAGAATGAACCGACCCATTCTGAACCCAGCGGATAGTATTTCATCCCCACTAAGAGAACAATCAGCTGACCAGGAACTATGGTGGCAGTCAGCTATCAACGACAGCAAGTTGGGCAAGCTTCCTTTCCCTCCCCAGGGAGAGAGGTCCCTGAGAGGATATGCTCAGGCCATAGAGGCAAAGAGAAATTTTTTACCGGAGAGCCTGGTTAACCGTTACCTCATCGCGGGTCTCAAAGTTCCTCCACCTCTGGCGGAACGGGAGAGGCTGGCCCACCGCCCGTTCCGGGATATGGTGGACTGCTTGGTTCGTCGGGAGTCACAGGGTCCCATGGTGTCGTCACCTCCTGCCTGTCTGCCGGTGATCCCGGAGGGTCTGAGGTTAGGCTTCGTGAGGCTTGGAGAACAGACTCGTCCCAGTTCGACTCCCGAGGCATCATCGGCTCCGCGGACCAGGAAGAAGAGGAGGAGACCTGCATCTGCCCAGCCAGAGCCAGTTCACGTTCCGTCTGTCCAGCTAGAGACTGTTCACGCCCCAGAGCCCGTTGATCCTGCGCCAGAGCCCACTGATCCTACACCAGAGCCCGATGATCCAGAGCCTGAGCCCGTTGCCTGCCCGCCAGAGCCTGAGCCCGTTGCCTGTCCGCCAGAGCCTGAGCCCGTTGCCTTCCTGAGCTGGGACTATCTGGAGCGTCTGGCTCGGATCTTAGAGAGGCCGGTGTTCGGTGTTTCGGAGCTGAACCCAGTGCCCGTTCCAGAGCCCGCTGCGGCAAGCGCTGTTCCAGAGCCCGCTGCGGCAAGCGCTGTTCCAGAGCCCGCTGCGGCAAGCGCTGTTCCAGAGCCCGCTGCGGCAAGCGCTGTTCCAGAGCCCGCTACGGCAAGCGCTGTTCCAGAGCCCGCTGCGGCAAGCGCTCTTCCAGAGCCCGCTGCGGCAAGCGCTGTTCCAGAGTCGAGTCGCCGTGAGCGCCGCACCCAGTCCTGCCCCGTCACCAACCATGTTCCCCGTCAGAAGTCCCCGGACTGTCTCCTCGTCAGTCCCAATCTCCACTAGTCCCCGGACTATCTCCCCGTTTGTCTCTGTCTCCACTAGTCCCCGGACTGTCTCCGCATTTGTCCCTGTCTCTACTGCCCCCGGACTCCCGTTTGTTTCCCCCGTCATGGTTCAACCCAGGACGGTTTCTGCCGTCTACTCACACCACTCCACCCAAGTCCGTTCGGGTTCCCCGTCCTAAGCCCACACCCTGTAGTCCCAAGATCACCGTCCCGCCCACCCACCCTGGACCCTCGCTCAAAGACTCTGTTGTCCTTCCGCCTCCCCTTCCTTGTTTATTTTTTCTGATGTTTCACCCCAACCCGGTCATTGTTCATGCTTGTATGCCCCTGTTATTATTTGTCATGTTTTGTTGGGTCTGGTCTATGTTTCAGTCAGTCTTGTCCCGCGTTTAATGTCTCCTTGGGGAGCGTCTGGTAGCCGCTCTTAAGGAGGGGTACTGTCATGATTCTGCCATTAGGTCTGAGTTCTAGTATTGTGGCAGGATCATGACAGACCCATGTTCTGTGTGCAAGCACATGGCCTTGTGTTTTGGTCATGTGCTTGGGTTGTCTCGTCTCGGTACCCCGCCCCCTTGTTATCCTGATTCTGTCATTAGTGGTTCACCCGTGTCACCTGTTATGTTTGATTAGTCTTCCTATATAATCCCCTTGTGTTTGCTGTCTTGTGTCGGTTCATTGTTATACGTTGATCGTGAGTACCCTGTGTACATCTAGTCATTGTTAGCATCTCTTGAAGTCTTGTTTGTTTTCTTGTTCATTCGTTTTGCCCCCCTCATGGGTTTTGTTTTCCTGTTTTTGTCATTAAACCGTGTCTTATTTTTATACTGTCTGCGTTTGGGTTCATCTCCGTGTCTCACCGTGACAATAAATGGTTGAATAAATTTTTTCCCACTTTTTTCGTCTTACGTATTTTAAAATTTTCATCGTGTCCACGTCACATGCTGTGACATGGCCGTGCACTGTGAGTGCGTTGATGACTCTGTGTGATCTGTGTTTCAAAATTATTAATGAGACTTGAGTTTTCATATCCTATGGGAAGACACTGTCTCTTAATTATTCATGACACCAAGTGGATCTTTCCAATGAATCATAGGACTCAAGTGTTTGTTTTCATGGTGCAAAAGTCCAAGTGGATTGAATATGTTTCCCGCGATGCTGCCAGGGCTAGACTCTGGCTCTGGACAGGTTGGTTTGCATCGACCACGAACACATCTAAACAGTCTATAAACTATAGCGTGTGCGCGTGAGGAGCTGCGAAACTGAATGGTGGACGCTCGCCTTGTTGACAACCAATCCAAGTTGCGTATTGCGGAGTATCCGAGACTTTCTGTGCATCTTCAGAAGGTGTGTGTGTGTGTGGGTTTGTTTATGTGACTTATGAGGACACAAGTTTGTATAATGACATGTGTATTACACTGGTATTACAACTTAGTTTTTTATTTGTCATAAATGTTAAACGAATGACAAAAAATAATTAAGCAAACTAATATAGTTTTGTCTAATTTCGCCATTTTGAACTGAAAATAGGCCTATGTAACATATAGCCGGCAGTGACCAATCCAAGTTCGTCTTGCGGTATCCCGAGGACTTTTCTATCCATTCAGAGGTATGTGTGTGTGTGTGGGTTTGTTTATGTGACTGTATGAGGACACAAGTTTGTATAATGACATGTGTATTACACTGGTATTACAACTTATTGGTGGTTTATGAGGACATTTCAAAATTCCTCATAAATCAAATGGCTTAAAAACATAAAAAACAATGTTTTATTAAAAAATAAAAAAAATGCAGCATGTCTCCTGTGATGGGTAGGTTTAGGGATTGCGTTAGTGTAGGGGATAGAATATATAGTTTGCACAGTATAAAAACTATTACGCCTATTGAGAGTCCTCATAATGCTGTTGCACCAACATGAGTGCATGGGTGTGTGTGTGTCTAAAATGGTAAGTCATCTACCTCCGCAGAGCCATCTTTATTATGAGGGTCCAGGGATGCGTAGGCTATGCATGGAGCAATTTTTTTTTTTTTGTGATGCTGAAAATTATTGATTTTCAAATGCATTTATATTGTCTAAATAAACCATTCTATATTTTATAATCACATTATAATTATACATGTAGCCTACATTAATATGTTTTAAATAGAATTACAATTACTGTAAGCTAATTTATGTAGAAGGGCATTCAGTTACTTTTGAAAGAACAATAATAAAGTGTCAGTGTATTTCATAAGACTTCAACTTTGCCAGCTATATAAAAAATCTAGCATTTCCTCACGTTTTACCACTACATTTTAGTGACAGTCGATATGTATGGGACATTGGCGATGACAGTGATGGCCATACCACACCCACTCCCTCCCTTCTTCTCACAGCTATCCACGCCCATTTAAGTTAAGTTGCAATTTTCAAAAAGATTGTGAGCTAGACTTGAGCTGAAAGAGGGGGTTTCATGACCCTTTAATAAAAAATCTTTTATTTTTAATTAATTATTACATTTATTTTACTTTATTGAACTTTTCTTTGTTGGCTGCATGTTTCTGAAACAGACACAATACGGTCTGGCAATATCATTGTGTGTATCCTCTGTGTGTTATTTTTATTGCCTGCACTGTTGCTGCGGATGTCCTCTCACTGAACTGCGGTGAGATGTTTGTTTGGTTTCATGTGTTTGAGTTATGATCACATGCTGAAGTATTGCCTTTCCACTGTCAGTCAGTGTCTGGCTCTCAGCGCCCATTGCCCAGGATAATAAGTCCACATTGACTCTTCTTTTTCTCACACAGACACAACAGTGTGATGTGTATTACCGGATGCCACATCTGCATAACTTCCTGACAGGCTGCTTACATCAGTCCCCATTCATCCACTGGCTGAGAGTAAAATACAGTTAAAGGAACTTTTATCTGTCCTATTAAAGAGTTCACCCAAAACTGAAAATTATATAACCATTGACTTGCCCACAAGTTTTTCTTATCCTGCACTGTAAAAAAAAAACCTGTAAAAAAACGGTAATTTTCTGGCAGCAGGGGCACCAGAAAATGTCTGTTAAAAAAACGGAAAAATACTGTCAGTAAAAAACAGTAAAAAAATGGTAATTTCTTATTCTATAATTATGGTTTATTACTGTTATTCTACACAAAAATATATTTCATTATCTGATATAATAATGTTAATTTACTGACCTATTGAAGTATTAATATCTGTTTTGTACCATTGTAACACTGACAACCACAGTGATGATGAGTCAAATGATCATTCAAAGTTCATTACAAGCAGCTTTTCCACAAGAGAGTTGATACTAATATATAGAAACTGCACAGGGGAGCGTTTCCCAAAAGCATCGTTAGCCAACTATGGTCGCAAGTTCCCAACGACGGAACTTGCGACCATAGCTGGCTAAAGATGCTTTGGAAAACGCACCAGTCTCATTCGCAGAAACATTAAACACCATCATGGTAACACATGAAATTTTTAAAATGCATTAAACATTAGTTTAACAACATTACATGTACCATAAAACCCTAATATACATAACTGATTCGAAAAAACCTAAGAAAACTATGAAGAAACATAGTTATTTCAACAAAAACACATCAAATGTGAAGTGTCATGCAGGGAATTGTGGGAATGTCAATTTACGTTTTTTCACTGTAAATTCATACAATGAGTTGTTCTTTTTCACTTTCAAAAACTGTAAATTGAATGGTATTTAGTACGAAATACTATTATTTAACCTTAAAACTCACTTTAACACCCACATACTTAATGATCTTCAAGGAAAACATGTTAAATGACTGCTGATTTCTGCAGTTATACCTTCTTTTCTGTGTTTTCTAATTTAACAGAAAAAATCTGTAAAATATTACGGAATATGTTATGTAAAATTACACACAACCCTGTAAAAATACAGACAATTTCCTTTAAAAAACGTAAAATAGATGTAAAACTTGTAGCAATAACCTGTAAATTCAATAGTGGACCTTTAAATTAAAGCAAATATCTGTAAAATAACAGGCATTCACTGTATAATGACAAAACGGCAAAATTCTGTAAAAAAATACAGACCATTACCTGTAAATTTACATTTTTTTACAGTGTGTATGAATTACTTACTTCTGATGAACACACAAAAAAAGATTTTTTGAAGAATGTCAGTAACCACACCGTTGATTTGGTTTTGACTTCCATAGTATTTGTTGGAAGTCAGTGGGGTCAGTGGAAGTCAGTCATCTTCAAAAAAGTCTTCCTCATGTCTTCTTTTGTGTTCAGCAGAAGAATTAAAATTCATACAGGTTTGGCACAACTTGAGGGTGAGTAAATGGTGATATAATTTTCATTTTGAGTGAATTAACCTTTTAAGTGATTTATGTTCATGTATGTGTGAAGTGCTTCCCCTGCGGATGCTTATTACGGAAACCTCGAAGAGGAAGTTTTGATGTTTTCAATGCAACCTGAAGTTTGTTGATGCCTCCTAGTCATCAAATTAGAGACACTCAAATTATTTGATTGAATGTTCTATATCACACAATTAGTTATGTTATTAGGTTTCACCTCATTCCTTATTCTCCTGATAAATCATAACACTGCCTGAGGTTTTGCTCTAGTTTGGTTGCTTTTATTGTTACTTTTTTTTAAAGGGTTTGGAAGAGCAACGGCTTTGAACGGTTCGATGAGTCCAGTGATGTCAGTAGATTGCATTAGCTTTTGTAATGAGCTCGCTGGCTGATTTTCAAGATAACATTTGGTTCTCTTCACAAATTGGTCCCTTACATCTTTGTTAAATATCTAGCCTTTTATGGAATGCGAGCTCATTATAATCGCTTAAAGAGATGTGGAATTTCCTCATTTTGTGGAATTTCAGAGTATTTAAGTGGGTAACACTTTATTTGAAGGGGTGTGCATAAGGCTGTCATGACACTGTCATAAACATGACATAACACCTGTCATGAACATGAAGGAGTCTTTATGAATGTTTATGACTGTTGTTATTAAGTGTCATTCGGTAAATTATGACACTTTTAATGCAAAGTTGACATTGTTTAAAATGTCTTTGTTATGACAACTTGACATTAACAAAGACAAAAATGTCTTTGTCATGACAACGTGACATTAACCAAGACAAAAATGTCTTGATTATGACAACTTGACATTAACAAAGACAGAAATGTCTTTGTTATGACAACTTGACATTAACCAAGAAATCATAACTAGTCCATCGTGTTCCACTTTACTTGAGGTAAAGGGAAATATTAATGACACTGTTGTTAAAGCATTTGACAGTCTAATGACCCTTAATGACATCTTTATAACTAGTACAATGTGTTCCACTTTACTTGAGGACAAGTCAAATATTCATGTCACAGTTATAATGTTGTCATGACAACCAAAGTTAAA
The DNA here is from genome assembly GCA_030378365.1 of Hybognathus amarus. Classification (NCBI taxonomy): domain Eukaryota; kingdom Metazoa; phylum Chordata; class Actinopteri; order Cypriniformes; family Leuciscidae; genus Hybognathus; species Hybognathus amarus. Next base: position 321,115 of record JAQIUQ010001233.1, on the reverse strand, counting down.
ACCAACCATAACATATGGTAGGGTAATGTAATGTTAACACATTACAGGTTAACAGGTTATGATTTCTTGGTTATGTCAGAGTTGTCATAACCAAGACATTTTTGTCTTGGTTAATGTCAATATGTCATAACAAAGACATTTTTTGCCTTTGTTAATGTCAAGTTGCCATGACAAAGACATTTTTGTCTTTGTTAATGTCAAGTTGTCATAACAAAGACATTTTAAACAATGTCAACTTTGCATTAAAAGTGTCTTACCGAATGACACTTAATGACAACAGTCATAAACATTCATAAAGACTCCTTCATGTTCATGACAGGTGTTATGTCATGTTTATGACAGTGTCATGTCAGTCTTATGCACACCCCTTCAAATAAAGTGTTACTCCCCCGTCATTAGTTTGCCTTTTTACTAGGTGTTTACAAAATGTATGTGGCATCCTAACAACAATGCTGTTGTTACTTCTAAAATAACATATTTCCAATTTAAAACAGGAACATTCAACGAGAAAAAAATGCCCAGATATTAAAATTATGGCCGGTTAATAGACAATATTAAAATTGTTTGCTATTTTGTCTAAATAAATTAAAAATAACACTAAAAACAACCATGTTTAAATGTTACAGCTGAATTCGGGTATCACACCATACTGTATGAAAATGGTATATTTTTGCTAAATATTACATTTAACAGTTATTTACTTATTAATGTTTTTAAACATTAACTTTAAATGAGCATTAGATGATTGTTTCAGTAATCAAAATGTGAAATATTGGGGCTGATCCAGGATTTTAACCCAGGACCTCTCACAACGAAATCAAGAATTATACCTGAGGACCAATTTAAAAAAAAAAAATCTCTATAATTGTCTCATATATCCTTTCTTTTTTATTTTATTGTGCATATTGTTATAGAAATTTCTACTGCAAGGCATTCACATAACTCTAGCATTGTCTGCCGCTGGTGTAAATGGAATAGCTGCACATTTGAATGAGTTCAGTGATTTGGTAACTGGTTTACTCCTCTCACTGACTTCAAGAGAAACAGTTGGAGGAGCTATTCATGATGAACACTGAACATTGTCACTTTCATGTGAGTACAGTGGTATGGCATCTCAGTCACAAAGTAATTTAGCATGACATTGGTATTCCTCACATTCTTTATTTTTCATTTTGCTTGCAAGAAAGTGCCTTGGAGCCTGACACGCTAATAAATATCGTAAGAAACAATTTTCAGGTGAAGGGGTGATGGGACAATTGAAGTATTTACCCCGCAGTGTAGCAATTGGTTTCTTTGAAAGCATTTTATTAATGTAAAATATAATGTCTCTGTAAAATAAATGACATTCAAGCTAACTAAATACCATTTTAAATCTCCATAATGTCCAGGTTTTCAGATCTCGCAAGTACTTCACTAGAGTTGTATAGGCATGGTAATATTGTTTGCAGAACTGCTCCAATAGCATTATTGATCCCTGATGAAGACTTTTCTCCCACTCACTTTTGTACATTTTGTTTTTATTCACGAACAAGGATCAATAGATGAAGAAATTGAGAAACTGGTTTCATATCAATGACATGAACCTAGCAAACTTTGGGAAATCCAATGATTATCTCTTCCTCAGAAGAGCATTGGTTCAGCTTAGTACTGTAATCACAGATTTGTTTGCCAGAGTCTCTCTGTAGTGCTTCATTTGTCTTCTACCAATACAGATGTGAAAAGCAGGTAGTATCAGAGGGATGCTTGTGGCTTTTTATGAACAGCGCATGGAACAAGATTGTTGGTGATGTAGGCCTATTTTTCAGGTTGTATAGAAGAGAAATGTCTTTGCGCTTCAAGCATCGCCGAACATAAATCTGAGCTGAATTTGTGCATTCATGCATAAATGTGCAAGATATAGACTACAAGAAGAATTTTTTGTCATGCATAGAGAACTGTTACCTTTTGGTGCCATTTCATTTTAGGGGATTACTTGCCTTCAGGTTGTGTTTCTTTTATATATTTTAGGCACACAGACAATATACATATTCAAAATTATAGACATGCACTCACACAAAAAGAAGAAGACAATGGAGAAGCATTGTGCTCCTATTTTTAGGGGGAACCAGTGGTAGTCTTAATACATTTAATACATTACACACTTTATTTTACAGATAATTTCTCCAGCCTTTGCAAATATCCTCTCACAAGGGACACTTGTTGCTGGCATTTTGATCCATAAATCTATTAGGAAACCAAAATGATTTCTTGGCTGTAGATTGGGACTATATGTAGACCTATCAAATGTATATTCACAAAATGTTATATTATATTGACAATATTAGATTATTTCACAGTGTAGCTGTTTTTAACATGATTGAGATGTTATGTTGTAGGGCTTAGGTTGACACAGGCTTATGGACTTTCTAAAACAGGTTCCCAACAGTTTGTTATTATATTTCAATTTTAATTATATTTCAAGCAATGCATGCCTTGCTTGCTTAGATGGCCCAGCAGTGTAAGTAGCAGGCCTAGGAATGCTATCCTCTGCACCCCGCAAAATGGCAGGATGAGTGCTCCTCAAATGGCGCATCATGGATGATGTATTGTTGCAGTAGGCTAGCTGCGATCACAATATCTCACTTTATTTGGGAAATGCTCCAACATACAGATGTATGACATTTCTTCTGTGCAGTCTCCACTTTTATCTATCTATGACATCTTTATTTATATATATATATTATATATATATATATATATATATATGAAGAGTTCAGATGCAAAAGCCTCTAAGTGCCATTTGAAATTTCTTTCTAAAATCATCATTTTTATCAAGCTTGTATATTAAAGTTCAGTAATTTCACTTAAATGGCAATGAAGAATACCTATTAATTGTCATTTAAGTGAAATTACTGAACTTAAATATACAAGCTTGATAAAAATGGTCATTTTAGAAGAAAATTTAAAATGGCATTTAGAGGCTTTTGCATCTGAACTCTTCATATACATATACAGTATATGTGTGTGTCTATCCATATATGTGTGTATCCATCTATTAATCTATCTGTCTATATTTCTATATATGCATCTATGAAGGTGCCACTATGTACTCTTGTCTGTCATTTATGTGCATTTAAATGTAAGCCTAAATATAACTAAACAAATCACTAGGGCTGTAATCAACCAAAAAAATCCTTAGTCGACCAAGGTCTTGTCCTGCGCGACGATTAGTCGACTAAAAAAAAAAAACGGATGTTTTGATTGAACATTTTTTAAACAATTGTCATAGAGCATTTATAAAACAACAACGAAAAAACATTGAAAATAAATAAAACTATAATAATTATACAATTCTTTGAAAATTAAGTGATTTTTTTAACTGCAAGTGAGGAGCTCTGTCCTTGGTCTATAGTGACAGTCACAATCGCGCACCTGATCACACCACACGCTACAAAATAATATAACTGCTATAGCTGCCACATAATGAAAAATCCTAACAAAAGCTCTCGTTTATACATGCTGTATTCTTCTTTACTTACAAAGCTATGGGTTAACTTTTGTCCAGCCGATACTGTTAGGCGTTTTAAAACAACAGACAAAATAGCCTAAAAAACAATCTGAAATCTAGGCTCTGTTGTAAGATAGCATATAAGTTTATTTTGGTTTTGTTACATTATTTAGGCTACTTTCAAATGAGTCAAGTGTACAAATAAAAACCTATTAAGAAAACAATCTATTGAGTTAGTATGATAAAGCCGTTAAAAGAGCTGCTCACGTCTTTTGCGCGCTCAAGTCGATTTCAAATAGGCACGCGATGTGCGCGCTCATAATGAGAGCAATGCGGTCGCCACCGTCGCCTACCTCCACAAAAATGTAGCCAGACAAAAGATTTAGATTTCTTGGACATTCTGTCGACTAAAGTAGCGTGAACTGAATGAATACAGCAAAACCACCTACCAGTACATCCCTTATTGAGCAGCGAGCAGCAGCACAGCAGCACATGCAGTTTCCGAAGTGTGTTATGTGTGTGCGCTAAACTGTGGCGCAGTTACAAGAAATAGCCTAAATTAAAGCATTTAAAGATGGGGATGAAACATAGGCTAATTATATTTAAAATACAGTAATAAATAACTGCTTTATAAAGGAATAAATATCAAGGAGATAAATCATTGAAAATGTATTTCTATTGGCAAAAAAAAAAGAAAAATAATAATGCGACTGGTCGACCAATAAGATTTCAGTTCGAACCAGAGACGGCATCGAACTGCATTAGTCGACTAAACGACTAAAGTGGACAGCCCTACAAATCACACTATACATGTCACTATTCACCAAAAATCCGCTATCTCAAAATCAAACTCCTCTCACAAAAAAAACAAGGTCAAGACTCATTGACTTCACTTTTATACAGATGTGCGATTGTGTAGTTTGTTCCCGAACCTGTCAATCGAACGCCAATTCAGCGGACCATGCCACCTGTCGAAACACTTGTGAAACACTTCAAAGCTTCATTTTGCCATTGGGTGTTTTGAATCACGCTTCGGATCAGTGTTTCGAAACATCTGCGCTTCGGGATCTCGAAAGTTTCTGAATGTCCGCTTCGCATCAGCCATCCCTACTCTTGGGTTCTCAACAAGCTTCAGTGGACGAAATCATTACAATTATACTTTTTCAAAGATTAAATAAAGGTTTTTAGACATGGCATTAAGAAGCAGAAACATTGAGGGTTTTTTCAATGACCACATGTTAGAGTTGTTGTAAGCATGAACAATACAGAAGCAGAAGTTGTTTCTTGTGTTACTGAAGGGCAGAAAGGTCAATGTTGCACTTTCTCCATCACAGAGAGCTTTTATTTCGTGTGCCATTTCTCTCTGTCAGTTATGGAAGCCCAGCGGTGCTGCCAGTAGAGCTCTAATGCTATTACATACACAGCTCAACGCATACACAAATGATTCCCAACCACACAGCCACCCGACAAACAGCCCTAATGAAATTTCAAGTGATGCCAAAAGCCTCCTCTCAGGCTTAGTCATTTCTTTCAATACAGCTTAAAATACAAATCGATAGCAAAACGAGTGGAAAACCCATTCCTATACTTTCAATCACACAGACACAGTGCCATTCTTACATGTAAATGAAAATAACACATATAATTAGATTAAATCTTTCTGGAGGGAGAACTATTGATACCCCTAAAAGCCATCTTACCTATAAACGTGCTTTAAAAAATATCTGACTAAACGGCTCTTTGAATAAACCCCGGGCCAGGTATTGAATCAAACGTGGGTAGACTAATTATTCATAATGGAATCAGATGAAAAGGCTAATCAATACGTTGAAAGGGCCCCCTGTTATTGAATTTACTTCACGCTGTGGCACAGCCGTGAATGACATGCGGTGTATGCACAGAGACCAGCGAGCATATCCATGCTGGATTTAGGAGCATTAGGGTAAATGAGTTTTTGGAAAGGGGCGTATGGGCCACCTAGACTCCAGTCTCGCAGATGGTCACAGACAATCGAAATAAGGCAGAGTAATAAACTCTCTTTTTTATTCTCTCGCTGTGTCAGTGTGTGGTCAGCGGTCACCTGGCAGAGTTGGCAGTGGTTCAGTCCCGCTGTAATATACCCAGTCGAAGAGGAGACAAACTTAGCTTAGCATACATGTGATTCTGTCATGTTTAATATGCATATCGCTGCAGTACATCTGCCAGTATGCAGCCGTTAATCTTTTTCGAATCCATCCCGAGCCAAAGGGTTAACTATGCATAACCTTTTGTCATCATAAACATTTACTATGTTTGAACGTCTGTGATGCGCGGATCTCAGGATTATGAAATTTCGATTCAAAAACGATCTGATTTTCAGCTATAGTTCTTTTTTGTAGTGGTGTAATGCTGTTAACGTATTGAACTGGATCTGGCAGTGCTATCTGATTTATTTATCATGAGTGTCTTGAATAACTCTGCACTGATTGCATGTCAGTTGCTGTTTCCTGGACAACAGAGGAGGAGAGGAAGTAAGCTTTCCATAGCTGTAAGCCAAATCACAAGGAGTAATAAGCAGCTAAACTGAGGGATCTCATCCATGACAGATCCAGAACACCACGAGTATGTCACACACACACAAAAAAAAAAAAACGGATTTGTATGAATTTCTGCATAGGTCGACCCTCAACAGTTACAGCCACCATTTCTCTGCACAAACTGATAAAATGAATATATGTTATTTAAACAGAATGTGTTTGTCTATCGTTTTGTCTACCATGAGATTTTTTTAAATTCACAGACCACTAAATGTGATGATCCTCTTTTGGCACACAATAAAATGTTATTTATTATTATTATTCACAATATGTACATAAGTCTTTATACGTGGAAATATATAGCTAAACTACTTTAGTATTTAAATTTACAGTTATTATTTCATTAGGGGCCAAGCACCGAAGGTGTGGAGGCACCTATTGTATCTGTTCCCATTCCTGTTATTATTCTTCTTCCGACTGGGAGTCTATGGCAACCCATAGAGTCGTTCTCGAATCCCACACAGATTAATGTCACATAGTGCTTGCGAAAACAGACAAGGCTGTATCTCTGCAACACTTTATCGTATTCAGACCAAACTTGGTTCATGTCATCACAAACATGACCTGAGACTACATGCCTGCGTTTTGGTGCTGCACCACCTACTGGTCCAGAGATACGAAAAATTGCTATTTTTGCTATAACTACCGAACGATTTGTCCAAAATCATAATAGTGATTTCTTTAGATTCAGGGCGTCATGCCGAGTCAACTGATATACAATTTTCCCAGTATCGGCCTTTTTGGCTGTCAGCCATTTTGAATTATGTTCTAAAATGCTGTATTTTTTGAACGCATGAACAAATTGTTACGAAACTCGATATGGGTCATAAAGATGATGCCCTGAAGGAGTCTGAGAAGTTTCGAAAACGTCACCTAGTGTTAAAATCTAATTTTCAAAGGCTTATAACTCTGGCAGTGGTTGATTTATTAAGGGAGTCATATCATTAGACTCCTGAATTCTTTGTCGAGTTTAACGATACCAGACTTGCCAGGTTCCGGCATATGGTTTGTGCAGTGCAGTAATTTAGCGCTTAAAAACTTTTGCCAATATCTTCGAAACCGTTGCGTCTAATCGAAGACGAAACCACCGTCAGAGGTTTGGAAACCTGTCGTTGTCGTTTTCTACTGCCCAAATCTCAAAATATTGATTGTAAGGTGTCAAATTCAAAGTTATGTGTCAATCATTTTTTATGTGTTTACAAACTCCTAATATATTTCACCAAATTTGACACACACATGCATGGGCTCACTCTGAGGTCACAAAAAAATGGTAGGATTTAGCCTCTTGGTGGTGCTATAATAGAACATAACATGCTATACTGCATTGGTAGTGCAGCAATGGTACTGGTGCACATTCAAACTCAGTTTGTTTCATCAACACCATCCCCTGAAGGTACTCAAAAGATTTCAAGACAGCTTGAAACCTTTTGGTCAAATATAACAAAACATTTTTTTTTTGGTCTTATAACAAAATTTCGAATAATGCTTATAACTTTTGCATAAATCTGTGTATTTTTTATGTACATTTTTTATGCCATTTTGCCTAAATTCATCTTTAAATGTCTTCAGTCGCTCATTGCTGCAGTTGGTCTGACACATGTTGGCATGTCTTGTCGTCTTTTTTGCACTTGGCCCCGGTTGTTGCTGCTTGCAGTTATGTTTAATTATATATTTAATTATATAGATTTTTAGTTATTACAATAACTTTCAATTTGAGAACCCTTTATTTTACCAGTATATGCAGCAGAAGTTTAACTATATCCAAAGAGTTTACATCTATTTTCCCACAAATACATAGTTCATGCATGAAACTCTAACCAAACACTGATTGGTTCTTTCAACGTCGCAACACCAGCCAATCAGAAGTACTTCCAAATCCATGTAACCATGCAAAATAAATAATAATAAAATAATTTTAAAAAAGTTAGATTAGCTGCGCAGTACTTGGTAGTCTTGTTCCGCCTAAATGAATTGTACATAAAAACCTATTTTTTTTACCTAATTATTTTGCACTGAAATGACACACTCAAGTCTAACGGCTCTGACAGCGATGCATCACTTGCAACTACGCAATGTTCTTTGAAAATAGTATTATGTCAACTAGTGAAATCAGCACTAGAACTGTTGAGGAACATGCAACATAATTTAGATACTGTTTTTGTCATTTGTTATAATCAACTGACAGACACTATCTGAACACAATGTTTCGAAGGAGAGTGTGCAGCTGTCAGTCACCGCGCCGATGTGGATACTGGCATTCAGAATCACAGATTATTCTTTTTGGAAGTATGACCAATTTTCACCGGAAAATGTCATCTGAACAAGTAACAAATAATCACTTTTGTTCTGGTTCTGATATTGCAGTAATGCACGCTGATTAAATCTAACAGTTGCTTATAAGTTATATCACGCAAAACCATGCGAATTATACTTTGTTCTCAAATTGGTAATGTTAACATCGCAGCATTGCGTGACTACATGTAATGTTCTTTCGAAATGTATCCTTGTTTTCGCTTGGGTCCGGTTGCAGTCTCTCTTTCTGTAGCCACTCCGAGATCTTTTGCATTTTACAGCGGGTGAATCTGTTGTCACTGGTGATTGTCGTTTTCTGGATCCGCCATCAAATTGATGAGTTTAATTATATCAAGTGCTGTGAGAAAAAGGCTATAAATCTCCACCTCCAGCATCCTCACGCAATATAGCCTACTAGCTGAGAGTCCTTTGTGTGTACAGATCTTTTTTAAAGTCTGTGGTACAGATGTGACGTAATGACGAAAAGACATGCTCGGATCTCCCGGAAATCCGCTGGAGTTAAGAACATTATTACAAGATTACACTTTACCACTGGAAGCTCATCTGTTGTGATGACTCATGCTGCTGTGACACTTCTTAATTGTCATTTAACAAAGCAAGCTGTCATTATTCAGACTGGATTTTTCATCTCAGTAGAATTGGCTGTCATTTCCTTCCTACCATCTTCTCATTCATTTCTTCTTCTTTAATGGCTCCTCTCTCTTTGTATAGAACGATGTGGTGTTTTGTTCCAGCAGGCCGTTGAGCTGAGAGATGGTGGTGGACATCCATTAGAGGCGCTGTGAAATACATCTGTGATTAATTCTCATACTTCTGCGCTTTACACAGCAGGAGCTGATAAGGTAGCTATTGTTTGACCCTTTAGTGCAGGGAATTTCTGTTTTATTACCAGTGAGCTGTTGCACTACAAAGTTCCACGACTTGAATTCTCCATCTTTCACTTATTATTAATGGCACAATAAAAGTTTCAAATGGCCCTTCTATTGGCACATAAATGAATCTCGTATGGCCTGTCGGAGACATTCGCACATTGCCTGTGACCGGATTGTGTCGCAGTGTGTGCATGTGTGTCTTCGCACAAAATCGATGCAGTGAACAAAAGCAAATCCAAATGGACAGTGGATGACAGAAAGCGAATAAATAAAAAATGACAGATAATTGTGTCTCTTGGCCTCCAGAGTGAATTCTTGACTTGAGAACAGGGGCTATGACAGATGCTCATGGGAGACTGCAAATCAGCTCTCACTATTTACAAAGAGAAATTGGCACATTATGCAAATAGCTGTATTATATTGCCTCGGCATCTTTTAATTTTACGAAGTGGTTCGGCGATTAACTTCATAAGATATTCATTGAGACTCTACAAGGACAGTGATTTGCACTGCAGGCACCGTGCCGAGTTCAGAAGAAGTTCAGTCATGTGATGTGAAAAGCACCCTCTCATCAGTGCATATCTCAAGTGATCCTCTGGCTTGTGCACTAACATTTTATTGACTGTAAATAGAGCAGAAAATAGATCCAGTGTAAGATCTCCTGACCTGTAGATAGTTGTGTTCAGCATGCCACAGTAATCAAACAAATAGAAGTATTTAATTGCATGGGTGGCGTTAACGATGGACTTCTAATTATTTTTAGTGCATTAGTACTAATCCGATTTTCATGCACGGCCATTTTTGTCCCTAACAGACCATTCTGATCGTCAGTTCATCAGTTCAGATGTTTTGAGACATATTGCTGTTTATTTTGGTGTGTGTACTCATTTAAATTGTGCCGGAGCATTTCATTCTGCAGATATTAGCAGAATCTGTTTTTATGTTTCCCAGTTGTAATAATTACTGAACATTCCAGAGATGTAACTCTGAGAACAAAGAATACTGCTGTGCTAGAGGAATTTGCTTACTTCAAAGGGGTCATATAATGTTACATGCACTTTTACAAGTTGATTGTACTGAAATGTGTGTTGGCAGTGCGTGTACACAACCATCAAATGATAAAAATCCATCCAGTGTTTTTGTTTTAATCTCCTTATATGTTTTCCCCTGCCTCAAATTGAGCCGTTCGTTTTTGTGACATCAATAAAACAGACGATTTTGCTAAGAAACTGCTCCTGAAAAAAATCAAAAATCGATAGCAAATATTTACATGCCCTCTGAACCTCCAGAAGAAGTAAGTGTAAAGTTTTATTAACCTTTATATTAATTTTTGCAAATCGCAAAAAATACGTTTTTCATGACCATTAATTGTAACGTCAATCTGTCAATGAACTAACAAATACGTCAGTAAACACATCATTTACTGCATTGCAATGCACAAGCATTTGTATCTCACTTCTCTACCCTGCCAGTGCATACAAAAAATAGATCAAATTGACATTACATTAACCAACCATTTAGAAACATCCTGTTCGAGCCTTAATTGACGAACTTCTTTGCGGCCGTCATCTTGTTCCGGGTCCGAATCTGATACGATGTGTCCTCAGAGACTCCCGCTGCCATCTTTCCAAAATATACCCTCGTACTGTTGTCAAGGCAACACTCCACGTGTTGTATTTAAATGCCGCAGGACATAGGGGCGGAGTGAGAGAAGCTCATTATCATTTAAAGGCATATGCACTGAAACGGCATGCTGAAAACAGATGTTTTTGACCAGGTAAAATTAGTGTTTTCTTAAAATACCAATGAAAAATATTAATAAAAGTATATTACAAAGTTTCCATTTAGACCCTAAACATTCATATTAACTTGTACAAAAATGGCATTATATGACCCCTTCAAGACAAGTCTTCTACTATTTGCAGATTTTCATATTATTAACCATGCAAACTTTACAACAAAAAGTTTTTTTGGAAGGGCGAATTAGTGTACAATGCACATCAGTAACTTAACTGTTTGTTTTATTTATTTGTTTTGTTTTTTGTTTTATTTTGGCAGAGTCTAATATTATATTATATTTATATTATTTTTATAATAAAAAACAATTATAATAATTGATTAAAAATTTAAATATTTCAGTTTTTTTTTCTTAATTTAGTTTATTTTGTTTTTATTTATAGTTATAGTATACTTTTGCCTTTTGAGGGAGTCCCAATACCTTAATGGGACCCAATACCTTTTAATAAATGTAATGTTTCAACTTTTTGAGTGGAGATGAGAAATGACCCAATGGTGTTTCCCGTACAATGACGTAGTTCGCTGCTTCACTACCATAGTACGAATGCATCGTTGGAGAAACCATCTAGCTGGTCACGACTGTTTCCCGAAACCCATTGTCGCAAAGTATTCGTTCAACCACGTTGGTTTCGCATGTGGTGGAGTAATAACTACTTTTAATGAAACTGTTTGAGATCCAATTAACACTAGATTTTTTGAGATGCAATTAACACTAGATGTCATCTGAGGACTATTTCTAATTGTTCTCAGTTATTTTGCTTTATTACCAGACTCAATATTTGGCTCGTTCTTACATAGTAGAGCACGTTCGCACATGCGCACTCTTCAAACACGGTACTTCAAATCTTTTGAAAAACTAAAAGATGTAAATTACATTTGTATGTATTCTAAATAAAAGGCACCGGTTGTACTGAATGTCAGCTTGCTTATTTTGCTCAAGATAAGTATTTATTGCGTCCAAATGTGTTGCACTATAGAAACAATGCCTCTAACCACAGGTCGAAAGCTGTCGTTCAAACCACACAACTTTGCGATGCTGTTTGCGAATGTAAGTTGGAACGATGGTTTCGGGAAGCACCGACTCGTTGAACTATGCTGATAACGATGGAACTTGCGAACCATAGTTGGCTAACGATGCTTTCGGGAAACGCACCCCAGGTTGTTCTGTATGCGTAGTAGAGAGAGAAAGACCAAATGTGACTGGCTTCAGCAAGCTGTGATTTAAGTTTGTCTAAAAGTTAAACTTTTCCTTTTTAAAGTTATCTTAAGGTCCTATATCATACAACCACCTAATGACCCCCGTTGATAAACATTATTTGTTAAGCAGTCCCGTGGCCCACACCGTGTGTGGTTTCTAAGTTGGAAGTTTTATGTCTTTAATAAAAGAAGCACAACGGCACCTATTGTCATTAGAGGTGAAATTAGGCAGAGCGGGCATTGTTTTGGAAAGGGAACGTAATTTATGCGGCTTGCCAAAGGGAAGTGAGTTTAATTCCTCAGGGCTAATGAGCTATAAATCAGTCTATACAGGCTGTCAGAGTGTTATCAGTACACCATCTCCCGCCACACTTCCTTATGATCAGCTCTCTACCTCTCGCTCTGAAATCTCAGCCCTCTGACTCACTCGCTCAATGGAACAAATGGTTACAAATGTCCATCAAATGTATAGGTGCTTACTTTTTGACCATACAATATAAACCACCTAATTTTTTTTGCATGCCAATTCACTACAACCCCGAGCAGGTTTGATTAGTGTGCCGAGCCAGACGCTCGGAACGCCCTGTCAAGGCTTGGGGGAAAAGCAAATTGATTGCATGTTTAACATGTCCAATATGAGCAGATTTATCTTCCTATCGTGATCACTTCAGGATGTAGGAAAGTAGGTTAACTTAGGCAACATCACATGCTTTCACTTTTGGCGGGCAAATAATTCACCTCCCCTGCAAAAGCACAATGCGTCGTTGTCCAAGTTGTCTCTTTGTGTTGTGCAGCTAATTGGCTGAGTCAACACTTAATTAAAGGGATACTTCTTCTCTCTTTCAATCCCTCCTCTTTACTTATGTCTTTCACACATCGACCTCACCAGAGTATGGTGTTGTTGCTGGAATGATTAGTGTGTTTGGCAAACCTCAGGTACTTGGATGTCTTGCTAAACTGTAGATGAATCAGTCACAAAATGGAAAGCATGTTTCTTTATACAGATGGAGAGATTATGCATCATTTGTTAGGTATAATTTGATCATTTGTTAAATTCTAAAGTACACAGTGTTAGTTGTTGAATTGCAGATGCATCAATACATAACACTGAAAATTTGTTTAGCCTATGTATCATGGAGAACAGGCCAATTTTCCTCATGAGAAGTTTCCTTCCTCAGGCCATCAGGATGTTTAAGGAGTCGTTTACCCAAAAGATAATTTAGTTTATTTGTCATGTCATTCCAGACTTGTATGACTTTCATTCTTCTGTTGAATATGAATTGTGATTAAATATAATGAAATTGGGTGATACAGTTTTTGTTACATTGGATCACTGGCTCGATTCTTGTAAGGGCATTAAAGATTTTGATTTGACTGTTTGTGAATCAAACTACTTTGGTTGTGCTGTATAGTTTTTTTAATGAAATAACCGGTTTATATTAGTAATTTTGTTTTGGACTGAATCGGACAGTTAGCTAGTTTTTCTTTTTTTGTTATTTTGCAGTACACAGATTTACAGAATACAGATTATAATTGTCACATTCGGTTTTGGTCATTCAAATGAAGAATTAAAACTCTTTTTTTAATTTTAGCCAGCCCTAATTCTTGTACTTAATTATTTATTTATTTCTTATACATGCATTTGTTGTAGCACAGATTTGGGGAGGTTGGTAGAGAAACATCTGCCTTTGTACCATGTTTATGTGAAAATTGAAGCTTTAGACTTGAATGTTGACAAACTGCATTGCTACAGAGGTCAATTGCTGTCATCTAATGTTCCCTAATTATTCTCCAAAGATAGTTCCTGCATACACAATGCTAAACCAATTAAAGAGTAGCTGGATGAATTCCCAGATGAAGTTAAAAGCCTGGTTTTCCCAGTCAACAGTTTGAAACATCATTGAAGGACACAGAATATTTTCTGAAATACCTACTCCTTGATTTTAATATATTGCTTGCTGTTTCCATTATTTTCTCGACCCCCTGTAGGTAAGCATATCCTTGGTGAAAAAAGCAAGCACTGGTGAGAATGTGTTTATGAGCTGTAGACATTTCATAAATCCATCCGTCATGATAGACAGCTGGAAGTGAAGAGCGCAGATTTAATTTGATGGTTGACTGCCTCCCTTTAAACTCACAAGGAATTATTCCCATAGGACCCTTCACCCAAAGAATAAATAAATTAATATATATATATATATATATATATATATATATATATTAAAATAAATTCAAAATAGAATGACATTGTGCAAACAACTGCCCCTCAAAACAACTATTTTAAAAGAAACAGTTTAATCAAACATTACATTTGTTATCATTTACTAACCTTTATTCCATTACAAACTATCTGAATGACCAAGCTGCCTCTTTTCCTTATGTGGATGGAAAATGTGGAAATATGGGCCGTCAAAAGTCCAAATATGACACACAAAAAACTGGAGAAAGCATCATATATGCTATATTCCTATTTTTATGAAGTCATATGAAGCTTTTGTGCAAGAATCAGATCTTGTCTGAGAAGTTTTTAAAGGACAGCTCCGGCAAACACATTGGTTCCTTGTCAACCGTTCTCTGAGATTTGTTTTCATGATAATCAAATGTAAAGAGTTTTATCTCTAAAAACTGTTTAGCATATAATGCTAGTATATAGTAGAGCCAGACCGATATATCGGCAGGCCGATATTATCGGCCGATATTAGGCATTTTCCAAACTATCGGTCTCGGCAGTTATAATGGCCGATAAATTAAAATTTCAAAAATAAAATAAAAATGGACGAAACATGCTTGAACCATGTCATGAGTGTTGGAGTTGTATAGTTTGTCCACCAGAGGGCACTCTACACCGTCCCTGTTGGCAACACTCATTGAGTTGGTCACGAAACATACATTGCTTGAATAACAATTAAAAGAACAACCCCATCAGTTCTCTTAACTCAAATAAGCATGACAAAATTTGTGACTATCATGTTCAGTTTTGCTGCTGTTAAATAAGCCGAGAGTGAAGCTGAATTAGCTAGTAATAATTACGTTACGTTGTTACAGTGTAGTTGACTGACTGTCCTTTTAACTTTTGACAAAGTGACTGAAGTATTTCTTTAATAGTGCGTGACAGTTATAGCAATGAGACGTATCATCTCTCCTTGGCCTGTAATATTGCAAATGTATGTTTTACAATTTGCAGCATGACGTAATCCATTGCTAAATTATGGCTCATCATAGACTAGCTAACCATAAAGCTAGCTAATGCCACTATCATCAGTCTGTTCTGTTGTGACAATGAAAGAAACAAGTTTCTTTTTAAATGCATTATCATATTACTTTAGTTAAAACTAATAAATAACTACAAATAACTAATGTTAGAGAAATCTGTTAATGTTTTGTTGCACGTTCCTGAAAAAAAAAATATCGACCGATATAACTGAATATCGGATTTTAAAACCAAAAAATATTTGTGTTGGTACCGGCCTTCAAAATCCTTTATCGTTCGGACTCTAGTATATAGGGCATAAAGGGAATCGCTAGTCAACACCACAAAAAAGGCTCAGAATCGCCCAACACTAACACGGTAACACAATGAGGGTCCCTTTACAAAAACTTTGTAATTGTACAGACAGGTAATAAGAAGATATTTTATAAAGACAGTACACTTTGCGAATACAGACACCCAGCAAACACAGAATGTTCCCCTAATGGTCCCATGAGGTTATGTTTTTTAACAAGAACATTATCAGGAACGTTCCATGTAGGTTATTTTTCAGGTTCCATTTATATAACGTAAGGAGAATGTTTGGGGACGTTCCCCTAACCTTAAGGGGAAGTTCTAGAACGTTCTGGCCTGGGAACCGGAAACGAACGTTCCCAGAACCTAAATTTGTTTGCTGGGAAGGAGCCATCTTTGGAAAACAGTCTCGACAAGTCGAACCACGAACACCAGTGCACCGTGGTTTGTTCAGATTGTTTAATTGCCAATGGTAATTAAACCGAAAGTATGCGTTTGATGGAGGGCGTTTAGTTGCAAGGGCGTTGTTCTCATAATTCAGTGAATCGAGGTCTGAACCTACGCCTTATGAGTATCTTAACAATCTCCACACTTAAACATTCAGATGTATAGGTGGATTTTTCAGATACATTCAGCTCTGCTATTTCATGTAGGTCGTTTTTAGTGCCACTGGCGAGAGTTTCACATCCTTTTGTACATTATTTCTGAGTGGAGGTAGAACAGAGGCCAGCTCCCTGAGCACTCCGTGCCCGGGGCTGTTGAGTGCTCTGGGATTGTGTTTGTGGAGCAGGGCAGGAGGAGGTGAAGTCACCTGTTTGGCGGCTTGTCCGCTTGCGAGCCTGGTGACGGGGCATTGATTCAGCTTGGCAGCTTTGGCGGATTTGCCAAGCAGGTGAAGAAGAGACTTGATTTTGGCTGCAAACTGCTTCTGGCAGGAGGTTGGCAAGGCATGTGAGCCAAGTGCTCAGATGCTCTCTGGCTTTTTCATGACCATATGTGTGTCTATGTATATATGCGTAATGAAAATATCACCGTTCCTGTCAAGATATCTTGAAAATAATGAGCTTATTCCCTTTCCCCATGTACCTTCCAGAACTAACATGAAATCTGATATTGCCAGCATTTTTTCCAGCATCCTCATTCAGTGAGTGTACATCCAGACGATTCTTGAGAACAGAGCTCACTGTGGGAGGACTTAATGATGCAGAATGTCTTTAAAGAGCTTGGCGCTTTATTAGCGGGCCTGCTGTCAAGGGGTAGGGGCTTATGGAGTTGGATCAGGCCGCACACACAAACATTTACAAAGTTATTGCATCATTTTTATCATTCGGAAGGAGGACAGGATTGCTCGAAGGCCATGCCAAACTCTAGTTTAAGCAGTTGGTTTTTCTGCAACGTTGCATTATATTGGCCGAATAAATCTGGTCTGTTGTGCAAATAAACAGTACTTTAGATCAAGTTTTAATTGCTTGCAAAGGATATTTGCTCCCCCTGGGAAAGGATGTCTGCAAAAACGACTTAATGAGAAGATTGGTTGGATGTAATTTTGAGTTTGCAGAGTTAAAAAGTTGCAACAGACTTTCAAAGTCAACTTCTAAAACCAAAGGTCAGGAAAAGTCTGAGAAGGTGCAGATAGAGCAGTGGATTCAGAAATGTGAGTGTTAGAGATAAAGAGCTCAATGGTATTATGAAGCAGAGTGGATGTTAAGGACAAAAAGGGAATGTCTGTGGGTGTTAACTTTGCACAGCAATGCAGGAAAGGGTCTTTTGAAGTCTTTGAAAGAATGCTGTAATTTGTTGGTAATTTCCACGACAATCACCACCACATAAGTACAGATTTAAAATTCTTCACCTTTACCTTTTCTTGACACCAAGTGCTTCCTAATCAATACATTTTAGCACCAACTAATTACACAACTTCAATGAACCCCCTCTATTGGATTGCAGGAGTGGATAAGGGTTTAGAACGCTTATGGAATTCTCAAATTAAATATAGGGAAGCTGGAATAACAAGCCAAATTTGATCTGTGGCTCAGGCTCGGCACACAATTCTCATTTTAGAGATCACCACTGCACTTCTTGAGGGCACCAAAATGATTTCCAGTGCGGAGGGACTTGTCTGAGCCAAATTGAGAATCCCTCAACTCAAATGAATCTAATCTGTTTTTGCCAGGGAACTGATTGCATTAAACATTTTAATGATTCAGCAGATGGCCACTTTCTTTTTGTTGAACCAGGCCTTCTAAAGGTATGACTCTCGTCTGGTTTTGGATCAATATGTGTTTTTTGATAGATTTTAAGCAGTGGTTGCTTGATAAACATGCTTGTTTAGAGTGTATTTTCTACCTTGTGATATAATATGATATGTCACAATATTTTACAAATCATTAATTACATCATATTACAGCTCTATTGTTTGCTACTAGTCAAAACAAATTCTAAGATTATCTAAATGTTATTTTTAACATTTAAAAAAGCACAAACCGCCACAATACATAATTTCAGTATTTATTGGAAGCTATCCCAAAGGAGTATCTCTTTGTACACATTTTAACTCTAGATTAGCTGTTAATGTGTTGGAAAACAGTGAGAAAGCGTTAAAGGGTTTTAATTTTGCTTTGTGCTGAAAATTACATTGACAGTGTAAATGGGATTAATATTAAAACGTAACTTTTATTTGTAATATATATATATATTTTTTGCATTTCTTTTTCACCAAAAATGTGTCGATTTTTCTTATTTCTGTTAAAAGTTCAGTACTGTCATTAGAATAAATAATTGTAGGTATTCTCCTGATTCTCTGATCAGTCTTTAGAAAGCTGTTTTTTTATTATCAAATTTTAATTTGTAAAACTTAATATAAAAATAAGATAATTTTACGTCCAATGTATATCTTATGTGAACGTTTAACTTTTGACCCCATTTTAATAGAATTGTGACTTTGTTGGCGGGGCTCTGGACCCAGACATACAGTACTATGACTGTACAATTGAATAGGCTAAGTTAATATATTAATACAAGGATCTCAATTGATTATTGATTGAAACAATATCTTGAAATAGTGTCATGTTATATCAATGTATGATTCTGACAGCACTAATTTTTAGTAGTCATTTGGCTAAAGATTATAACCATGATTGATAAACCCTATCATGTACGTTAGTTCTAGATACACTAAAAGGAAGTTTCCTTCAAAGCGATAGATGGATGGATGGGCTAAGATGAAGATCTAATGGCCATTAACAGCTTCTAACTCTCAAGAGGCAGAGATGGGAAAAAGATGGGAAAATGCTACAGATATTTCCACATTAGGTTCAATATTTGAGAGAAAAAAAAACATAAAGGATCTAGAGAGATGATTCTGTTACATACATTTTTTTGTCTAGAGTCCTGCAGTCAAAATGAATGCTAAGCGAGAGATATTATTTCAAGAAGGTGCTCCTCTGAAATCGATTGCTTTCACTGATTTATGGGGTTACAGGCCTGTCTCCACAGCTTCTGTAGTTAAGCATCACAGTCCAGTGGATATGACACTCCATCTGCTAGACTAGAGCCCTACTGAGGCTCTTAAGGGGGACAGTTAGCACAGGTGAGATGGGCCATCTCCTCACTTGTCCTCTCATCACTTGGAAATGACACTTTTTCTTGTCTCATTTGAATCCTAGTCCCTCTCACTTTTTACAAGAAAAACCTTTCAGCAAAACCCTTTTGAAAATTTTAACCTGGCCTTTTGAGGTCAATGTAATGCTAATGCATTAGCTGACCTTCCCTGCATCAGCAAATGGGGCATTGTATTCATGTCTGTTACATGCTCAGACATCAATGGATTTAAGATTGAAGATTTGAGTATCAGTGAATACCAGAGGATTGATGTTCTTTAGTGTATCCAGTGAGCGGCAGTTCTGTGGGCGGAAATGCCTTGTTGATGCCAGAGGTCAGAGGAGAATGGCCAGACTGGTTCGAGCTGATAGAAGGGCAACAGTGACTCAAATAACCACCCGTTACAACCAAGGTGGGCAGAAGAGCATCTCTGAACGCACAGTACGTCGAACTTTGAGGCAGATGGGCTACAGCAGCAGAAGACCACACCGGGTGCCACTCCTTTCAGCTAAGAACAGGAAACTGAGGCTACAGTTTGCACAAGCTCATCTAAATTGGACAATAGAAGATTGGAAAAACGTTGCCTGGTCTGATGAGTCTCGATTTCTGCTGCGACATTCGGATGGTAGGGTCAGAATTTGGCGTCTACAACATGAAAGCATGGATCCATCCTGCCTTGTATCAACGGTTCAGGCTGGTGGTGGTGGTGTCATGGTGTGGGGAATATTTTCTTGGCACTCTTTGGGCCCCTTGGTACCAATTGAGCATTGTTGCAACGCCACAGCCTACCTGAGTATTGTTGCTGACCATGTCCATCCCTTTATGACCACAATGTACCCAACTTCTGATGGCTACTTTCAGCAGGATAATGCGCCATGTCATAAAGCTGGAATCATCTCAGACTGGTTTCTTGAACATGACAATGAGTTCGCTGTACTCAAATGGCCTCCACAGTCACCAGATCTCAATCCAATAGAGCATCTTTGGGATGTGGTGGAGACGGGAGATCGCATCATGGATGTGTAGCTGACAAATCTGCGGCAACTGTGTGATGCCATCATGTCAATATGGACCAAACTCCCTGAGGAATGCTTCCAGCACCTTGTTGAATCTATGCCACGAAGAATAGAGGCAGTTCTGAAGGCAAAAGGGGGTCCAACCCGTTACTAGCATGGGGTACCTAATAAAGTGGCCGGTGAGTGTATATGCAGGGCATATTTCTAGCCTGTTTGGCCTGAACACCAAAGAACCATTTTATAATAAAAATAATAAATAGTTTAATGTTTCTTCTCTTTTTACTCAAACTATAGTGTGAGAAACATTGTCTACAGCTATTTTGTCATTGTCACAAAGATTACAGATGCAACATTTTAAATTGGTGTGCAATGTTTAAATGATGGTCTTGTTTTTGTGTGTGAAAAAGATGGAAAACATCTGGAATGATCCATCAATGTTTTTTTTTATTTGATATGTGGAAAAAAAAAATCCTCTATAATGGCTATCTTTTACGTGGCGAATTCTGTTGACTAAATTGATCAATATTGATGCAGTGCATGCTTTATTCCCGTGATGTTCAAGCTGAATTTTCAGCATCATTACTCCAGTCTTCAGAGTCAGAGTCAATAATCATTCTAATATGCTGATTATGTGCTCAAGAAATGTCTCTTAAGAACAGCATTTATTTGCAGTATATATTTTTTTGTAACAAAAGTCTTTGTTGTCATATTTGATCAATTTAATGGATCCTTGCTGAATGAAAGTATTCATAAAAATTGTTGACTTTCTCAATAGTACATTAATCTACTTACTATGTGCATAGCATACATTCTAACTATTGGAATCAAAACTACAATCAGAGGTTTAACATCCTGTAATGGATGTGCTCCAGTAGGCATCCTTGTGTCTTTTAGTGTGTGCTTTGTTCTAACGTCCCAGTTCACAGCCCAGCAAGGTTTTTTTTTTAATGTGCTGAGACAGGACATTGTGTCCCTGTCAGAGAACAGGGCCAGAGAGTGATGTGTGATGAGATGCCATAGTCGTCCTCCACTCCAGCTGAGCTGATAGATGGTGATAGATGCTTACGAGAGGTGATAAATGAGTATGGATGGTGGTTGTAGTTTGTAACAGTGAACAATACAGCACAGCGTAGGCTGCAGTGACCTTTCAATGTACTGTCACAAAAAAGTCCAGACAAATTACTGTCCCTCTCTGTTAGTAAACATAGCAGTGTTCAGTTTTATGTCAGATTCAGTTCAGTGATGTAACTGAATCAAAATTGTATTTTATAATATGAAAAATGTTGTTTCACCAAAATGATAAGACAAAAATGCAGTTTTCAAGTACACTCTAGAAAAAGGGTTCATTGGGGTTCTATATAGACCTTATGCACCAGAGAAACGTGGGCGCCGTAGTCTCTAGAATATTGTCTTTGAACTTACGAGTTTCGCGTCGCTCTGTATATTTCTATGGCATCGACTGTCGAGGAATAATTAGCTGGTGAAGTGGATTTACTTATTGTAGAGTTAACAAAAGTTATCATGAGCATTGTAATGTTTATCATAAGCCTATGTAAAGCAGATGTCTTAACAAATGTCGACCTGGATTTTTTTTACGAGCAGTTCATTCATGCCTATGAAAGATCCCTGTCAAAATACAGACCGGAAGGCAAAAGACAACGAGCGCAGCACTGAAAAGGGGCGGGGCTACATAAGGTCTATACTCAGACTCCAAAGAACCTTTTATGCTAAAAAAAAGGTTCTATAATGACAAGAAAGAACTCTTTTGGCACAAACGTTCTTTATAGGCTATTATTCATTCATGTAATGCATTATTCTGCAACATTTTGAAGTTGTAATTAAATTATTGTTAATTAATCTGTTGTAGTAACTTAATATCACATTTTAATCATGGTGATTTTTGGAGGAGAAAAACGGAAATGGCACTCTTCATGTGATATTAACTATTAACTGTGATATTAAAATGATATAATACATTTTCTAAAATTCATATCTTGAATTTTGTGATCATTCACATGCATTCATCATAAATACATTTTTCAGGGTCTTGATGTTTGTCAATAATATGAAATATTTAATCCGGAAAATTATTGAATTAACCCAAAATGTTCCATATATAACCTTTTTCCTGGTTACAAAGAACTTAAAAGAAACCTCTTATTATTTGAATCCTTAAAAAGAGTTCTGTAAAGAACCTTTCAGGGGTTCACAAATACGTAGCGCTGATAGAACCTTTTAAGGTTATAGAATCTTTCTTCTAAGTGTGTACAGTAGGTTTACTAAAATGTGTTTTAAATAAAGTAATAAAATGTGAAACTAAAACAATGCAGTCTTTACTGTATACATTATACTTTGATGCTTATTAAAGATTTAAAAGTTATTTATTCAAGAGCAGTGAGTGATTTTCACTTTGTCTTTTTTTCGTTAAGCATTAATAACACACTCGGCAGCAGAGATATTATGCTGTTGTAACTTTAGGACTGTATGCATGTATCTAATATACAGTACAGTATATCAACCATTGACTGTGTTTGTAAATACTCCATACACAATGGGCATTTTGATACAAATCTGCGTGCATTTGACAATTCAAGAACAATAAGCCGTGAATGTTAACTAAATTCGGGATCTCATAAGAGAGGCTGCTTTCTGTGTGCGTTCTTCGAGTGTACAGTCAACGTGAGTATTGCATTTTTACTTTTTTCGCACATTCTGTTCTTAATTTTCTATTTAGTGCACATCTTAATGACTCTAAAGTAACAAAAGGTAGTACTGTGCTAAAGCAGATATACAGTATTTACACACCACAATATAAACAAGGAAAATCTCTAACTACAGACACTTTATATTATCAGCACGATATAGTCACAGCACCAAGCCCTAGTGTTCAATATGCCATGGCATGTTAGGATTGCTGGCATCCTACTATTCCCAGAGGTGTAATCGGCTTTGCAGGGCTTCGGATATTGACTGTTCTGTATCTTCTCCTAATTTTTTGAGATGTTCAAGGTGGCTCTTATATGATTTGTAAGAGACCGGCAGGAGAATGCCCACTCACACTCAGTTAATCTTGGTCCCTCCCTGAAATCTCTCATCTGCAGTGAAGGGCACGGAGCTGAACAACACTACTAAACTTTGCCAATGATTAAAGAAAACAGCAGCTGAGTCCTTCCCTGTCTCACTAAACGCACACACTCTCTCAAACACTCTCTGCCTCGGAAGCTCGAAGACTCTCAACAATTTTCCCAAAGGACCAGGCCTTATTAACTGAGGCAGTGGACCCCCTGCCTGTTTGTTTCTGTGTCTGTGTGTGTGATCGAGGGAGCTCACAACTCTCTCTCGGCTACTTAGTAATGACTTTTTTGTCTCCTCTTCTAAATCCCCCAGTGGCGGTATTTGTTGTGTGAGGTCTTGTCATATGCGTGAGAAATGTAGTCGGTGGCTTTCTGTGAAAATGTCGCTCATGAAATTAGGTTTATGGATGCGTGGTCTGCTGACAGACGGGCCAATTTAGCATACTTTGCAGAATCGTAATTAATATCTGCTGTTAAATACTTTGCGGCACTTTACCATTCAGGTCTGGACATGTCTTATAATGGGGTTCTTTTCATAACAAACTGAATATTTGTAGTTAATGTCAGAGTACTGTATATAGATGAGTTAGTGTTTAGCCTATGTCTAGGTTCTTCAGGGACCTGAGAACTTGTGTTTTAAAAGGGTAAATGAGCTAAAAAATATCAAAAGTGCTGTGTCGGGAGTTTAAATGCCATGTGTTGATCAGGAAAAAAAAACTGTGGAATTTGATGCAATTTATGATAGTTCATGAACCCTATAATATTTATCCCAACACAGTCTCATGAAGATGCGTATCTATACCACGAGTGTCATTTCTCGTGGCATTTATACGCCAAAAATGTTTTTTGCGTGTATATGGTACGCACTAAAAACCCTGGGTTAGGTTTTAGGGGGAGGGGGTGAGGAATTCGTTGCATTTTGTACGGCAAAAAGTGCGTATCGTACGCGAAAATCGCATGCCATACACGCAAAAAATGTTTTTCGCGTATAAATGCCACGAATGACATTCGTGACATAGATACTAACTTTCATGTGATCGGGCTGTTAATCCTCATGATTTGCTGCATCTCAGCACACAATCACTAACTATATTCTAAATAAATGCAATTAAAACCAGCTTTTAAGTCTGATTAATATCAAATATTTGTATCTATATAAAAATATTTATATTTTTATTTGAAAATGCCCAGCAAAGGTTTTTGCTGGGCATTTTACTTGTATTTTTCACTGTATTTTCAATTTTTTAGGCCTATAAATGACTGTTGTCTGCTTTTAAAGACAAGTCAAGTGAAGTCAACTTCATTTATATAGTGTTTTTTACAATACAGATTGTTTCAAAGCAGCTTTACAGTGATAATAGGAAATTTGGGGTGTACAGCAGCACTAGAAGAAAGTCATTGTCCAGTTTAAGTAAGTTTTTGATTGATTTATTTACATTGTAAGAATCATTAGCTATTAACTTAGGGGCTGCTTACACAACACTGTTTTCAACTAGAAACAGAAAACTTTATGCTTGCTGGGCGTTCATTCTCATCCCATCGTCATATAACTGACGTCTTGGGACGTCTTTTGACCATACGTCAATATACGCCTTTTTCAGGGCCCCCTTAACGTCGGTAGATGACGTTACTGGATCCTAACTCTACCCAGACCTAAACCCAACCCGGTCACCTAACTGACGTTAAAGGTAAAGCGTCAGTTGTATGATGACCCGGGATCGTCATCTACCGACGTTTAAAGGAGCCCTAAAAGGGCATATATTGACTTATGGTCAAAAGACGTTCCAAGACGTCAGTTATATGACGAATTTGGATGAGACTGTGTTACAGCTACTGTACACGACAAGAGCGTTTTGGTTGCCTGAGAACGCAAACTTTGAAATAAGTTTCAAAGTGCACATTTTTTAAATCAAGACTTTGAAAACAATACTATTATCATCTCCGTGTAAACTTCAAAAATGGGAATCTGTGAAACAGTGATAGCATACACATGCGTATTAAGTGTTAGTGTATGCACGTTTGAATGCTTATGAGCGTGGCGACTGGCGAGTAGTCCTTCTTACGTATTCGCCAAATTACTTGTCTGGCCTGGATAATACAAGTCTTTTCCGTGAATAAATGTGATACTTGATCTATTGATCTATTCCAGAATCAGGGATGTTTTGCCGGTTTAATTAACATTTTTGGTCACTACTGACTGGACCAAATTCAGTTGGCAAAGGCCTTAGAACTACACATAAATGGCATTGTCATGCAAGTCTTTGGCACTATTGTCTTGTTGAACAAATAACATCATAATTCCTCTTAGATAACAACATTTCAATTGTGGGAAAGCCATTCTGAAATATTCTTCCGTGCTCCAAAGCGTTAAATGACTTTTCAGCGGTAAAGTAGCTTACCAATAGCAGCAGCTAAGAAGGTTCCCACACAATGCCACCTCTTCTTCTATGCTTCACTGTGGTAGAGATGCATTTATTATTATATTTCCCTAAGATTTCAAAGACACCGCTCTGGAACATCACCATGCAACTTGTGCTTCATTGGAATTCCTCACTGAAGCAATCTGAATCAAACTTCCCATATTCTGCCAACAATCTTCATTTGGTATTTGTTGTTTTCTAAGGCTTTTTTGTGCATTTGCTTAAAGTTTGCCAATTTCCTGACTGATAATTTGTGGTTTAGACAATTTAATAGACAATTTAATTAAAGACTGTTTAGCTTAGTCTTTTTTTCTGGCCCAGTGGTGCATTTTCAGCTTAGTAAAATTTGCTGTAGTTAGGGCTGCAGTTTGCCTTCAATGACCCATACTTCAGATGATACTTAAGATAATGAAAAAGGGGTTGAATTGGAGGGCAAAACTCTTTAAGTCATCTTCAGCCACTGAACTGTATGCTTTGAGTATACATTGGTGGGTATTTTAACACCTGACATTATTTCCTCAGTGTTATTGAGTAACACTTGTGTGCTGATGGTCTCAACAGATAAGAGCTGACATTGTGACTGGCATTAACATCCTGCCACTTGGCTTCCAGGAGATTTCTTATGCAAGTGAGTCAGAGAGTTGAAGTCTTTGGGCTATAGGCCTGCTGTCTTTTTCTGGGGTTATGGACATGTTTCAGGGTCAAACATTTTTCAGGACATGTTTGACCCTCTTAAATAAAGTCTACTGTGGAATCTCGCCTGTGCTAAGAGTCCACATCTCTGGATTTTATGCATTTTCTGTGTTGATGTTGGTTGAAATTTGTATGTGGCTTTAAAAATGGTCAAATGTAGAACATAGACTATACTACTAAATCATATTGCTGCTGTGAAAACATAACCCTATTTAATGATTAACATACCTGCAAACTTGTTTCTTGGTCAATTGGGTCATTTACGTAAATCACGTAAACCGAAGAGTTTTTTGTTGGGGTGGAGAGGGGGGTTAGGTGCGCAAAGACAAGGGCGCGATGCAAACAGTGGAGACAGAAACATCCGTCATTTTGTTCATACAGGACAGCGTTCAGTCTCCAGAGTGTTTACTTATATTTGTGTAGGCCTATACTTGCATTTAAACACAGTTTTGAGACCAAAACATATGTATCCAACCCCTGTTTGAAACAGTCCGTGTGTTGTAAGGCGTCTCCAGATGGAGATACGGGAAAAACAGTGCAAACGAACTGGTAGTTCACAATTCCTTTTATAGTTGCTTACTTTCAGTTAAGCACACTGTTCACATACATGTCGAAGAGCGGTTGTTAACAGGTTTGAAGAAAACATCTGTAAAACGCTACAAATCAAAGTGGGAGTAAACGTATTATGAGAACAACCCGCGATAGATCGGAAATCTTCCTCTTTGCGCAAGCATTCTCTCACTGAGAGCGTGCGCGCAGCGCGCTCACATAACATCACGCGTACAATGACGAACGCCAGTAGAAGAAGTCATCTTAAAGGCATATCAACATCTCATGAACACTACTGAACACTAATACCCTCTTCCACCAACAAGAACCAGGTGCTGAGTTCAGAGCTAGAGCTAGTGCTGGTTCGGGAGTTGGTCAAACTGACGGAGCTTTCAAAGAACCGGTTTGCCTTTCCACAGGTTAGAGAGCCATCACAAGCCAGATGTTGCCGTCACTGTATACATCTCATGTTGCCCAGCAACGCTAACGCGGCACACACAAACACACAGAGGCTTGTACGAAGATGGTTCGACACAGTGAATTTGAACTGCAGAGAGCGAATTCAAAACATTAGAAAAAGATTCGATCCAAAAGCAGGAGTCTTAGAGACTGTCCAAACACTCCCGCAGCTCCGATCAGTCCACGCTGGCTCGATGCATCTCGAACAAGCCTTCCATCAACATTGCCGGTTGTTGCGTTACTATTTATGCTCATAGCTTTGCAAACCTAAATCGGCATTCAGAACACGGCGAATTCTCTAGTCCGTGCAGCTCGCCGAACTTTGCATTAACGGAGATTAATCGAGCTGCTATTAGCATGATTAGCTGCTATTTAAAAAATGGCGGTCACAAGTTTCTCTTCCTCTTGTTGGTCACGGTAACCCCGCCCCCAGCCACTGCCGTAAGTCGGTTCTTACTTCTAGACCAGCTATAATTTGGTGCTACTTAGAGACCCACTTTTCTGGTTCGGAGCTCGTGCTTTGGTGGTGGAAAAACAAAGAACCGATTTGCAAACTAGGCTCTGGCTCCAACCAGCACCAGTTCTGCCTTGGTGGAAAAGGGGTATAAGTGGCCGATTACAGAGTTACATTGGTTTTCTTGTCCTCAAAACAGAGCACTAATATGTTTATTTTCAAGATGTACTACTAGTATTATTTTATATGGAATTATTGATAATTCTGATGAGAATACAGTTAGGGTTGATTAAAATGAAGGAAAACAAATATATTGATCTGAAATATAGCAAATTAACTTTAAATAAATTCAGGTAAAATTACCAAACATATCTCAAAATCTTTTTGTCTTTTTATTAGTTTAATTAATGAACTAATTATATGAAACTACTATCAGTGCACTATAAATAAACTGGTTTTATGCCTTTATTAATAAAACATATTTAAAACATACAAGGCTTAAGACATTTATAAAAATGGCTTATATATGCCCGCCCCCCAACCACTGTCACCTTTTTCGCTGAGGAGTTTGCAGGTATGGATTAAGTAGTGATGAACAGAAAGTCTTTTTGTGTCAAGGTCCTGGTTTATTTAGCAGTAATTACCATCTGACCATATGTTCCCTCACATTTTACATGGCTGCTTACTAAATAATGAAATGCATGGATATCAAGTATAAACTTGAATTTTAAATTATTTATCATCTGACTTGTAATCTGATTTTCTAATCTGATTTTCTATAAATGCAGTTTAATTTTGGACAGATTCACACCATTAGGAACATCAAAATGTGAGAATTAAGTGACTCTTCGGTATTTTCATTTTAGATGGAATGTTGTGCAAATTAAACAAAATTAAACTAAATTTACAGACTACAGACTTAGAAATTATTTCATTAGACAAACGGTTGTTTTTTTTTATTTCACGAAGGAACTCTTAGATAAGCATACACTTGCACACAAAGCTGAGAATAAAGCTATTGTTCACCTCCAACAAAAATACATGAAAGTGGTGACAGAAAAGGCCTTGATTTCATTGTTTTATCCTGTTCCTCTCTCCAGGCAAACATGTGCATCAAAATAAATCCTTTCCTTTTGCGCCAAGGCTGGCAGCTCAAGCCGTGGCATTTTGTTGGCATTTGCTATCAGGTTTTTACAATCCATCACAAGGCCTGTATCAGCACCCTTGCCATCTCGCAGTAATACATTCACTGACCTTGTCGCACTGACCCAGGCAGAGGAGTCAACAAATGGATTTCCCATTATGCGAGTTCCATTTAACAGTTTCTTCTCCAGTTACTTCCCTTACCGCCAAGAATACATGAATACTGAAATGCTTTTGACAAAGGTGTCGCTGGGTCTCAATGAAGTGCTTTTGAAAAGCCACCTCAAAGAGAATGGATTGAATTCATCATGTTGAGAGAAGGGAAGGGGCACAGCATTATGGGAAATATTAACTGCAATGTCACGTCATGCACATACACACCATTTACTTTTAGTTATATGGCAATTGATAGACCTTGAAAGAGCCTTTAGAACTGTATTTAACAATGTTTATGAATCAGTCAAAGTGACTCTGAGCGACCTTTATTTTTTTACTCTTACTTTCATGACCGCTATTTGTGTACTCTGGAGAACAGAAATTACTTGAAACATCTGCATGGTAGTTCGGATTAATAGACTATGTTGCTCTGGTTCGCTTGTGACGGTGGGAAAAGACCTTCACTGTAGTCTAGTTAGTATTAAGGATCATTGCATTCATGAAGTGACAGCTAAAGTGGGGATAACATGGTGGTTGGCCAGTGGGGAAGCATAATCTCACGCTGTGGGGCTTAATATGTGTATAGATTAAAACGAGCAACAGAAATGACTGAAGATTTGGACTAGCTCTTACTTAAGTATTTTGCTTCGATGTCAGAGCATAAACCCTTGCCTCAAAGATTAAATGTTGGGTGTGCATCTAAAGATGAAACACTTGCTTTAATTCGTTAGCTACTTGAAATCTGTGAATTGATCTATGACAAGAAAGTTAATGAACAGAGATTGATTTGTGAAGATTGTTGAAAACATTGATGAATATCTTTAATCAATGCATGTGATGCTTAATTGGAGATGATACTAAAACATGTTTTAAACAAGTTAGTTCATGACATTGACAGTGAAGTCAACAGGCCTAATTTAAATATACACTCTTAGAAGAAAAGATTCTATATAGAACCTTAAAAGGTTCTAAATCGCTGACGTATTTGGAACCCCTAAAATGCAATGCACGTAAATGATCACAAAATTCAAGATATGGGGGTTAAATGGGGGTTTAATTAATCAATATCACACAAAGAGTGACATTTCAGTTTTTATCCTCCAAAAATCAGCATGATTAAAATGTGATGTTAAGTTACTACAACAGTTTAATAAACAATAATTTAATTACAACTACAAAATGTTGCAGAATAATGTAATATATGAATGAATAATAGCCTTTAAAGAACCTTTGTGCCAAAAGGGTTCTTTCTTGTCATTATAGAACCTTTTTTAGCATAAAAGTTTCTTTGGAGTTGAGTAAGTAACCCTATGGTTCATATATAGAACCCCAATGAACCCTTTTTTCTAAGAGTGTATGTACTTTGTGTATGTGTGAGAGAGAGTGTGTAGTGTATCTTTATTTATTTAGGCCAATTTATATTTCATCTGATATACCGCTCTCAGTGCTTAATGCAAAAAAACTTTATATAGAGTGTGTGTGTGTGTGGGTGTAGTGTTTCATTACCAGTAAGGATCACTTTGTGTCTATGAGGCTTGAACACACCCTGCATTCTGAAAAATCTCATTACAACCATATTCAAATCAACATGTCAGATGTGTGCTGAGTACCGTGCAATATTGGTGCGTGTCTCCAGGCTGCTTCTACCTCTCGAAGCTGTTGTCTTTCCAGAACATGAACAGGACAGAATATCATGCGGCCTACAGAGGCTGAGAGTTGATGATTAGTTTGAGGGCAAATGGCAAAGAATTTTATTGAAGTATAGGCACCCACTTGGCTCCTCTTTGACTGGCTTGTTATATTACGTTGCACTGCAGAATATGCAATATTTTTTTGAAGTTTGAGGGGATTTTTTTTTTCTTTTTTTAGTTCTCTTTTGTCTATTTTTTATGTCTAATAGCAAAAATTCCCACCTTATTTATCTATGAAAATGTAACTCATGTAAAAGTATAAAAATTTGACTTGAAGGGTTAGTTCACCCAAAAATTCTGTCAGTATTTACTCACCCTCATGTTGTTCCAACCCGGTAAGACCTTCGTTCATCTTCTGAACACAAATTAAGATATTTTTGATGAAATCTGAGAGTTGGATCACTCCTCCATACTAGTCCATAGTAGAGTTCTCAACGGGCCTGAATTTTATGACCCGAACCCGCGAGTCCCGTCGGGTTTGTCGGGCTCGACCCCGACTTCGTTGAGAACTCTAGTCCATAGGCTTCTTGAGGGATTGAAACTTGCCGTCCTCGAAAAGTTATTAAAGACATTGTTAAAATAGTCCAACAACAGATCATACGCTGTTAAACTAGTAACCTTACTCGAGGCCCAGAGAAAAGGAAATGTATAGTTGAAATAAAGTCGTTATTTATGTTTGTTTTGGCGCACAAAAAGTATTCTCGTCGCTTGATAAAGTTCAGATTGAGCCACTGTAGTCACTTGGACTATTTTAACGATGTCTTTAATAACTTTTCGAAGGAGGCAAGTTTCAATCCCTCAAGAAGATTTCATCAAAAATATCTTAGATTTGTGTTCCGGGTCTTAATGGGTTGGAACAACATGAGGTAAATACTGACATAATTTTCATTTTTGGGTGAAATATCCCTTTAATTATTGTAATGTGTGTATTTGTAATTCATTACTTCACACTAGGGGTGTAACGTTTCTCAGTAAAAAATGGATACATACTGTTCTCCACCTTCAGCACGCACTTGCACCGCTGAAATCTGAAGATGCATCTATAATATGGTTTGTTGGAAATAACTATGCGTAAAACAGACAGACAGAGTTCGGCTAATGTATATTTCTGTCAATGAATACGCATTCTGGCTTCCCAATACGTTACAACAGCAATAATCAAAAAAAAAAAAATTGCACACAGTTACTCTGTTTTTTTAGAAGTTACTACTTTTTTATAGAAGTTCCTTATGCACAATATGACCAGTCGTTTATACCGTCATGTTAAATGTTGATAGTGCACAAGTTGAGACCTGAACAGCACACATTGCTATCTGTATTTAAAACTAATTTAGCCGAAGCCTTGCCAATTTAAACATTCAAGCGCAGAAGACGTTAAAAAGAACTTCCACAGCCCGTCTCAGACAAGTCTTGCGCTTGAACAACAAATTCCCACAAAAATTATGTTAACAGGCTCGTCTTGGCAAGTACCCAAGCAAACATAGTAGGTTATGTATTAAATGAACATAAACAGTCAAGAAAGACAATGCATTTGTTCAGTATCAGTATGTTAGATCTGTATTAAAATGATAGCAGCCTAATATTCCTGCTGCCTAATATTAATGCTTATCAAACAACAAAAGACAAGGATGTCTCTCCCTGCTCTTGACTGGATAGTTTTTGTAAGTTTAATAATGATTAATCTTTAATTTATGCAGTCAAGATTATATGCAATATTATTTTAGGTTTGATTACTTTATTGAATTTCTGTACCTAAAAACTACTGTTACATATCTTAAAAACCCTGAAAAGCACTGTTTATTTTATGGTATCTTTGCTCTATTTTATTTATTTGTGCTCTTGCTTGTAGTTTGAGTATTTGTTCTTATTTTCTTTTATTGACAGTGGCCCTTTGTTCCCTGAAAATAGCACACACTGAACCGTACTGAAGCCGTGACCAAACAAAACCAAATCATGGGTAAATTGGACAGTTACACCCCTACTTCACACCCCTGGTAGAGAGTTTATGCTGTCACTGTTTACAGACAGCACTGTGCTGCAAGTGTGAGGCAGTCTTTGTGATCTCATTGCAATCTTGCCTACAGTAAATTTATGTAAATTTGAGCTTTATCATGGGTGAGAATTTTATGAGGGATTACCAGCATCAGGGACTCCTTCACAAGAGATGATGTCTTCTTTACAGGAGACAGATGCCATTTCTTCATTTTGTAGTTATCATACAGTACAATTTTAACAGTATCATACAGAGTTACCAAACATGGGCTTTTTCTTCAATCAGAAATATACGCTTTTAAAAGTGAAAATGTGCATTTATTACCTTAAGGCACTCTTCACCTAATATAAGCCTTAAAGGGACACTCCACCCATTTGCATTAAGATTTCCATTGTTAGAAACCCAGTCATACCATTGAACAATCATGCAGCACTCTCTCATTTTCCCCTGAGACGAGAGAAATCCACTATTTTCCCTTTGCACTTCCTCCTACAATCGTAATTTTACGTAATTGTAGGAATTGTAGGGGAGTTCTGTAAAGACTACAAGCACTAGTTCCCACACTCTAAAAAATGCTGGGTTATTTTAACCCAATTTTGGGTCAAATATGGACTAACCCAGCTGTTGGGTTAAATTTATAAATTGCATTTTTGTATCCAATAATTGGGATTTGTCCATATTTGACCCAAAATTGGGTTAAATCAACCTAGCATTTTTTAGAGTGCACCCTTTAAAACCCGCCATAGGGTTTCAACCTAGCTAAGCTAAGGTAGCATGCTCTTGTTCAGTGGAGAAAGCCTAGTAGTAGGGCTTACCATCCCCTTTTTCCGGATATGTCCGTCCATCTATGTCCGGGATTCAGCTTTTGCTTTCTGCATTCGCCATTCATTGTTTACATGTACAGCTTTTGTTTCAATCTAACTGAATTCATTCTGATTGGTGAATCCGAATGGTAGTGTTTACGTGAATGCTAAACAAGCGATCGGTTGATGTGCGTTTTAACATTGCTAAGAAAATTCCCGCTCCTCTGTGAGAATACAGAGGCCGTGTGTGTCTCACAGGTGTCGCTCATCGGTAATCACGCCACCGTCGTTCTCCGCGGCCCTCAGTCTCAGTCCTGCTCGCCACAGTAAATATAATGAATGGTGACTGTAGAATCAAAGTTGAATCCCAGACATTTTGGCCGATTTCAAAACACATTTCCGGTCAGAACTCGTCACACTAGTAGCCTAGACTTGTTGTTAAACTGATGATGATGTTAAATGGTAATGAACTGAGAAATCAAATTTTCCTTGAGCTTTTGACATCTAAGAGGTCATCAAGTGGGGAACTATGACGTCAAAGTTGTTAAAGCACCACCCCCGCAGAAGAAGATCAACGCCTGCTTCAACACGGCTGGTTTAGCCCCGCCCACCGATTCGCGCATTACACGCATAGCTAAGTAGCCTAACATACATGCCTATCTCATGATGACAAACCGGATCCAGCTACCGAGCAATACAGGATATTGTGCAGTCGCTGCATAAGCTTCCTGTGGATTCCAATAGGACTGCATGGATAAACTTTATTTTTAATGACATTCCAGCTGACGAGGGAAAACATCGTCGTCTGTTCGCTTCATTTCACTGAGGATTGTTTTGTAAACAAGACTGGATTTGCAGAACGATTAAGAGTAAAGAACGGTGCTGTGCCGTCTATATTGGATCTGACAGGAATTTTACATCACATGGACTCTTGGTCGAACATGTATGGGCGAATCCGGTTGCCATTTGACAACATTGGACGTTTTCCCCATGTGCACCCGGGTGAGTTAAACTCATTATAATATGCAAAACTGTTATCCACTCACAGCAGTGGGCGTTTATTTCCAAGTCTTCAGTGCGACACGCCCATAAAAAAACGACCGTTTTTCAGGTAGGCTCACAAGTTGGGTACAAAATAGCCTATTTCTTATTCATTTTGATGTTTTTGAATGCAAAAACCAAGCAACCGTCATAAATTGACCTCTGACAACAATATAATAAAATTTAAAAAGCCAGTTCATGACCCCTTTAAACTACTGCACTCCAGCTTACTAGTAGGCGTGGCCTCCTGAGGGCAGCGAAGCAAGTGCATTATTGGAGTTGTTGTCTCATCCACATTAGCCAAAAATACATTTTCTGGCTTTTCTCAGTCTAGAAAGACTTCTACATAACTACGTGACTTCTCACATTTCTTCTACATAAATTACCCATTTTAGATACACATTCATCTTTCCAGAGGTTTAGTATCCCTTTAAAATAACTTTAACTTGTGGCATCAAATGCAGCCAGACTGATTCAGTCATATGAATCTTTCCCTTTAGCAAGTACCAGGGCACTGCTGAGCCATTATTACACTCTTAAGCTTTCTAATCATCATAAATATTGGAGATATAGTCAAGTGGGTAGAGGTTTATTTTGTCTTGCACAGAGAAAATATCTTCATGTGTGAGGTGAAGGCTGGAACATTGTTTTGCTTGGGCTCGCTCTGTCATACACACACACACACACTTATGTAGCCACATGCATACTGTATGAATGCACACACTATGCATGGAAAATCAGCCAGGATCAAATGTGTGAAAAGGGTGGCCTCATTTATCATTTGTAATGATTTTTTTTCCCCTTGGAAATGAAAAAAAATCTAACTTGCAGATTAAATATTTAAGCCTTCACCATTTCGTGACATCTGTAATATGAAGTTTGTGCACCATATCTAAGGACAATATTGTTACTCTTATTATCTGCACTATATTTCTCTAACTAGTTAGGGCCAGTTCACACAGAATGCATTTTTTGCGTTCCATTGTTTTTGATGTAAACGTGCACTATACAGTTATCCTTGTCCATTGCACTTGTGTCTGGTTTCTTTTGCAGCGTCTTGTGCATGGCATGGCATTCTGAAAAGGCAGCGTTTAAGTTAAAATACTGCAAGTTAAAATAAATTCTGTGTGATTGTCCCCGAAGGAGTGTGCTAGAACTTACCTTTAAGGATCGGTTTCCCTCACCCTAAATATGATTATTCTGTCTGTTTCCATTTTTATCAGAAGCAAAGGTTTGATTGAAACTGAACCAACAGCCAGGAGGGCAGTGATGTCATGGATTTCAGAGCATAGAAGACACAAGAAGAGGCTTGAAAATGGATGGTAGAGAAAAAAGATCTTAGCAGTGCAGAAAATATGCTTTGAACTATGAAGTGGGATGTCAGTAGAAGACAGTTGAATTATTATATGGGTTTACTGTACCCGGATATTTGTCATGTTCTTAAAAGCAGCAAGGTGCTATTTTTGCATTTAGTGAATCCATTTCTGTCAAAAGCTTGTGACACTTCAGTGGGTCAAAACAAAAAAACACACACTATGGGCTACACACTATTTCTATGTGGCACCCATTAATTTAATAAGAAATTTGAAATTTAAAAGCTGCTCTTATTTGTCCACTGGGGATGTTGTTGTTTTTTCATCACAGGAGACAATTTCATTGATTTTAAATAGCAGTTGCTGTAAAGTCATACTCTAATATCAAGCTTTACCATTGCCATTTGAAACGAGTGCTTTATGCTTAAGTCATTTTTATTAGAAACCTGGAAGTTTGATGATTCACTTTTTGAAAGAACTTATCTAAAAGCCTGATTGGTCCATTTTCAAAAGATGATAAACAGCGAGAATTGTAGCACAATTTCACGAATTCGCCATGCAATGCGTTTTTAACATCTTAACCTGCTAGAGAGGTCATGATTGATTTCTATTGAAGTCAGCAGAAACTCACTAGAACATACAACACTGATAGAAGCAATTACATTTAATAGCGTAGTCTGAAGTGTGGCAGTTTAATGGACATATCCTCACTGACTTCTCCCATCCATGCAACCCGAAAACATTAGCCTTATGTCAGTTTCTGCAAGAGCAGCCCTCCAACAAATGCTATACTCACCCTCACAGCGGTGAATTTCATTTCAAAACTACATCTGAGATAAAAGGGCATATTTTAGTCACCGTCTAGGAGAAATGCCAAACACAACACAGATTGGCAAGTGTTTGCATTATCGTTCTGTTGTTCTTTGATATTGCCCCATCCTTTTGAAAAGCATACGGTCAAATTGTGCATTTACAAACATTCTGCTTCAGTGATTTGAATATAGTTTTATGCTTTATGAAGAACCTTCTGAATATCTTTCTGTTGTGTTATGTTTAAATTGTGACAACTCTCATACACAATTAGGAAAAACTGTTCCAAACAGATCATAGAACCTGATTTTCTTTTTAATA
This sequence comes from Hybognathus amarus, assembly GCA_030378365.1. Lineage (NCBI taxonomy): Eukaryota > Metazoa > Chordata > Actinopteri > Cypriniformes > Leuciscidae > Hybognathus > Hybognathus amarus. The sequence continues at coordinate 283,835 of JAQIUQ010001233.1, read as the reverse complement.
TATTGTAACCATAATCCCATTTCCATGTTTGATAGTAGGTTTTTACAGTGGTGGGCTGTCAGGGCCATCAGGGCCTTCTCTGCTGGCCCTGTCAAAATATAATATAACATAATTCATTATAATATAATATTTGATAAATTTATTATATATATATATATATATATATATATATATATATATATATATATATATATTAGGGATGTGCAATCGAATATTTGAATTTTTCAAATATTCAATATGTAATTATTATTCGAAAATAAAAATACTATTCGAATTTTGAATATGTTGCTTTGCTGGCCGTAAATGCAGTGAGTCCATGATAAATCCTAACTGCACTAACTTCGCAGTTACAATTAAATGTACTGGATGGCGCTGTGGAGTGTGTTAACAAGTTGTCTGTATTTGATCACATAATGTTGTCGTCTGCCTCACAAAGTTTGGAATTAACGTTACTTGAAAAGGATCTTACTAAACGGAATTACTTTTGATCAAATTAATTCAATTAACCTGAGTTATGATATCATCACCATGAGAAATCACATGAAATCCAAACAGTGGAATGAGGAAAGACAGCTGTTCATCACTGCATCACAACTGTAGGTAAGCGCAGCTGGACCCGCGTGATCAAAGATGTTAACTTATCTAATAGCAAAATGATTTTGAGACATACTTCCTTTATGTTTCGTTAAGGGAGACCGGCGGTTTATGAACAGAAAATGCAAAGTGCGGCGTCTTTCTCACTCTCAAGCATAAAGTGCTGGCGCCGCCCCTGCATGTAACGTTAGAATATTATTGTTTTTCTCAACATAAACGCTGAAACAATATAAACACGACATTCAATCATTTGACTCGTGTGTATGTTCTGTACCGATATCTGACGCAATCTGCTTTATTAGGTGTTTTTTTTCGCTCGCGCTGCTTGAGCATGCTTTTAATAATGCTTTTTATATATATTTTTTGTTTACACATAGGCCTACTGTTTAATGTTTTCAACTAAAAGAAAACTTTAATTACTATTGTAAGCTTGTTGTGTATTGCCTAATTGTAAGCTTGTCCAGAAATTGTGACAAAAACGTAAAAAAAAAAAACTTAAAAATAACGTCTTTTTTGTTAAACATGATTCATCACGAATTCAATTTTTATAAGCAGAATATTCAATGCAATATTTTTTGAGATGCCCATCCTAATATATATATGTATATATATATATATATATATATATATGCCCATCTATATATATATATATATATATATATATATATATATATATATATATATATATATATATTTCATTTCTACATTATATTTCCTGAAATAATATGGTTATTTTGTTGAGGCTGAGCTGTATTTTCCATTTATGGTCATCTAAACGCCTCACAGCTCCGTGGACCAGCACTAGTAGAATAGCAAGCCTTCCGTTGAAGCTGCCATTCTCGATTTGATCTCAACTTTTGACTGACGTGTATCATCAGCCAATCAAATTTTGATGCGCAGTGACAGAACGCTCTCAGGGGGCTGCGATGTGTATCTGCGCTAGCGTGAGTGTGAGCAACGTCAGTAAATGTCAGCTTTATGCCCTCATGTGCTTGTCACGACCATTCCAGTGTCCACCGCATCAGTTGAGCGATCTTTCTCCGCTCTCAAGCGCATAAAAAGGTACTTAAGGAATACGACTGAACGCGTCTGCCATCATTATTGCCATAGGAGCTGCTCATTCATCCTAAGCAGGACGCACAACTGCATCGGAAGTGATTTGGAGGATGTATTTTATTTACTCAAGTAAGAGTGTTAGGCCGGTGACACACTGGCTTCGTGGCTGTGTGCGTGGCGCTTTCTGTTTTCTGTATTTGCACACTAGAAACGTGATGATCGTTACTGAAGGCCCTGACTGAGACCCGTGGTACGCTACTGGGTTTTCATACCACTGCCTTCCACTAGGGGCAGTGTAACTATTTAGCATTCCAGAGTCTTGAATGACCTTCATCTTGTTCCCTTAACAAAAACTCAATAGGATTTTCTGTGAAAGAACTTTTTTTTTTAAAGAAAAATATGTGACCAACAAAAGTTAATGATTTTTACATGTTTTGTCCATCATGATAATTTTCACATATGAACACATTTCTGAATGAATTTTGAAGCCTAAATTCAATTATAAAGTATAATGCCTAATAGTAAAACCTACCCTCTCCAATTTTTTTTATAATCCCTATAAATCATAAGCAGTGTTTGAAAATATCGATGTTCCAGATTTGCCCTTACTGTTACGTCAAACCCCACCCATCAATAGTGACGATCTGCCCTATTAGCATACAGTAGATCCTGTCCTCGAGTGAGCTTCACATAGTGTGCCAGGCTTATTTCCTTGTTATAGCACCTATTGATATGATGTCTGCAACACATAAACATTACATGAGTAATTGAAGGGAATAGCAGCTTATTTGCATTTAAAGGTACACACACAAACACTGCATGTTTTTTCCTCACACCAAAAAGGACATGCTATAAAGTGATCGATAGAGACAGTCAGCAACGCTGCCATAGTTGGGGTGGTTGGTCGTAGGGGAAAGCAGCGCGACCATCGTATGTATTTGAATGACAAAAATGTCTATTGCGAGTCATTGACGCCTGCCGACCGGCAACGGTACATTGCAAAATGAATGTAATAGGTTATGATTGCCCTTATTTAATTAAAAACTGTGTCAATGACCCAACTAAATGGCCAGAGGTGTCGTTTCCAGACTATTGTCATCTGGTTGAATCTCCAGGTAAGACATAGCGGTAGCTATGGTAACACTCAATCAACTTGCGTATAAGTTACTGTAAGTCCATAAAACCTCGTCACTGACCAATTGTATGTATGCTTCACTCCAAATTATTAATGCTTTTGTAAAACGGTGATCAGTAGTAGTAGCTACGAAGTTGCAGAGGGACTTTGCTGACAAATTATCTGAATTCTCACAGACTGCAGTCTGTATTGAGCTGATAACCTTCAGCTGATAACGCTAATGTGAACGAGATATCCCTTATGGAAAAAAACTATAGGAATCTTCTAGTATTTTAGGACAAAATATTATAGTAACATTAATCCTATAGAAATACTATAGTAATTTTGGGACATAGCCTAAAAGTACAGAGGTATTAAGAGCATTACAGAAGTATTATGCATTATTATAGAATATTATAGCCATAGGATTACTATACTTCTTTTTCGTAAGGGATGCCCCACTGCCTAATGCGAGTTTAACATCCACTACTATATCACACAGGGATCTCCTCACACAGTAATCTAATAAGTTAAGATTCATTTTGCCATTTTGTTCTCCTATCCGGTTCTGTCTGTGTATTAGAAAGGATGTAGAACTTCAATTTTTAATTTGTTAGTTTATTTGTGGTACAGAAAACGACACAGCAACTCTTCGGCATGATTGTCGCATGTATTTCAATGAGCGCCTAGTAAATGTTTTCCCCACGGGCTAAATTCATGTCACGTGACGGGGTGTTCCTGGGGGCGTTCCCAGACCAACCGACTGTATCTATGGGGTATTTTGAGCTGAAACATCACAGAAACATTCTTACATCTTGTAAAAAGGGGCATAAAAGGCTTTATTTAAAAAAAAATTAGAGTTTGCAAGAGCCCAATTATAAACACAATAGGTTGCAAGCATGGTCTAGTGAGTAGATTTGTTTCAACAACCTCTCTCACATAGCCACTTGTTAGCAACCAACTTTTTCAAGGCGGGAGTTTTCTGATGTATTTTATGTTGTAAAATAAAATGCTAAAATAGATTGGGATTGTGGCAACCACAGACCTTATTTCTGGCATTTAGGCTAACCAAAAACCAATTGCTGCATCTGAAACACCATACTCTCTTGAGTATGTACTTATTTTGAGTGAGTAATTACTTAATGACTGCTAAACATTCTAAAATGTTCTATATGGTATAAATGTGTGTAGTATGAATGTAATCCGGACATATTTGCCATGTTGTCATTATCATGTGACTGGCCTACCAGCATCAGTTGCGTCACTTCACTGCCATTCACAAATCCTCTCTCGTGGCCTCATGGTAGGGGCGTAGAATTTAGTAGGGACGCTCAGGGACATGTCCCTACCAATATCCAGTGACACTGATTTATCCCTAGCAATAATTTCAATCAAAACTTAAAATATATTTATAAATTGATTAGGGCTGGGCAAAAAAAAATAGATTTTCAATTAATCGTTTATTAAAATGTGGTCGATTCAAAATCGATTATATATTTTTTCCATATTAAGGAAATTATACTCGCGGTGCTGCGTCTTCTCTCTCTGCACTAGGCAAGCGCGCTGGCTGCAGGTACACACTCGCGACGGAATATTCACTTGCACAATCGGGCCAGCATTGCATCGTAACCTATGATCGTAACTAACGTTTATCATTTTCATGTCTTTTTAAGTTTTATCAGTTTAAACATTCAAGCAATGTAAAACCACCCCGTGCTCGCGCACTTTCAGAGATGTCTTTCACTGCGTGCACATGTAGGGTACAGCCTAAATCCGCATCACAAACAGCTCGCCAGAAACAAATGTTTTATCCCTGGATTATATCGCTTTAACAGTTAAAACACGCAAAATTATGTCAAAACTATGGTCTTGGTGAGTAACCTCGTAAAGACAGTCGGTTATGTCTCAAATAAGCATCAAACGCGTGTGACAGAAGAGAGACAGTAATGAGACACGAAGACGAGAACAGTAATGGATTCGCGCACTAGTTCTTAAAGTGAACGCAGCCATTTGTGTCTGTCATTAATTCTGTTGTCATAACAACATAAAATAGCATTAATTGTAAGCAATCAGAATTAATAGCCTCTGTATTTAATTCAGTCTGGACTAAAGACTATCCAATGATCAATGTAATAAAAAAATCTAAATATTTATATATTTATTTATCTATATCTATCTTAAACATAAAATAACCTGATCCTGTTTGATCAAGGTGCGACTGTTAGGAATTTTTTGCATCTTGCATCAAAATCCTGTATGCATGTATAGTGTACCTAAAATAAAAAGAGTTTTATATACAGGTTTGTGGCTTTTAATTTCTTTGTATTAATTAACCATTAGTAAACTTATGTCCATTTGTATTACATCAGTATTCATTATAGTCGAATCGAGAATCAAATTTAGGAATCGAAAATGGAAAATTGAAGCGAAATCGAATCGATCTGAGAGCTTTCTGAAACGAAGTCTAATCGAAATTGAACACGTGAATCGATACCCAAAATTGATGTCCCCGTCCCCACCAATTTCAAAATTAAACCTACGCCTCTGCCTCATGGGATAGTATGGTGTCCATAAAATGTACGCTTAAGAATCTTGCTGGAATTATTAGGCCATATAGGTACTCTTTTATGTACTCGTACCTTGTCACATACGGTTTCTTGCCTACTATATAGTAAGAAAGTATGATTTCGGATGCAGCCACTGACTTTGAGACGAATGGAGTTGGAAATTATTAAAATTTAGTGGTGTGTCCCTTTCATTATTTACTTATGTCAAATTAGAAAAACTTTCATTCACAAGAAGGAAAAAACTATTCCAAACATCTATCAGAAATATCTGTAAGGCATCATCCAAAAACACACGTTTAGTCAGGCTTATTATGAGATCAAAGCCTGGAATGTGTTTCCTTCATTTATTATACATTACAATTCAGACTTCACAGAGAATAGGAGGGACTCAAAAGATGAAGCATTCACATTTGATTTACTCTCCAGCCCAGATTAAGGATGTGTCTGTCTGAACTTGAGAGCACAACACCCTTAATTGTGCTACGTAATGATCACACTCTGTCAGTATTGATTGCACAAAAGCAACCTTTACAAAATGACTTTGCATTGGTTAGCTTCTGATAGACACACATTAAATGTATTTAATAGAACTATCAACCCTCCTAATAGATTTTACTTCTCTAATTGATCATTGGTTATATTGAAAGATATCAAAACTACCAACATTTTGCATCTTTATTTTTGGTTGATTGTAAACCTGAGACTTATTCTATTAAGGAAAGAGCATTAGTGGGCTGACATCTATATTTAGCAGCTGGTTATCTGGCCCGGAAAAACAGTTTTTCATATTTTCATTCCTTGTTACTCTCTGCCTTTAAATTTTAATCAGCAAGATTCGTAGGGCCCTATAAAATCCATTTTATTTTTTCCCAAATTCCATTTTATTTTTTCCCAAATTACGTTTTTTCCTCTTTAATTTTTGCAAATTCCATTTTTTCTTTTTTAATTTTTGGGAATTAATTTTTTTACCCTTTACTGTTATTTTAGTTGTAAAAAGAGTGTGCTTTTTATTCCGTGATTGCAGAAATTATAGGGCCCTAGATTCGTGAGTATACATGTTTGTATGCTTAGATTAACTGAATGCTTGTGTTCCAATACAATATCATTACGATTTTTAATTCGTTGTTTTTTTTATCTATATACATATATATTTTAAATTTTGACAGCAAAGCACTGTAAAAATTAATACACTTTTCTAATCAATAAAATTGTGGCAACAGATTACAAGCAATATTATTAATACAATTTAACAAATTAGAATTCAGTAATAATTAATCAAATTAATTCCTTAAAAGTTAAAATGAGTAAAGTTTACACCCAAAAATGTAACAAAAAATATCTGAATAACAGACAGACGTCAAAGATTAAGAACTATTTATATTTTATTGCCAACATTGCAGATTTACTAAAGGAGAAAACTGTCATTTTAAAACAATCCTAAAACAAACACCGAATCACCATAATGGTGATTTAAATGTAAGTTTTTATTTTGTTTGTTGTTGTTGTAAGTTTTAGTCGTTTTTAAATGGTTAACTTTTAAGGAATTAATTTGATTAATTATTACTCAATTCTAATTTGTTAAATTTAATTAATAATATTGCTTGTAATCTGTTGCCACAATTTTTTTGATTAAAGCGTATTTGATTTTAACAATGCATTTTCAGCATCATCACTTTAGAAATCTTTCTAATATGCTGATTTGGTGATTCAGTTATTTTAAAAAAGAAATTTGCTGTAACACTGTAAAAGTCAATGTCATACAGTAAATAGCTAGCTAGATTTTCTTTCAAAAATTGTACTGATCCCAAACTTTTGAGCAGAAGTTTGTAAAGATAATTAATAATACATATTTACATTTCATCTAATGCTCATTTAAAGATACAATATGTTTTTTTGTTTTTTTCTCCACTATGAGTCACTAACCTCTTACACTAACACAAGCGTAGGTGGATGACGCAAAATTCCAGTTGAATTATAGAACTTGTCTTCAAGCTTATGGATCTAATTATGTTTATGGATGAGTGAATACATTGATGTATTTATCATGACTGTGGAATGATGAAGCAGGGCGCGATTGCTAATGAGAGACAGATTTCAGCTGCCACACGCGTGTCCCGGATATAAAGGAATAAGGACATTTAATTCAACCAAACTACCCGCAAGTGCTGTAATACTACTCACACACAGATCAGTTTATTTGACGAATGAAGCTTGTGAGGTAACGCAGCGCAGCGCTGTTTCACTTGGTCTAAATCACACTAAACTGCATTTGAATGTGTTGAAAGATATTAGTTTGTTGGCTGCATGAGGCCAGCAGCTAGATCAACATTAGAATAACATACAGATCATATTCTAACATTTCATCATGTTGGACTATATACACTCTAAAAAATGCTGGGTTGTTTTAACCCAATTTTGGGTCAAATATGGACAAACCCAAATGTTGGGTTAAAAATGTAATGTAAAAATTTAACCCAACGGCTGGGTTAGTCCATATTTGACCCAAAGTTGGGTTAAAACAACCCAGCATTTTTTAGAGTGTAACATTGATTAGTTTTATGTACCGTACATTTGCTCACCTGTCTAATAAAGTACATGTAAAAGCTCTCTCAAGTCAAAGTTTGTCACGAACCGGAGCTCTCAACATCTTGAAAACACCTCACTGATATTGATCATAACGAAACAACTTTAAAGTTAATCTTTAAAAACATTAATAATGTAATAATAACACTGACATGTAATCTTGAGAACTTCATACTATATATGAAGAGTTCAGATGCAAAAGCCTCTAAATGCCATTTGAAATTTTCTTCTAAAATGACAATTTTTATCAAGCTTGTATATTTTAGTTCAGTAATTTCACTTAAATGACAATTAATAGGTAATCTTCATTGCCATTTAAGTGAAATTACTGAACTTAAATATACAAGCTTGATAAAAATGATCATTTTAGAAGAAAATTTCAAATGGCACTTAGAGGCTTTTGCATCTGAACTCTTCATATTATAATATTGTGATGCATAGACAAACATTTAAATATTAGCATTTAATAATAAATATTTACTGTGTTATTTCTTTCTTTATTAATTATTATTATTTTAAATGATTATCGGCCATGACAGTAACATAATTCATAATTTCTCTGCATTGGATAGAATTTAATGTTGGTGAAACCTATATTGACTTTAGTTGCCCACAACATATGCAAATACCCAAGAAGGTATTTGTTTAACACTATTGACTATATTTCTTCCGACACCATGAATTCACTGGTTTCCAATGTGAAGTTTCTCGTTCTGCTATAATTTGTAAGATGCATTAAAGGTATGTCAACCAAGATCGTTATAGTCTAGTTAATTAAAGGGGGATGAAAGTGATTTCTGTAAGTCTGAAAGTGTATTAGAAGTTGGATCTTTTGTAATGTTTGCCAGCAGACTATAGGATCAAAACTTTCTTGTGCTCTAATTATAAAGTTGTAGGCTTCAAAAGGCTCCTCGAGGCTGTGAACTACTCATCCTGACATTCTAATACCACAGTAAGTGACTTGAATGAGTCGTCCCGTGTGTGAGAGGAACTTTACATAATTTAGTGTAATTAGTTTGTCCGTGCAAATTGCTTCAGTGCTTTTATTCGTTCCCAAGAAGAGCAGGCATGTCATCTCAGAACTCCCCACACCACGAGACACCACACAGCCCTAATTAATCTCTTGTTTTCTATGTAAGCGATGCAAGAGATAATGAAGCCTCCTGCTTTTTGATTCTTCGTTTAATGGAGTTTAGAAAATAAGCCTCATTTGAACATATTTAAAGGCTTGTCTTTGCTCTAACAACCAGGTGTCCCTGAGGGGATTCATTTGCTTTATTCAGTGCTGTCAGTTAAGGGTTGCTGCTTTCTGCACCTTCCTTTACTAGTCAACTGAGGTACTTTTTTTTAAGTAAATTTGCATTGCAGAGAAATTTTTGCATTTATTTATTTTGTAAGGGAAGGCAAATAATCATTATGCCATGTTTGGTGTATTTGATGGATTTTGAAGGCTACAGAACGCAAGCTTGGGCTGAGGTTTGCATGTGTTGAAACTCTGGAAAGGCTGGATCATTAAACTAATGCATCATCATCGTTGTACTGTAAAACAGAATGTCATTATACTTTAGAAACAAACAGAGTAAAGCACTTTATTTGCAGTGTTAAGCAAGAAAGTACCAAACAAGCACAAACAGCTGCTGAACATTTTCCACTGGTGGATTTTGCATCTCTAAATACAAGATTTGGCACATTCAGGGAACGACAGCAGTGGTTACAATTATTATTATTTATTTTTTTTTTTTTGCATGGTGAAATTACAAACAAGAAATACACATTCTGAGACATGAAATTAATGATGGACTAGATCATCGGTTCCCAACAGGGGGGTCGCGGCCCACAAGGGGGCCTCAGCGAGCTCTGTGGGGGGTCCCATCATATTTTGAAAAGTTTTGAACAATGAGCATTAAATAAAAGTCCTTACCTTTTTTCTGTTCAAAATTTATATAATGAGCGAGTTCATCATAAATCCATCAATCCGTGTTTTTGTCTTATCCTGAACCACTATGGTACACCTATAATACGTGTTTACATTGGGACTATTTTACACTGGTTCGGATCGCTGGCGCTGCGTTTAGCTCAGTACCTGCCTGACTCGTTACAGTCGCACACAGAGAGAAGTAGTTCCGGCTACAATATTCTTCCGAAAGACGCATTTTTCTGTTAATAAACACTAGTTTATTATCGCTCGCTAAATCGCCAAAAACATACAAAATAAAGCCTCACATTGACAAAGCCTCACAAATAACTTGCAAGTATTGAGACAGCAGTCATTTACTAATAGTCTTCTTTCATTTTTTACATTTTGCGTTTCAAATAGGGCCTACTGATGTTTTTGGTATTGTATTTTCTATATTTTAGGCTATTATTTGTGCATAAACATATCTGGTTATAGTAAACACACCGTTTGTTTGAAAACAACATATTTTGTCATCCTTGCTGCAAGCTATCATTAAATGTCATTAAATGTGAAGGGGGGCCCTAAAATATTTTTTGGGGAAAAAGGGGGTCTCAGACCTAAAAAGGTTGGGAACCACTGGACTAGATCCAAAAATAGCCTAATGAAAAATCAACCATCATATCATAGTCATAGTAATTATAATGCGATTCCAGCTGTGTAGAAATATTGCTAGGCACTTTTTTAGGATAACAAAGCCAACTTTTTAGGATAACAAAGTAGGCAGAACAAAACTATTTAATTGCTCTAGAAAGGAACGATGTAGCTGCTGCCGCCGCCTCCGTGGTCTGTTGGATTGTGCGTTAAAAAGTTAAACTGGCAAAAATAAAAGTTATATTTTTCTCTTATGGGGTTAGCGCCAACTAGTGAAAGTCCGATTCCTCACGCGGTCACATTATCGAGTATTACGTCTGAAATGCGCGCAAATGTCTTCGTGCTTCATATGTTGTTGTTGATGTGTGACGTCGTGTGATTCCAGCAAGACAGCAAGCCCATGGGCTGGCTGGTCTGAAAACGAGGTGTGTTCAGGCGCATTGTTGGTGCTTTGGCGTTGCAAATTCCACCATTTAAATAGCGAATCCGCCATGGTGCGAGCACAACTGGCTTTAAAAGGGAATGGGAGATGACACTCTGATTGGTTTATTCCATGTTATGACCAACACACCTATTGCTCATTAAGAGTAGGCAAAAGAACAGGGACAACTCTTTTAGACCATGCGCTATGCACGCCGACCATTTTTCCATCGTTAAACTAGCAAAAGTGGATTCGGACTTGCCCTAAGTGCACTTGCGCCCTGCACTTTAGAATGTGCTTAGATCGATAAAATGGGGCCCTAAATTCGCTAAGCCCCGCCCTCCCTAGTTACTGTTGCTACGCCTGTCAAGCTTTGACGGCTGGCCCATCTATTATAGTGTGGATGCACCGGTGTCAGACATTCCCAATGAGATAATTAGTAATTTTCGCGAACAAGTGAAATATCTGAGAGTGCAAGACAAAAGGGACTACAGTATGTGTTTGAGGGATATATTCACGACATTATATGCAACCGATTAGAGAATAATTTCTTAAAAATTGAAGATAAAGCCTAACGTTATAGTCCCAGTGCAAGCGTATCATACGCTGACCGTTCAAATGGGAAACACAAATTAAGGAACAGCTATGTACATACACAGCAGGGTATGTGAAAATAATCGTAATAATTATAAATCAAACAGCTTATCAATAAATCTTGTGGAATAACACTAATACCGGGAGAGCCGCGAATCAGATTGGGTTAAGTTACTTAGTAAGGGGTAACGTTAGTAGGACGTTGATTAACAAAATGCTGAAAAATATTTTAAAGTATGTCAGTGAGCCTTTGTCTTGTCTCTTTAATCGTCTTATTTTACGATATCATTATGACCAAAGAACCGTCAATATTTCCAAGCAATAGGTGTTCTTGTTAAGCATGTCGACATTTACCAGTAGTTGTGAATGGGTCATAGATGCTAGATCACGCCAATCATTTCTCCCCTTGGGTTTTAGATCTTCTGGAAGGAAAACAATTCCTCTCCGCCGTCCAAACATTTAGGATACCGGTATCAGATTTGCACAATCCATACGTACAATGCTTCAGCATGTTTCCCTCGATTCGAAAGCTTGCCAGACCTCCCGCGCATAGTTACGGTTGCTAAGACATGATTGGCCAGTGGCGGTTTTCGGGCGTGGCTTAGCGAAGGGTCAATTGTCCTTCTCCCATTTTCACCTCAAGATTTGGATAGGCTATGCTGTGCTTTTACATCAAAATTGACCTCATGGCAGAATTTTTGTTTCTGGGTGAACTGTTACTGAGATTACATTAGCAGATAACTTCCTTTTACACCACATCAGTTGTTGTCTGTTTAGAACTCCTCAACTCTTTGAATTGACTTGAAACAACGACCCTGACGCATGTGCAACAGGTATCACTGGCATATTAAGCCAGGCGTGACATTTCCATCTCGCCTGGATAAAGACCAGACCAGCACTTTGTCACACCTGACTGGTTGCCATCTCTCTCTCTTTGACGCCTGTGTCTGCACCCGAAGGTTATCGTCCGACTGCTTCCCAGCCCTACCCTCTTTTATTTAGTGCCGAGCTTGACAGGCGTCTTGACAAAGGCGAGCGAGGACATATCTGAAATGTCAAAGGACTTGCAAAGTTCATATGGAAAGTATCTCTGTTTTCCTGACTGCTTAACTGGTTCAACTGTTTTTTTTCCTGATAGTTATAGCCCAACATCAATATGACCGCAGAAACCAAGACAAAAGAGAAATATCAAAGAGCCTTTTGGAGACCTGGTAATCTTGACATTTTCCCACTCATGCTGATTACCCCTTGTCAGAGTTACACATGCCCTGACTGCCACCGCTACTAGTAAGTCTGCGATTACCATCAACCCCTGCCCTTCTATGTGTGGAAAATCCGTACAAACATCCTCGTTTTGAACAGTGTGGAAACATTTTATCGGCTCGTGTGGAAAGTGCACACAGCGGTTGTTCCTCCACCACTCAAACAAATAAGCTCATTTGCAGAAACACCTGGTAATGCAGTTACTATTAGGCCTGAATTGGGAGTAGTGAAGAGGAAGATTGCAGCATGGGTAAACGCTTCCCTACTGCTTGCCGTGCAAATCAGAATTGCCATGTTTAAGAGAGAACACAGATAATGCTTACAGGGATAGTTCACTCAAAGAACATGCTGACTCCATTCCATTCTGCTGCTAACCAGTGTTATTTTAGTATTATTTATATTCTATGATATAGTTTTCATTCATATTTTAAAATGGCTTTTATTTTAGTATTTTCAGATTTCATTTAATGTTTTTTGTTAGTAAGTAATTTGTTAATAATAGTATTTTTTGTTGTTTGCTTTTGTCTTTTTTTATATTACTGTTTGTTTAATCTATTTTTATTTCACTTTTAGTTAGAATTTTTGTTCATTTTAAATTTTTATTTATTTTCAGTTAGTAATTTTACAGCTTCTAATTCTAACAACTAATTATTAAAATTATTTGTCATCGGAATTGCTCTTTTTATGTTCCACAGATGATTTTTTTCCTTTAAAATTAGATTTTTTATATTTATTATGAAAATATTCAAAATTCATATTTTAATAATAGTGAGACTCTGTTTATTGGCTTCATAGCCATAGATAAAAATGACGTATAAATGAACTACTTTTTTGTTTTATGAAATCAGAAGACTTACTGAGAACATTATGTAATCCAAAAAACAAAACAAAACAATAACGCATAATATGTAGCGCACTTGTTTTATATTTTTTCCTACCTGTTTTCTAGATATATCCATACAAATTGCAAATTTGTCTAAAAACCTGTTTGTAGTTGAAAGAAAAGATAAGAAACCCTGTGTGTAGTAGACAACAGCTCCATTCAGGCTTGTTTCATTTGTGTTGTTGTTAAGTCAGTGAACACAGCACAGAGTATTTCTCATGAATAATGCATTATATTGTTTTCAGAGGTGGTCTTCAGCAAACATGATTCCCTCTGGATCACTGAAAGTTTCCTTTAGTTACCTGTAGTTTTTTATTCCTACTGTTGAGAAAAACAATGATTTGTTTGAGAGGTTTAAAAACTAATTTAACATTGAGAATCTGAGACTGAGCCAATAACTAAACGTGCCCTTTTGAAGTCCTATGCAATTTTATAAGACAAAGTTTATTTTAGCATTTATTATCATTTATGTAGTGTTTTTTAATTTATATTTATTATTATTTTATTATATTAGGAAGTTGCCCGTTATGGATTTTAGAGTTGGTTGTTGAATGTTATCGCATTTATTATCATCTATTCATTTAGAAGGCATAATTGCACTGGGAGTATGGTGAGTTGGTTTGAAAGGGGTGCTGTCTAAACTGTCACTCATCAGTGAGGTAGCCTGAAAACGTCAGTGCTGAGTCTAAAGGGATAAACTCAACAACTGAATGCATTTGAATTTTTGCTCAAAAACCAGTGTTGACCTGATTTTGCATTGGAGTTCCCATTTTTACCTGGGAATTGGAAATGAACATGTTGCACAAAGGTATCTTTGCAGCCCATATGCATGCTTGTGTTTTTTATGACTGGATATGAGCATGTTATTCTGTAAACAGATGCAAAAACAAAATACTGTAAATCCATGCAATGGGAGTTTAAGGCTTTGAAAGATCTTGCATTTGGGGACGAGTGCCTGCAGGAAAAAAAATAAAGTTGTATAAAGAATTTGTTGTGATAGGGCTGTACACAACCTAATTAATTTATATTCAAAGTTCACCGATTTCCATTGAGCTCTTAACTCAGGAACCACTATAAAATGAGTTTGTGACTTGTTTTTGTTTTGGACAGACCCAGTTCTCAAGTTCAAGTTTTTCAGACCTGTCTTGTAAACTTAGTCATGGATGGGAGAAATTAACTTAAGATGCATTGTGAGCTTGCATATCTTCCTGTTTTTTCAGTATCTGAATTTTTTTACAATTTGCAGGCTAATTGGAGTCGCCTTCATTAATAGAGCTAAATATGCGGCTATTGGTGTTTAGTGCATTTTTCAGCTCAACCCTAGAGGGCGCTTTGCTCAGGCTCTCTCTCTTTCTTTGTTTTTCTTTTCTTTCTCTATACTCCCCTGAATCATCTGGCTACCAGTTCAGACCAAATCTGTCATCTGAATTCCAGCTGTGTAAATGTCAGGCAGAATGCACAAGTGAAATAGGTCATGTAATCCGTCTCTGGAGAGTTGCTGGATCCATATTAAATGATTTGATAAGATAAAGCCAGGAGTGGAGCCGCATGGGGAGAGCATGGCGGTAGCTGTGCATGAGAAGTTGTTTGCAGTCACGCTGGTTTTTCTGCGAAGAACACAATGATAGCATCCACACAAGAGGTCTACAATAGAGCTTTACATAAGCCCACTGCGAATAGAAGGGTCTGAGCTTAGCTAGAGCGCTGTGGATTTGAAACTCTGTGCCAAGATAGGTGACGTCCTAATGATTTCCTTTGAGAGGTAAAGTCGCAGCTCCTTTCATTGAGAAGAGATCTTTCCTTTTGCTTTTTGTGCTACATTTCATAAACACCCAGCATTGCTCTGCAGAACAGAAGGCATTTTTATGGAGTAGATGTTTAACAGATCTTCTGTTGTTGAAGGTCAGTGGATTGTCAGGAATGAGAAAGCCTATAAAAGGATTGGCTGCCTTGCAATACTTTAACAAGCAAAGATGCTAAATTTGCTTCTTTGGGGCACTGTATACCAGCGTTTCTTTCAATTCTTCCACTTTTATGTCCCTGGGCTTGATTTATACAGTAGCTAATCGATTTAAACTTTTTTATATGAAGATCTTTGAAGCTTTTTGTATACATATATAAAAGCCCTTGCACATTGAGTCTGAAATGTTTGTATGCGTTTTTTCGTATTCGTGATTCGGTGGCTCTAAATTGTCAAAACACCATTCAAACGGCTTGCTACGGATGCGGAAAGGCAGGCAGTTTGGAGGCAGTGTGCAAGCGTGATTGACATAACGTGAGGTCGTATTTATTTTTTAACGTGCAAACATTTCGGATGTGAATTTTCGTGAATTCGCCTTAATGCTTCCATTTATTTTCACAACTTTTTTAAATCCTACGTTTTTTTTATTCTAGATTTTATCGATTTTGCCTTTCAACTCGAAACTATAGAAATGCATCATAAAATATGACTTATTACATTTTTACACCTATGAGAGTCTAACAAATGCAATGAACAAACCATTTCTTTATTTATAAGATTTTTTTTTTCAAGTGATTGCTTTTCCACAGTTGTGGCTTGGGAAACATTTTAGTTACTGCTGATTATGTGAGAATGTGCAAAGTGTGTTTTAAGAGAGTTAATTTTCTATACTCAAATTCCACAAGGCCAAAAGTGCTGTCGTTGAAGAAACACACATACCAGAAATATGTGGACAGCAAAATGTGCTTGTTGAGCTATTAAAGTAGGTGGCCACATTCAGTACATTTGGCCGTGCATTTTCTTTTCTTTGATGTTGGTCCCCGTTTAGTCAGAGATGGTCCTATATTGCAGTCACAGGGGTAAAAGTGGACAGCTTCTGACAGTGTCAGCCGATCTAAATGACCTTTGTGGGGTGGTTTGAATCATCTGGATCGGTCTGCTCAGGCTGCTGACACAGCTACAGCTGACAGCTACTGCAGTCTCTCGCTCTCTCTATACTCGCTCGCTCTCCGCATCAGCTCAAAAATGGCAAAGACAAAGACCCGTGGGTTTGCAGCAGGCTGAGGTTTGGCACTCAGCTGGATAAAAAGCCTAGTCAGACAGCTTACAGAATCCCGTAGGTAACTGAATCCGGTTTATGTGCCACTCATGGGTGTTTTACAGATCCACTTTTTGGGACCTTGATAGCTTTACAACACAAATTCTCTAAAACTTTCCAAATTTTTGAAGAAAAGGACTCCCAATTAAACAATGACATTCGTCGGCTCTCTGCAACTAAATTGTATTTGATTATGATTTCACCGCTGGCTTCTTGAATTAGACCACCACATCTCTCAACTCTTTCACACTTGACATGATACGGTTTCAGTGACAAGCAATTTGCCTATCCACATTGAAAGCGAAAATGTTGTGTGACGGGACGCAGCCAAATAGTCATTTTGATGTTTAAAGGGGTCATGAACTGGCTTTTTAAATTTTATATTGTTGTCTGAGGTCAATTTATGACGTTCGCTTGGTTTTTGCATTCAAAAACATCAAAATGAATAAGAAATAGGCTATTTTGTACCCAAGTTGTGAGCCTAGCTGAAAAATGGTCGGTTTTTATGGGCGTGTCGCACTGAAGACTTGGAAATAAACGCCCACTGCTGTGAGTGGATAACAGTTTTGCATATTATAATGAGATTAACTCACCCGTCGGTGCACGTGGGGAAAACGTCCAATGTTGTCAAATGCCAACCGGATTCGCCCATACATGTTCGACCAAGAGTCCGTGTGATATACAATTCCTGTCAGATCCAATATAGACGGCACAGCACCGTTCTTTACTCTTAATCGGTCTGCAAATCCAGTCTTGTTTACAAAACAATCCTCAGTGAAATGAAGCGAACAGACGACGATGTTTTACCCTCATCAACTGGAACGTCATTAAAAATAAAGTTTATCCATGCAGTCCTATTGGAATCCACAGGAAGCTTATGCAGCGACTGTCTTCCACAACCAGGCACTGCACAATATTCTGTATTGCTCGGTTGCTGGATCCGGTTTGTCATCACGAGATAGGCATGTATGTTAGGCTACTTAGTTATGCGTGTAATGTGCGAATCAGTGGCAGGGCTAAACCAGCCGTGTTCAAGTAGGTGTTGATCTTCTTCTGCGGAGGTGGGTGTTTTAACAACTTTGACGTCATATTTCCCCACTTTTAAAACGAGTCGTTTGTCAAGGCTGGTGTCAATAAAAGCTTTTATTGGACTAACAAGGACGTTTTCAGTTCTGAAACTTACAGGATATTGTTATAATATGATGACCTCTTAGATGTCAAAATTTGATTTCTCAGTTCATCACCCCTTTAATATAGACAAGGAGCAGACTATTAGTCCAATGCATTTTCAATGTGGGCAGGTGTACATTACATGATATAAAATGTGTTAGCTCTTTCCCGCCATTGACCTAGATTTCCGTAATTTATGAGACAACTCTTCCCTGCCATTGGTGGAAATGTATGGCTTTTCACTGTTATATACGATAGGGGGTGCGATGACTCTTCTGAAAGAGGATTAAATATCCTGATTAAAACACAGGCAAAGAAGTAGCAGAAACAAGCGACAGAAGCATTGCTTTTGAAGATGTGAAATAAATTGATCATGAAAATGCAGAGCCGGACAGTATTGGAGTACATTTACTTGAGTACAGTACTTAAGTACAATTTTGAGGGATCTGTACTTTACTCGAGTATCATTTTTGGGGAGTACTCATGACTTTACTCAAGTACATTTGAGAGGGAAATATTGTACTCTTTACTCCACTACATTTCTATTCATAACCGTGAGTAAAAAGTAACTACTTAAAAAAAAATGGAAATAAGAAAAATCTCAGAAACCCTCAATTTGTTGTTTCGCTCTCAAACGAATGTTATGTAACGGAGGCCAGCTAGTAGTTGCTGTGCGAGTAAACCACACTCCCCTGATCTCAATAGGTGCTCTAGCGACAGACGCTAGCGGCTGCAGTCTTTAGCCTCCTTGTAAGTGCGACTGACTCTCATGCCGGAGACCCGGGTTCAAGGCCCGCTCGGAGCAGGTCGAGTAGGACCCGGGTGGAAGGGTTACATTGGTGCCGTGACCCGGATGAGAGTGAGGTTAAGGGGAGTGAGTGTAACAGAGGCCAGCTAGTAGTTGCTGTGCGAGTAAACCTCACTCCCCTGATCTCAATAGGCGCTCTAGCGACAGATGTTGCTAAAAATCCCACACTGCACCTTTAAGTAAAGCAACATGGTAAAAAGGTAAATATATGACTTGATTTTACTTTAAATTCCTTTTACATTCTCCAAGGTATTGACATTAACATTTTTCATAACTCCATGTAGGCCGTTTCTGTTCATAAATGTAAGCACTGTGGCAGTAGTATTGCAATATTTAGAAAATGTACTCTTGTACTCTTGATACTCAAGTACTTTTAAAAACACGTACTTCAGTACTTCTCAAGTAGACATCTGACTGTAGTACTTTTACTTGTACTTGAGTAAAATTTAGCAAGGGGTATCTGTACTTTTACTCAAGTAATAAAGCTGTGTACTCTGTCCGCTCTGTGAAAATGTATTAACCAGCGTATGAATCAAAACTGCCTAATTTTACTGAATAAAATGTCTGAACCCAGGACGAGCTATAGGACTGTGGAACTTTTGACTCAATCCACTCAATCTATATTTTGAGCATTATCGGGAATCTGATCTGCACACAGTCTTTGACAAAAAATGCCTTTTCTAAGCTTTTTGCTCAAAATGTTCTTCTTTTTTTATGAAACTTATCCACATTCAAGTGTTGATATGAAAAAAATGCATTAAGCTAGAGTAAAATGTTTAAAAGTAGAGGCTCTTTTATTTCTTTTGATATATGGCATGTTCAGATATTCATACAACAATATATTCTGTGGGCCGTGAAAATTCAGTAAAATGATCAAAAATGCTGATGGCAACATTAAAACTTAGCAGGGAAAATAGTCGCATTTAAAATAATTTTCACTTTCTCTTTCTAGTCAAGAAATAGTTAAAAAATAACAATAAACAACTCTTTTGTGTTGTTAGTGTGGTTTCTCTGAGAATTACAGTGTTTTTTAGGGATCGCCATCACAGGTTATCAATCAGTTTGTGCCAGATGAGAGAAGGTGCCAGAAGACCTGCCAGATGGCTGTGGGAACATGAGAAGTAATTAAGCCCTCCAACTGAAAAAGTTCTGTAATTGATCGTCTGAAGTATGTGTGCTATAAGAAAGAAATCTAGGTGAATGGATGGATGGATGGACAGATAAAGAAGATGGATACATAATTCAGTCTTCAAAATTAAGTAATGTGTCAGTTCCAAATGACGTGTGTGGAATTACGTGAAACCCTCGCGACGTGTGTGTGGAGTCTCTTCAGGATTTGTTGAGACTATGCGTGTGTGTGCATGTGTGTGCGCATGATGGACGATCTCATTGGCAGCAGCCCAGAGCCTAATGAAGCAGAACAGGTATTAATGAGAAGAATGTTCGTGAACGCATTATTTAGCCCCTGTCGCTTTCTCTGATACTGGGACATGCATTGATTGAAGTCAGAGTCAGATTCTTGAAGCAGCCTTTGACTACTAGATTTTCGTGAGTTAAAATGCGCATTTTTTAATCTTTTCACAATAAGGTATTATGATTAGAAATGAGAAGCTGATATGTAAAGCAAAATTCTTTTTATAAATATATTTGTGTTATAACACAAGGCCTCCCTCTTCTTAAAACTCTCCACCCAGAGCCGCTTTCATTATCCTTAGCTCCCTGAGATAAAGGATAAAGAATCAGTATACGGGTATGTTGAAAGATTAACTGGAAGCAAACTCGCTTTCATGCATCTGTTTGACAGATTTGACCTCTTTGAGGTCTGCTCTTTGAGGTTTTGCAATCGTATCGCCTCTGTCTGAATGTCACAGCTCCTGCTTCCAGTAGAGTCATTATTTAGCTTTCTCATGCAGGTACACATAAGAACCTGTTGGAAGAAATGTCGCTTGGCACTCTGCAAAGAAGCATTTGTAATGTGTATATATATATATATATATATATATATATATATATACACTCACCGGCCACTTTATTAGGTACCCCATGCTAGTAACGGGTTGGACCCCTTTTGCCTTCAGAACTGCCTCAATTCTTCGTGGCATAGATTCAACAAGGTGCTGGAAGCATTCCTCAGGGAGTTTGGTCCATATTGACATGATGGCATCACACAGTTGCCGCAGATTTGTCGGCTGCACATCCATGATGCAAATCTCCCGTTCCACCACATCCCAAAGATGCTCTATTGGATTGAGATCTGGTGACTGTGGAGGCCATTTGAGTACAGCGAACTCATTGTCATGTTCAAGAAACCAGTCTGAGATGATTCCAGCTTTATGACATGGCGCATTATCCTGCTGAAAGTAGCCATCAGAAGTTGGGTACATTGTGGTCATAAAGGGATGGACATGGTCAGCAACAATACTCAGGTAGGCTGTGGCGTTGCAACAATGCTCAATTGGTACCAAGGGGCCCCAAAGAGTGCCAAGAAAATATTCCCCACACCATGACACCACCACCACCAGCCTGAACCGTTGATACAAGGCAGGATGGATCCATGCTTTCATGTTGTAGACGCCAAATTCTGACCCTACCATCCGAATGTCGCAGCAGAAATCGAGACTCATCAGACCAGGCAACGTTTTTCCAATCTTCTATTGTCCAATTTCGATGAGCTTGTGCAAATTGTAGCCTCAGTTTCCTGTTCTTAGCTGAAAGGAGTGGCACCTGGTGTGGTCTTCTGCTGCTGTAGCCCATCTGCCTCAAAGTTCGACGTACTGTGCGTTCAGAGATGCTCTTCTGCCCACCTTGGTTGTAACGGGTGGTTATTTGAGCCACTGTTGCCCACTGTTGTATCCATCCTGCCTTGTATCAACGGTTCAGGCTGGTGGTGGTGGTGTCATGGTGTGGGGAATATTTTCTTGGCACTCTTTGGGCCCCTTGGTACCAATTGAGCATCGTTGCTAACGCCACAGCCTACCTGAGTATTGTTGCTGACCATGTCCATCCCTTTATGACCACAATGTACCCAACTTCTGATGGCTACTTTCAGCAGGATAATGCGCCATGTCATAAAGCTGGAATCATCTCAGACTGGTTTCTTGATCATGACAATGAGTTCGCTGTACTCAAATGGCCTCCACAGTCACCAGATCTCAATCCAATAGAGCATCTTTGGGATGTGGTGGAATGGGAGATTCGCATCATGGATGTGCAGCCGACAAATCGGCGGCAACTGTGTGATGCCATCATGTCAATATGGACCAAACTCCCTGAGGAATGCTTCCAGCACCTTGTTGAATCTATGCCACGAAGAATTGAGGCAGTTCTGAAGGCAAAAGGGGTCCAACCCGTTACTAGCATGGGGTACCTAATAAAGTGGCCGGTGAGTGTATATATAATGTATTTATTTAATAATATATGCAAGTATTGGTTCAAATCAATGTAACTAAGTTTATTCTTTTAAAGGGTCCTTCATTATCTTTCGGTCATAGGTCCTGTTTGAGTGGGAAATTATGGAAATTGCTAATTTATGTCATGCACAGACAGGGCTTAGATTAAGCCAGGATTAGGCCTGAGTTTAATTAGGAGCTTCTATAAATATGCCTTAGAAAGAAAAAAACATTACTGTGTGCATCATGAGACAAAACAATAACAGTGACATATTTTAAGATATGCAAGTTAGCTTAAGTTAAAACAGCTCAAAGATGCATTTTAGATACATAAACCAATTCAAGCAAAGC
Source organism: Hybognathus amarus (assembly GCA_030378365.1). Lineage (NCBI taxonomy): Eukaryota > Metazoa > Chordata > Actinopteri > Cypriniformes > Leuciscidae > Hybognathus > Hybognathus amarus. Next base: position 261,435 of record JAQIUQ010001233.1, on the reverse strand, counting down.
AAACAACAAAACAACACAAGTACACAACATGACAATGGAGTCTGTGGATCAGCAGCATATGTGCACAATTTTAGACAGAATGTGTGGAAAAATAAAATGTCTTTCTTACTGAGTCCACATACAGTTTTCAATAAAATAATATACTTTTCTTTTTCTCTTTTTTTTGCCTTCCTTCTGTGTCTGTCTTGAAAATGAACAGGTAAGCCACTTTTGCTGCTTTAAGTGTGCAACTATTGTAGCATGTAGTTTCCTATGCAATTGTGATGTTTTAGCCAACCAGTCTGTCTTTGTTATGCATGAGCAGTACATGCGCAGTATATTTGTGTCTTTGTTCTTGTGTTCTCCTGTGTCTTATCTCAAGGGTGAAAATGAATAATTAGACCGTTTGCCAATGGGTTATTACATAACATATTTTATTAAACTTACGCATCTCTCTTGATCTCTCTTTTCGCTACCATTCTCGCTCCTTAATTTGTTTAAATTACATTATTAACATATCACAGTATCCACCTGCGATTCTATAATAAATATGATATGAATATTAAATAGTTCTTATGGCTTCGCTTCCTGAAGCTTCTCCCAAAAATATTGGTTTAGCTTTTAATCAACACGCACAATGGCAAAGGAGTTTAATGATAATGTTATTTGCTTCTCTAAGGCTAGACTCTATAACCAGCTCAGCATTTCTTATCGTTCTCACAGTGGATAAATCCAAGGCCACAGTATTCAGAGCTCCATAATCCTCCGCTCTGATATTGAAAAGGTTCATGTTTTTTTTACAACTACATTGAGATGGTTTATAGCTTGTTAATGTGTGTTGCTGCTCATGTGTGCACTCATGTGTCTTGATTTGTGTCCATATAGCCTACTAAATTCTAGTGATATACTAAAATTCAGTTATTTGCATACCCTTATGTTGTTCCAAATATGTCTAACTTTAGGAAATATGTCGAACACAAAAGGAGAAAGTTTTAATGCACTGGTTGGTTTTTCCAAGCAATTCCAAGCAAAGTGCTGGGAGTATTTAATTTCTCATCTTATTTTATTTCAGACTTTGAGTGGAAATAAGGTGTGGCCCCTCTAAGAGCATCGCGCACCCTGTTCTGCAGTATTATATTGGTCTTTGTCAGACACTTGGGTTTGTTCTGTGTGACATCACCGCGGCACCATTTTTGAGGTTTCCCTACTGACTGTGAGCATTGAAGAGATTACGAGAGTAGAGATAACAAGTAAATAACTCGCAAAACTGCAGAAGCACAAGAAAACTGAGAAAATGCCGTACCGCAATAAACTCGATAAATATGGCAGGTACCGTTATTTGGAGAAATTGTCATCCATTCATAACATAGATTCATATTTGAACTCAGCTGACTGCAGTAAGTTGGAAATCTGATCCGCATTGCTTTCTCATACTCATACTTAGGCTTTAGTAACTATTTATGGTATAAGCAAATATAACGTTACCAGTGAACAATTTAAAAACTATAAATCTCTTAAAGCCCACGGACATTTCAACAAGTTACTTTATCCTTCGGTAGGAATGTAAATAAACAGGGTTGTGGACTCGAGTCGCATGACTCGGACTTGACTTGGACTCGAGTCCCAAATTTGATGACTTGCGACTCGACATATTCAAAGATGAATTGGGACTCAGACTTAGACTTTGAAAACAATGACTCGCGACTTGACTTGGACTTGAGCCCTGTGACTTGGAAAGACTCTGACCTACCTTCTAAAACCACAGATCAGAGTTGTATTAATCACTGACTGTAGTATAGCACTATCATCCTGATTAGCGCTGCTTTCGCACATTTGGCACTGAGCCAGAGAGCGCGTGATCGACTGGGTTCAGCAGCGCGTGTCAGTTGTCTTTTATTATCACACGTTCAGACAGTTTTCAACCAAATAATGTTTTCTTTTTTTCTTTTTCAGGCATTTAAATACACAAGTACTATAGCGAACCATTTATAATTTGAGGAAAAAAACACTGATGTCTAAGTAAGCGGAAATAATAAACCTTTCAAATGTAATTTTAAGACGTTATATTTCCCCCACAACAAACGCACATTTTAGCCTATAGGTAACTATAAAGTCTTCTCCCTGTTCACCAGCCACTCACTTTCATGTCTTTCGGGAGAAATGGATAGATTTTCATTACATTTTGTAAATGACAGGCACGCACTGTAGTCCCAAAAAGTGTCACGTGACGCTTGATACGTTGCCATGGAAATTGGAATGTTCTAGTACAATTACTGTCGCGTTAACAAAATAATTTAACCAGGGACTTAATATTTTAAACTTAATGTGTAGCAAATCATGATTCATTTTCCCAATGACTAGTTACTTTATTTTTTATTTTAAATCTGCATTGCCACTCTTTACATTCAACCAAGACAACCAACCAATCCACTAAGTTTGAATAAAGATGATAATATTATACATTATATCATATTTTAAAAGCCTTTCTAATATAATTTAGTATACATTTAATTTACTATAGGCTAGTAATTAACACTGAGACAGTAATTTGTGCAAAAGCACTATGACTTGTTTAAGACTTGAAACTTAAACTCGAGGACTTGCAACTTGACTTGGACTTGTCTGTCTCTGACTCGGGACTTGACTTGGGACTTGAATGCAAAGACTTCGAGACTTATTCCTGTGACTGGCAAAATAATGACTTGGTCTCACCTCTGTAAATAAATCCTGTAAAGTTAGTAACAGCAAAGATAGGTTTGCTGTATTGATGATGATGATGATGATGATGATGATGATGATAGTGATCCACAGCACGTTTGAGGCTTCTGTAAGAACCAATGAGGTTTATCTCGTGTGTTACGCAGCACGTTCGCGCTTCTATAAGAACCAATGAGGTTCATTCTTGTGTGTTACGCAGCACGTTTGCGCTTCTATAAGAACCAATGAGGTTCTGCTGAATATGCATTTTTGGGTGATCTAACCTCTAACCCTGATGTTTCATGATACTTTTATGGTACTTTTGCATTCTTTTTGAAGCTTAAAAGCTCCAATCTCCTTTCGTTGCATCACATTCTTCAACATTTTTCATAAAGGTTTTTAACAACATGGTAGTAATTTATGACAGACATGTACATTTTTGGCTTATCTATCTCTTTAAATTGCATTTCTTTGCAAATATCCAACGTAAACGTGTGTCCTCACTAAAGGGTGAACATTTTGCAACTGAAAAAAAAAATTATATATATATATATACATATATATATTAGTGCTGTATAAACGATTAAATATTTAATCACGATTAATCGATTAATTTTGATTTCTTTTTGTTACATAATTTTTTCTCATTTTTAATGCTCTTATCAACATGGGAAAGTGGATTGGCTTGTTTAGTGCAAATGTTTTTTTATTATTATTATTGAAAATAACATTGGAATAGTGTTCAATTTCACACTAACATACCAATAATCTCTCACACAATGTAACACTGTCTATCAATAAAAGGGTGAAAGAAATACTGACGAGGTCTTGAGATTGGCGAGGGGGTGGAGAATTCTCATCATCTGTGTGTGTGTGTGTGTGTGTGTGTGTGGTGTGTGTTTGCTTGGCCATCGATCAAGTGGTGTTTCAGACTGGACGTGCTGCGATGATGATAGCTCAGTTCACAACGACAAAACACACAGATTCGGCGTCTCCGCTCGCTCATCCACTCAAAACGTAACCGTTACTATTTGGCTGGCTCGCAAGCTCAAAACGAGTGTGTGCGGCACAAAGCGTCCTCTGCGCTGCGCCATCTGAAACCCATTCATTTCAATTGCTTGTGCCGCTGCAAGGACGTTTTGTTGCTTCTTCGAACTCAAAGCGAAAGCGGCATCCTCAGCTAGACCGTATAACAAAACAGGCACGTAACGCACACACTCGTTTGGGCTTGCGATCCGGCTCTTGAGTGGATGACGAGCGCGAGACGCCGAAATGGATCAGCGGATTCAGGACGCACAAAGTTTGCTAGGACAAGACCGTTAAAAAAAAATTAACGCCGTTAAAATGGGTTTGCGTTGACGCCGATAATGAACGCGTTAAACTGACAGCCCTAATATATATATATATATATATATATATATATATATATATATATATTTGCTTGATGCCATACATTAAGCACAAAAGCCTCTGTTTCACCATGTGAAGTCGCCATAAGAAATGTTAAACTCTCATTCAGAGCAACCCTCCGATATAATTCTCTGCTCAGCTCACAAATGAGGTGAATCAGTTTTCATATTTTCGATTTTTTTCCATTTGTTATTCTTCGCCAGGGTGATGGGGAAAACTGAGCAGGCATCAACATGTAGCATCACCGAAAACAGATGCACTGCTGTGTGTAACATATGCCGTCCCCGGAGGATCCCACAACTGTCAAGAAACAGAACGTTAATGCTGAGATGGGCGATGTTGCATGCGGATCCACAGTCTCGGAAGGTCATGGCGAACGCAATAGAGCATTTTGATTATGTGATTGCTTTCCATATCAGAGTAATGTTGATGACAGTCGGCGTAAAGATCAGGGCTGGCGAGTTCTGGTTGACCCTGATTTGGTTACCCGGTAGGAATAGCGATCAGAGATTCCCATTGTTTTTAGTGATGTTCAACATTGTCAGTACAAATGTGTGTACAAATGTCAGTGCAAAAGCATTGATGGCACTGAGCCAGTGGAAGGGGGCAGAGGGGGCTTGTTAAATCTAAGAAAAGTTTTCGGTTGAGTGAAGCTCCAGTGAACGTGCACGTATAAGGAGACAAACTTGCACTTGCAAACAAGGAAGCCACAGTTAGGTTGACATCTGCACATTCACAGGTTTCCAACACCCTCTGCCCAACCAACTTGGCTCACACACCACTCGTAACTTGCTTAGTATGCTTTCCTCAGCCGGACGTGACCTTTTCCAACAACGGGCACATTGAAGGGTTTGGCAGGGGTTAAGGTGGTGTGACTTTTCCATGCTACACTGGAATCACAGATGCGAACTCATTAGCAATGACACTCTGAAAACAATGTGAGCTGACAGCAGCCTGTAATCATTAGCAAATGAGCGAATTACAAACCTTATCATGGGCTGGTCTCCATTTCAGAGCCTGAGAGTGTTCTTTTTTTTTTTCTTTTTCCGCTCCTGGAGATAAGAGCACTATAAAAAATTTACACTGCTTTGTTTGCTGTTGTGAAAGTCAAAAAGTGATTTTAGAAAACTTGGAGTTATGTAAGTTGAAGTTGAGTAACTTTTATCTTATTGTGGTGCTTTCTAGTTCTTGCGCTCTAAATAGCCACGACTAAATAAGTATTTAAAGGTAGAAGCATCTGCTGGGGAAATTCAGAGATTTGCAGTATTTGTAATATTTGTGCATATTTGTATATTGGAAATGTTAGTCCCAGGAACAATTTAGTTTTATCAGTTATTTAACACTGGTTCTTAATCAAAGTTTATCTCAGCTCTTCTTTTGAATGCCAACTACCATGGCTGTTTAAAAAGGACTAGACCTATTGAAATCCCACTTTTGAGGCTGACCAGGAAGTTTGTTGAAATCTAATTACACAGTTTTTTAAATTGAGGCCTCCAGAGGCTTCAATGGGGCTGACAAAGTTAAAATAAGGACAGTTCAACCAAAAACTGAAGAATATTCTGTCTTTATTTACTCACCTTAATTTTGTTCCAAACCTGTATGACTCTTTGTCTTCTGTTAAAATGCAAAATATTTTTTTTAATTCAATAAAAATAATAATAATTCATTACATTTATATTGTGCTCTTTCACGGCATTCAGCCGAAATAAAAATAATGGATAGAAAGATGTTTTGTAGATGATATTCTAATAATTGACAGTATTCGTGTTGTCTGTTTATAGAGGGAGCATGTGAAACCCTAGCTGACCAATCACAACGCTTGCTCAATGTAGAATTGACGCGTTATTACATTTTTGGAGATGTGCATATCAGTACTGTGGCGTATTGCATTCACTTGAAGAAAAAAATCTACTCTGTTTTTCTGAATTAACGACTTAATTTTTCATGAGAAAAAAAGTTTTTGCTCTGTTTTTCTGAATTAACGACTTAATTTTTCATGAGAAAAAAAGTTTTTGCTCTGTTTTTCTGAATTAACGACTTAATTTTTCATGAGAAAAAAAGTTTTTGCTCTGTTTTTCTGAATTAACGACTTAATTTTTCATTAGTAAAAAAAGTTTTATGTTCTGTTTTTCTGAATTAACGACTTAATTTTTCATGAGAAAAAAGTTTTTGCTCTGTTTTTCTGAATTAACGACTTAATTTTTCATGAGAAAAAACTTTTCTTTCAGAAAACAGATCATGAAAAATTAACTCATTAATTCAGAAAAAAACAGAGCAAAAAAAAAATTCTCATGAAAAATTAACTCGTTAATTCAGAAAAACAGAGCAAAAAAAATTTTCTCATGAAAAATTAACTCGTTAATTCAGAAAAACAGAGTACATTTTTTTTCTTAAAGTGAATGCAATACGCCACCGTATATCAGGGTACACCGAGGGGTAATCGTGCAACACATAGCCTATGACGCGACTACGGTGGGAGTTCGACACAGAAGTATATACCAGTATTGGGCTTTAACTTTTAGAATAACATGAGGATAAGTACAGTAAATTACAGAAATGGCATTTTTGGGTGCTCTAACCCATTTAACATCACCATTTTTAATTTCTGCATTTTATTGCTGCACATTAACCTCATTTTAATATTTTCTTCACCTTACAGGCCCCCATATACTCACGGCAAAGTTTTTTTAAATTCCTCTCTTAGACGTAAAACGTAGTTCAAAATACGTGACCAGCGATATACTTGTTAGCAAACATCCGACGCCACCCACGCTATTGAGAGTGCCGTTTAGATGAATATGTAAATTTGTGCTTCACGCTTTCCTCTCAATAACAAAATAAACATAAAAAAGAGAAAACAGCAAGCATTTAAAAAACGAAAAGCATAAGTAAAGCATTTGATCATAGCACCGTGGATATGTTTGCATGAGCTCTGCAAAATGGCGTTCTAGTAAAGTCATATTTAGTTTAATTCATGTTTATTTATATAGCACTTTATACAATAGATTACTTAAAATCAAGCAGCTTTACTGCATTTAACATAAGAAACAGTGTCAGTGTCTTGTTTCATCAGAAGTACAACTTAGTTTTCTATTATAATGCAGCTCTCCAGTTTTTTCATGTTCACTCACAGACGTCAGATGGAAAAAAACGGAAAGGTTTCCATGTGAAAGAAAGCGGAGCCTCCACGCACACCTACGTATTTTGTCATCGGCAAGGACTAATTGTAGTTAAAAGTAGTTAAACTTTTCCATAAAGTATGTTTTGGCAAAGCTGTTTCGAACTCCCAAAACGAACTCCAAACAAACCTGATTTTGTCTGAAGTAACATCACAGCAGTTCATTATTTGATTTCGCTTGAAGTATTGGGGTTCAAGTCAAGTCTCTCGACATGCTTGCATCTTGTTACCAATGGCCACTGCCTCTCCTGTCCCCAGAGGTGTAGTGGTAAAAAAAGAGGTGGGTAAACTATAAATTCTGGTGGACCACGACGTGGTCACCAGGTAAGGTGGGCCACTGCCTACCGGTGTATGTGTATCTCCTGATAACATTGCTATATAGGGAGGGCTCGACATCAAGCCTTTTCATACGCTCAAGTAAATCTGCCATTCACGTAAAAAGTTGCTTGTCCAGATTTTTTATTTTTATTTTGTGTCTGTAAATTTATTCTGAAACAATATTTCTCATCATAGCTTTGATATTTAAATCACCATATTAATAATATCTGCACCTTTAAAGGGCATCCCCTCCCCCAATATAATTAAATGTATGCTTCATCTTTCATTTTAAATTCCTAAATTTGATCAATAAATTCTAATAAGACACTATAGTGCTGTTACCCTTGGGGCTGATCAAATTAAATCATTTACACTGAAAAATTACAATTGCATAAAATAATGTTATGAAATTGATTTAAATTTATTTATAAGAAAAGTTGGAAAGAATGATACTACTTTTAAACATTTAACACTAAACCACCAGTAGGTGGCGGTAGGTGACCGTCTTAATGAGTGAGTCATTGATTCATTCATTCAAACGATTCGTTCAAACGGCTGAATCATTCAGTAATCAAAACAAGTTGAGTGTTCCTGTGAGATGCGCCGTGGTTCTGCTCCGTTTTTTGTTTGGAACTATTTTCGCTGCTGAAACAGAACAAAAACAGCCAATATTGCATCTAAAATGTAAGTGATTTAATTTTAACTGTTTATTGAACTGTTGTAGGAAATCAATGTCACATTTTCAATCTTGATGTGTTCAGGAAAAATAAATGAGGTAGCTTAACATATGTTAAACATATAAAAACTCCACATTTAGATTTTATAGGCAGTATGTTGTTAACTGAGTGTGTGTGAGTGTGTACTGCGCTCGTGTAGATTTCTGCTCGAGAGGCTGCCGCGAGCGTCAACAAGTGCTACCGTCAGTAATAGTCAACAACACTGACAGTGATGCGGCGCAATATGAAAGAGTTCGTCTTAGGTTCAACAACCTATGAAACTAATAATGAACAATATGAAACTAAAACGACATAAGCTTAATTTAAAATGTCTTAGGAACTACAGGACATTTGGTGGATAAACGCAACTGATAGTTGGATAAACGCACTTTGGAGGTGGGTCAACGCTATTTCCGAATATGGGAGGTGCGCAAACGGCGTTTACTTGCGTTTAGCCTCCACTACATCCCTGGCTGTCCTCACCTCTCTATTGAAAATGAATGAATATAGTCTTTATCTTTGCAAGTCTTTGTCCATGTGAACTCCCCTTTAGTTCACTTGATGAGAAATGTGATACAATAATAGACAGCGCACATGCTGGTTTGGGAAACAGGCACAGCTGTATCATTACAGTGCTAGTTGCAAATGTATCAGGAAGCTGGGCTAAGTTTGGATCATCTAAGCATTTTTAAACTTCTGAGGATTTTCTAGTTGGCAGATGTTGGTTTTCAAAGTCTGATCTCTCTTTTAAGAGTACAAAAAATTAGGAGCTTTTTACAGTATCACCACTTAATGACTTCTGAAGAAAAGCAAAAGGCTCCGGGCCGGGCACTTTCATCTACAGGGTAATCTCTCTTTAATGCTTGTGAGGGAAGAGAGCGATTATGAGGGAGGCAGGAAAAGCCAATGCTTCTAAATCAATAGCAAGTGCTGCCATTGTTGTTTGTGGCATTACTCTGCCCTGCTACTGTGAGGAGACTCGATAGATTCACTCATTAGCCGCTGTCACTCGCCCGGCTCTCCGCTTCAACGCCTGGGAAGACGTCCTTCATTTCTCAGAGTGCATCACAGAAGAGTACGCACTTGAATATTTGATTCAGTATGATGGATGTGTTTGAATGTTACTGTATATACTGGGTGTCGCAAACCTTTTTATTTTTCACATTTATTTATTAGTAATAGTTGCATGTAGTGGTTAGGTAACTTTTTTTATGCCTAATTCTTTGGATACTGCTTAATTAAAATTCTGGCTGATAACAATAATCCAAAATGTACATGTTAAGTCTGGCAACACAAAAAATCAAATCTGCTATAGGTAGTCTGTCGTCTGTGGTGACAGCATATAAATCTCAGAATAATAAAAGTTGCATAGGAACAATACTATGCATGAATGATTTTAGACTATTAGAAACATCTTAATTTATTCCTTAAAGGATTAGTTCACTTTTGAAAAAACTTTTGCTGATAATTTACTCACCCCCCATGTCATCCAAGATCTCCATGTCTTTCTTTCCTCAGTCGAAAAGAAATTAAGGTTTTTGATGAAAACATTCCAGGATTTTTCTCCATATAATGGACTTCCATGGAAACCAGACGGTCCAAGCTCCAAAAGATCGTTAATAACAGTTTCAGATCCAGCTTCAAATGTCTTTGAAACGACACCAGACGATGAATAAGGGTCTTATCATGCGAAACGATGGGTTATTTCAAAACTTATTCCAAAAATGTAACTTTTCTAAGGACAAATGGTAGCCTAGCTCTATTCTGGAGGCGCGTTTGTAACGTCACGTAATACGTAATTACATTCAAAAGGTCACGGTCACGTAGCCGGAAGTACAGAATCAAAATCGTCCGACATTCGTTATTTTACCTTTTAATTCCTTTTTTTTTTTTGTAAACGGCGTTTGAGTTAGTTTGGCACGTTCAACCTATGTGTTCAACTTACTGACCCTGTACTTCCAGCTCGTCGCCGTGACCTTTTGAACGTAATTACGTATTACGTGACGTTACAAACGCGCCTCCAGAATAGAGCTGGGCTACCATTTGTCCTTAGAAAAGTTACATTTTTGAAATAAGTTTTGAAATAACCCATCGTTTCGCATGATAAGACCCTTATTCATCGTCATGTCTTTTAAAGACATTTGAAGCTGGATCTGAAACTGTTATTAACGATCTTTTGGAGCTTGGACCGTCTGGTTCCCATGGAAGTCCATTAAATGGAGAAAAATCCTGGAATGTTTTCTTCAAAAACCTTAATTTCTTTTCGACTGAAGAAAGAAAGACATGGACATCTTGGATGACATGGGGGTGAGTAAATTATCAGCAAAAGTTTTTTCAAAAGTGAACTAATCCTTTAACTGATGGAATCACAACTCTTTGGTTCTGTACTGTAAATATAGGAAGAGTTTCTTGTAGGACTGATCATCAATGTTCTTTTTGTGTGGCTGTTGGCTTTATATTCTCCATAGGCCTGATCATCGACTCTTTTAAGTGTGTCAATTGTGTCTCAGGGGAGAATTGCTCTCTAGAGTATTAAACAATTAAACTAGCGGTAACACTAATGATTTCACCCGCTGATTTAATGGCTAATAGATTTTTTGAAAGAGGAAAAGCTGATATAAAAGCTATATTTATGCACTGTAAAATATTGTTGGTTTAACTTAAAAAAATTAAGTAACCTGGTTGCCTTAATTTTAAGTTGATTGAACTGGAAAAAGTGAGTTAATACAATGAAGGAGATTGATTTTATCATCAGAAACTCAAAATAATAAGTTATCTGAACTAAATAAATTATTTAAGTTGATTTGACAAAAGAAAAAATGTTGTGATAACAAATATTCACAGTGGGGCTGACATCTTTTATATTCCACAGAAGAAAGAAAGCCAGGATTAGGCCTTAGTTTAATTTGGAAATTTGAAAAGCTTTTATCGGCCTTAGGGGGAAAAAATGTGTGTGTGCATCTTGAGACAAAACAATGGCACTGAGAAATTTTACGTATATGTCAGTGCAAGTTGCCTTCAGTTAAAACAGCTCAAACATGCATTGTCTCATAGGACTTGTCTGTGCAACCAGGGACAATGTACTGAACCTTTACTTGCTATTTTTATGTATGGTGGAGGTAAAATCCTAGCTCTTTGTGTTGTCTCATCCCATTAATGTGGGGCATGATTTAATTTAGCTTAAAAGTACAGCTGAAGGTCTAGAAATTGTCTTTTAGTAAATCTTACACAGCACTTCTTCACTAGAAGCTTTAAACAAATCCACAATCTATAAATCACATTCCCCTCGTCGACACATCCCTGTCACTATCAGCAGAGAAAAGCTGAGCTCTGGCTTATCCCCTTGGTTACAATTAGAAAGTCTGTGATATATAGCTTGGCGCTCAGAGTAGTGAGCAATTAGCATGCTGGTTTATCCTCAGATTAAAAATCATTTCATTTCCATGACTGGGGTGACTTTGGCTGAACATCATAATGTCCTTCATGTATTATCCATTGGTTTTGATGGCCTACCCAAGTCAGTGGCGCCGCATAAATCCCAGCATGGTTGTTACGGTTTACTTTCTAGCCATGCAAGGTCAATTTAATATATCATTCAATAGAAAAAAAATTACAGCTGAGCAGCAGCATTGGTGTTTGGACACATTGAATATCTATCAATAAATAAATACCAAAAAGATTAATGTGCTGACCATTTGCAAGAGCAACACAATTAAATTTGTACATTGCATTCATTTTTTCTATTAAACAGTTTATTATTACTATTTTTCTTTTTCTTTTTTTGTGGTTGGATTCCTGTTAGATTTGTGGTGTTCCTGTCTCTTGTATTACGCCCCATCACCAAGTATTAAAAACTTTATGGATTGCTAAACATTTGCTGACACTTCAGCTGCATTATTACATTTACTCAGTTACACCAACGCTTATTAAAGTGACGGTAATTAAAGTAATTAAATGAGGGCCAGCACTGTTTCAAAGAGACTGATGATTGTTATTTCTTCTGAAATGCCAGGAGATATGCATATAGTGCGTTAAATTAAATTAATTTGGGAAGCATGTAATTTTATCAGCACCTCTACTTTGTGCAACAGAAGACTTATTTTTTAACACCGCACATGCTTCGACTTTGAAGAACTGAAACATAGGTTTTTCATTATATAAGTTAAGATATATGCCTCGGCAATCTTGGCATTTTCATGCAAAGGCTTGCGCTATAGCTTGTGCTATAACTTTTCATGTGAGTTCATTCGATGTTTTTTCTCTAATTCTCCATAATCATTATTAGATACTAAAGTATTTAAATTAGGATGCACCATCTGATTGCCAATGTGCAGTCAATGGAAGATGAGCAGTGGATTTAAATTTCAGCAGTTTTAGTTTATTTACAAAGACAAAAAAGCAACCCAGAAGGCTATAATCAGCATTAGCTTCACAGTTGAAGTTCATACAAGTAAAGACAATACAGGGCCAAGAGAGAACTAAACTTAGGGCTTAAATGGCTAAATGAGGAACCAAACCAGACTCAGATGAACACAATTAAGCAAACGAGTAACCAAAGAAAACAACTAGCAATGGGAACAGAAGGGAACAGGAATTGAAGGCCTTGGGACACACAGCTTTGTATGATGCGTTGATGCAATTTCACTGAAACAAGAAGCTAAAGCGGGACATATTGAATGATTCCTCCCTCTTTCAAATAGCCAATAGTGTTATATTTACATTACAGAGACTGCAAGTCAATTTGACAGCACCATGGAAGCCGAATCCAAGTGCTGATGATACGTCAATTCAGTAGTTGAGGCATGAATAAATTCTAGCTGTTTCATTCTTCAAAGTAACACTATGACTGTAGTTTTTCAACCTTCATAATACATTCCAAGACCCTTTTGATTGTACATCGATTTACATTAGGTTAAATGACACATCTGCCATCAGCCTGACGTGCTACTATTATCGCTTTTACTTGCACTATGTAACTTCGAGTTTCAGGTAGTTTTGGAGCACACAAAGTAACTACAAAATTCGACTGCTTTATGGCATACGTCTAGCCTGGATGCCAGCCCGAACTCCGCCCACAACATTTTTTGGACGGGAAGTTCGGTCTGGACTCGAATCCATTGAGGAGTAATTATGATCAGTTCAGAAATCATCGGGCCAATCAAATTGCCAGGGCGGGCTTTCTACGATGATGGACAGATTGATCTGCAAGTAATCATCACGTTATCAACGAGTGCTTAACTGGTTTCCCTCAAGAGATGACTGCAGCTGTGGAACTGAGATGTATAGATTCCGCTGTCGCGTCTGTTATAAAATAAATCGTACAGCGCATTAATTTTAATGACAAAACAGAGAACTGCAATCAAGGCATTTGTCGATCGGGAAGATGTTTTGCCGTCCTTCCCACATGATTCGGGAAATATGTAACTTATCAGCTGGCTCCGATGGTCACCAAGGAGTAGGGGTGGGGGAAAAAGACTCGATACAGCGTAGTATCGTGATATTTTCTGTGGCAATACTGTATCGATACACGGGCGCCAAGTATCGATCTTTTTTTGCATATTTAATTATAGAATTATCTGTTTTACTTTCCGGTTTTCTTCATTGGTTTCTCTATTTTTCACTGCTTGAGAACATATATGTAAACCTATAGGTTGAATCCGAAATCGCCCCCTAAACAATCATTCAGTAAATTAGGCTTTTTCCCAAGTCCACTAATACTGTTCACTTGAAGGAGTGAATGAAAACGAGTGCGTGAATTCGGACAGCCGTTGAGCGCAAGCTGTAGGCTACACGTTAATGCAGTGCAATGTGGGAGAGAGACGCGATCTGACACGCATCCCATTTCTCACAAATGTTTTAAATTTAAGACTTTATTTGAATCATTTTAGACAGCTCTTATGAGGACATTTGACAAAACGGACATTTTGCCATAATTTGTGTGTGTAATGATTTGTTCAAGCCCGAAAGAGAATCAATACTGACGCGCGTCTGTTTTGTATGTGTGTGTAATAATACAGGCAGGATTGTACGGATACTGCGTAATTGCGTTAAAAAAATAGTTTGTTCTTGCGTTGCTGCGGTGGGCAAGTAATGAAACCGGTGTTGCGACTGAACACGCAAGTTAACACCGGTAACACCGACTATCGTAGCAAGCCTGGAGCTCAACCATCATGTGAGAGGTCTCCTATTTAGAGAATAATTACGTCCTGTCTGGTGTTCTGAATGTTCAAGAACAAGTTTTTGCTCTTCAGTTAATGTGTAGAAGATAATGTTTACAGAATTAAATGCGTCATTTAATTAAAGTGAGTTGAGCAGTCTTATTTTGCTAATTTTTTGTGATGTCTTTGAATAATATGGGGAACATGAATCGCAATATATTGCTTGTATTGCAATATATTGAGAATCGCAATAATATTGAATCGTGGCCCAAATATCGCGATAATATCGAATCGTCACATTGTTGCCAATTCCCACCCCTACTAAGAAGATGGGACGTAATGAAAAGCCTGTGGTCATTGTGGTATCTGATTTGGTCGCACTCATGGAGAAGTAAGTAAAAAGAAGCAACACTCGTTATTTAACTTCTTAAAATAAGTAAGTTGTGTAGTTGAAAACTGCACTATGCAAAGGAGTTGACTTACTGCGTTGCTCTGATTGGTTGTAGGTCTACCGACTATCCAATTGAGTGCAGAGTTGTCTGTCTCTTCCCGGTTTCCGCCTCATAATCAAAGCTTAATGGAGCGTTCTCAGACTCATATTCTCATTAGAATAATGAGTATGACGAAGTCAGGCTAGCATACGTCACTTCACCCACCGCTTCCTCAAGTGGCCATCGTTGATTCCAAAGCCGGTTCCTGGATAAACAGTGAGCGTGCGACAGTAGGCTGCGGTAGTTTTAGTTTTAAATAGTTTTAACAAGTGTGGTTAAAGTGTCCAGATGGTTTTGTAGCCTGTTTATAAATGTGTTTAATGAATTAGCTAAACATTTGTACAAAATGTTGTAGAGAATTAGTTTAACAGCTGTAGTGATGGTAATGAGCCATTTAAAGAATCAGTAAAACACTTTGTGTGAAAAAGAAAGAAAGGAATCTTTGTCCTTGTCCTCATAAGACAGCCCAGGGCAGATGTTAGTCATGACAGAAAAAAAAAACTGTGTCGGAGTGAGAGCGACCTACCTCTCCTCACCTGACGGGTCAGCGTCTCACGCTGACACCAGGTCCGAAATGACCATATTCTGACTCTTTCCCTCACTCTCCTTCTCCATCATTTTTCCTTCAGCTTCTTGCCCACTGATTTAAATCTTACAGCTCGTTCAAATGACTGTGACATTGTATACTTCCAACACACAGTGTATATTACATATACGATAAGCATATTGTGCAGATATTGCTGTGAATATAATATATATATATATATATATATATATATATATATATATATATATATATATATATGCACATCATTTATAGATACAAGTCAGTTTGAATCTAGCTAAGTAAAGCCTTCTCTGATATTGTCTGCTCCACATGCCCTCTAGCACATGCAGAGCAGTCTGGCTGGCATCAGACATCATGTGAATGCATTTGCGTCTCATATGTGAAAAGCCTGACATTGTGTATTATGGTGGCGCAATTGAAGCTTTAATGTCGTGTTCATTTTTAATCAAGTGTAGCTGTGTGCTGGGGTGGTCTGTTGAGTCAGTGTGGTTTGAAACATAGATGTTCAACTTGGTATATCTAATATATATAATTGGTAATAAAAGATTATAATGCGGACACCTCAATATAATGCTTCACTTTAAAAAGTAGTTGGATGTTGTTTGGACTGGTTGGGATATTATGACATGGTGAAGGCTTAGCTCATGAATATTAATGCGGCCATGCATGATTGTGTTTTATTGATCTGGACTGGAGATGAGGTCTGTGGTAGAGTGATTACTTATTTTACTATCAATATGTTAATGTCACTGCATTATTTATCAGGAAATAAAAACAATGAATGAACATCAGTGAACGTTATCAATCATTTTTAAATATGCACTACCATTCAAACGTTTAGGGTCAGTAAGATTTTTTTATTTAGCAAGGAAGCTTTAACTTGGTCAAAAGTGACCGTAAAGACATTTGTGTTATAAAATACTCCTTTTTGAACCTTCTATTTATCAAAAGATCCTTAAAAACATATTAAATATTAAAAATATTAAGCGATTTTAATAAATGTTAATCTAAAAATTTAAAAAAACATTTTTTAATAAAGATGTTAGGCTGTTGTACGAATTGATAATACTAATAAACGTTTCTTGAGCACCGAATCAGCATTAGACGTCGACCGATTAATCGGCCGATTTTTGGCATTTTTTAACATAATTCGGCATCGGCCAATATCCAAGTATATCAAGCCGATTATTACAGCAGGCGCATCTGATTGCCAGTAGCTATCCACACCGGCACAGTGACTGTCACCTGCACACTGTCCTCAAAACAGTGTGTTCACCTGCGCTGTGCCGTGCAGAGGTACGGACTTCGCGTAAAGTTGTTGATTGCGCGAGTAACTGGCAATTGCAGATTTGCGAAACACGAGAATGGCGACAGAGAGGAAGAACTGTGGACTGCAGATTTAATGTTGGCAATTCATGTTCAGTCATAAATGCACAGGGCTCCAGACTAACTTTTCCACTGGTTGCACTGGTGCTACCAACTTCTCAGTTGGTCGCACCAGCATATGATTTGGTTGCACCTTTTTTTTTTGGCTACATGCCATGGGATTAATCAATGCATGCTGATGAATAGTGGTTTTAATGGACCAAAGCTAGCAAAGGCTTTCTGGGTTGCAGCATAAACACCTGTAATATATTAATTATCATTGCCAAATTTCAGGATTTTCATGGATTTTGGACTGTAATTTTAATCTGTAATTTTAAGCATTTTACATTTTAATTATATACAATCTATTTACATTTGAATCATATTCTATCTATCTATCTATCTATCTATCTATCTATCTATCTATCTATCTATCTATCTATCTATCTATCTATCTATCTATCTATCTATATCTGTATCTTGGTCGTGGGTACCCGTACCAATTAATAACAATCTACGTCCGTCTGTCTGTCCTGTCTATCTATTTCATCTTTCTATCAGCATCATCTCTCTCATCTTTTAAAAGTTATTAAACATTCAAATGTATGCATTGCATTTTTAAAGATTAGATTATTATAATAAGCTAATACAGATTTTTCATTATCAAAGTTTATAGTTGTAACAAAAATCTCACACTCCTTACCTTCTGCATTTTATAATAATTTCCTTTTCCTCAGTCGAGCGATTACTCTAATCTAACCGCTGAAAAGACGTAGGAAGGGGCACGCTGTTTCGTGAGACATTTTCATTTTTATATGCCTTAATTCGTGAATTTCGTAATTGGCACGTTCCACTATCAGTGTGCAATGCGCGTGACGTCTACGTTCGTCAATAAATAAACTGCACGTGTCTTGCGGAAGAACACTTTAGCCGGAGCTACTTCTCTCCATTAATGTCTATGGCGAGTCACGCAGGCACTGGGCAACTCCGCATCCGAGTCGACCCCGGGATAAAACAGTCCGAATATAAACACTTATTATACGGCGTACCGTCGTGATTCAGGATAAGTCAAAAACACGGTTTGGAAAATGGATTCATGATGTAGCCGACTCGCTCATTATTGATCATAAGTTATCAACTGCAGCAGCTGATATAACGGCGGTCTGTTGTGCGAGCGTCCCACTCGCACATATGACCACATAAACCAAAAAATGGTCGCATATGCGGAACCAATTTGGTCGCAGTCTGGAACCCTGATGCATTAACTAATGTTACAAATATTTTAATAGATGTAGAAATGAACATTAACCTAGATTAATAAATGCTGTTAAAGTATTGTTCATTGTTACTCAATATATTAACTAAAATTAAATAAAAAATTTTAATTTGCAGTTGAAATTGTTGAAGTTGTTTTAACAATTTCAACTGCAGAATTGAATTTTTATTTTTAAATAAATAGGTTCCAGATTATCAATTTTAGTAAATACCTGTTTCATAAAGTGTGGGGAAAGATCTCTATTGTCCTTGCCGTAGATGAGGCTCTATAATCTGCCAAGTTCTTGCACAGCAGGTTTTCTAGGACATTCACTTCCTGTTCATCCAGGTATAAGCTTAGACAAACAAACTTCACTTACTCTCATTCATAGATCTCTGGAATTGAAAAAGATGATGCCTTTTCAACTTTTACTCTTATTTATTTTTGTTTATTTTTATTTTTTTTATCAAAGCTATATGTCAGAGACAAAGAATCCTGGGTGTAGCTTCTTTCTCTGTCTTTCTTCGATAGCCTCAGTTGTCTGGTTTCACATTTTTTATATATATAAATATTCTCTCTCTTCTCAGCTGTCAGAATGACAGATCGAGAGATGCTAGACTTCTTCTTCTTGCTGCTGTGGAAAACAGATTTGGAAAGTCACACTGTTGTCAGGCCCAGGGCACATTGGGTGATGGAGCAATTTCCAAACCAGCTGAGAAACAAACAAAAAAAATATGGAAGGAAGGAAGAAAAACTAAAACAACAAGCCTTAGACCAGGCAGGGCCAGATTTTTTAAAGAAATATAAACTTTTATTTAGCAAGAAGTAAATTGACCAAATATGAGAATATAAGGGGTTTATATTCATACAAAACAATTCTAGGGCCCTATAAAATCCGTTTTATTTTTTCCCAAATTCCATTTTATTTTTTTCCCAATTGGGTTTTTCGTTTTCACATTTTTGCAAATTCCGTTTTTTCCGATTTAAAATTTTGGGAATTGATTTTTACCCTTTACTGTTATTTTAGTTGTAAAAAGAGTGTGCTTTTATTCCCGATAATCGCAGAAATTATAGGGCCCTTCTATTCCTCAAAGAATCCTGAAAAAAATGTATCACCTAGAAAAATATTAAGCAGCACAACTGTTTTTAACATTGATAATAATAAGAAATGTTTCTTGAGAATTAAAATCAGTATATTAGAATGATTTCTGAAGAATGGAATAATGATGTCTGAAATATGGTTTTGACATCACAGGGAATAGATATATCCAATAGCTATTTAAATGAAAATAAAAGTATTGTAAATAAATCAATAAAAGTGTTTGACTGTATTTCATAGAAAGAAATGAAGCCTTGATGAACGTAGAAACTCTAAAACATTAAAATCATACTGGCCCTGAACTTTTAGGAAAATCCCATTTATTCAGTTAATTCAGCTGGCTCATTTTAAGAACTGGTTGAAAAGCGTTACTCACAAATAATTTAATCATTTACTCCATTATTTATGTCCCTGGAGCTCTCTTTGTTGCATTTTATTTTCATTTTTATATAAATAAATGTATAAATAATTACTGTCACCCCCCTTTTGAATAGACATAGAAGCACATTTCGAACTTAGAAGGTTGTAATTCAAGATTGCATTGGAATATATATAAGTGAAACAGAAAAAAAGTTATAGAAGTTTGAGTTTTATGGAAATGTACAGTGTAAAAAAATAAATGATTATTCATATTTTATATAAAATATATATTTTCAAAACCTGGGCTACTCTACAAATGCAGAAAATCCGAAAATCTGAACAAGTTGTGTTTAAAATTTTAGGTCGATATCTCAAAAAACGAGCTTTCAGTGAGATTTTGTTTGGGCGCAGTACCAAACTTTTTCATCAGGCACAATTCCACGACTGCATCAAGGGCGCCTCAATTTCCATATGTGTTTTAGAGTGATCTGAACCATTATTTCCACAATTTTCATACAATTTATGAAGTAGAGATCCTAATTAGAAGTAGTATGGGAAGTTTGGCAAATTTTGATATGAATTTAACCTCTAAGAAACAAAGAACACGGCATGTGCGTTATAGCTTACTGCCACATCACAAATGGTGAATTTATCTTTATTTTTCGTAATATTTAAAACATTTTCAGACCTTTTTTTCTAAAATAATTGAATGGATGCAATCTTTTGAACTCTTGGCATGAAAACAAACTGAGGTTTCTACCTTTTTTTCATGATTTTTCATGTTCATTGCTATTTCAAAATAAAGGTTTGAATACGCTTTATGAGTATGAAAATGTTCTTGTTGCAAATTGATAAATTACGACTCCTGTGTAATTTATTTAGAAAATGCAGACACCAAATATGGAAGATATTGTAACCTTTCAAATTAGTTTGTCAATATTACTTAAGGTCTTTTCTAAGATATCATTGTATTAAAATATAAACACCTGTGGGACATGACAGTTAAGGGGTTAACTTAGTTTGTTAGTGTAGTAACTTACAGTAGATTTGTTCTATATTATATTATATTATTAAAACACATTGCCTTTTAAATAGCTTCATACTGTTCTTCATACTTCATACACTAGCTTTAAGACACATTTAAGAAGCAGCTTCTCCAATACCATCTTATCGACAAAGTCCCAACATCTGTCTTCTACTTCTCTGTACAAATGGCCCTAAACAGCTGAGACAACTATGAAGTTCAGCCATATTTTTTTGTCTGGTAAATTTGTTCTGAATGGTCGCAAACCATCAAGTCTTGTCTTGCATGTTTTGAGCTTAAAACAGGAACAGAAGCAGTTTAAGGGGCTTTTTCCAATGCAGCAGTTTAAAAAAACAAAAATTTTATGCATTTCTGCAAGTATTTTTTACATTCCTGGGTGGTATCTGTTTTTTTATTATAAGAGTTAATGTACTTATTTTCATGGCCTGGGAGTTAATAGATGATACATGCGTGAAATTTTATAGCTATGGCTGACCTCTTTTGGCGTATGGGAAAAGTTCAAGCACGGTAATTGCTGAAAATGATTTTTTTGGCCTACAATGGAAATATCAATATATTGAGTAAAGTCTCCTTTTCATGGTACACTTTCTCACTGGAGCCAACTCACATGGCCGAGGCTGTGTATATCGCAGTATAAGGTTTTGAGCCCGAACTCCATGACAATCACAGGGGTGGATTTAGTGGCATTTTTATTTGGAACTGGGAGCGTTAATCCCAATATCAACAGTCTTTGTGTTATCAGGAGTACAGGGTGACACAAAGCTAAACCATTTATGGATTCATAGAGAGATTTCTGTTGTATTTCTTGTATAGGCCTTTCAATATTTAATTTTGAAGTTAATGACAGTGATATTTCATTTTTATTCCATAATAAATTCTACAACGGAAGTGTTTTATGCAGAATGCATCTCAGACAAGGGAGTAAAACAGCTGGCTAAATGCAACTGAGATTTTGGGCCATTGCTCTTGGTCCAGCTTTGAGATCAGCATGCAACATCTGTTTTTCTAGAGACTGTGGGACCAGCAAAAATGGTTCCTGACTGCGACGGTGGCGTCGGCACACATGCAAAGTGACAGCCTGAGCTCTTCGTGCTGGGTGATCTACACTATCTGGCGGCAAAGAAATGTGTCTTTTGGCACTGATATATCATCAGCTTTCACGGATGGTTCTGCGACAGACGGCTGATGTGGGCCTTGTGCTCGAAGTGATTTATCCAGGCAGAAATATCTCCTGATGTGTTCAGATTCAAAAACAAGGACATTTTCCCCTCTTTCAGCATTTTTACATAAAATGCATTGAAACTTTAGAAGATCTGCAGCTTACATTCAAAGAGGATGTTTTTATTGACCTATTACTGTTTTACCTATTGCTGATTTTGTAGGACCGTATGAAGGATCTTCTTGCATTGTAATATATAGAATTATTTGTGAAGTTTCTGCATTTAATTTATCAGTGATGTACATACGGTATTGCTACCTATTAGCTTCAGTACATATGCATGTGTGTACACAGACAGTGCATAATGTACTTGGTGAGTCATAAAAAAGAGGCAGGCCCGGTTCTGAACCAAATCACTGAGGGTGCTTTTGAAAATAGTGAGGGTGCTCAAATGTTAAACAATATGCGATAACCATGAGCCTATATCATTTCATATAGCCTAGTTAAGAAATGTTACACACAGAGTGCTTTTTCCCCAAATAACAGCAGTATTGCAAATGTGTGAAGTATTGAAACTGATTTTATTCTGCAGTTGAATAAATACTAAGTTAATATAAGTAACGTACATTTTAGACATTTAGTTTCTGACGACAATGAATTCGGTCCGTTAAAAACAGCTGATTTAAAGATTAAATGCTGGTCACGCGACGGCGTCGGCACTTGCTGGGATTTATCGCCGGTGTTTGAATGGGTATTAGTAATTTTGTACCCACCACTTTTGGAAACATTGAGGCACGGATTTACCTACTACAAATAAAACATCTCCTGTTAACTAGCAGAGCATTCATTTAGTTCGCTCTTAATTAAGAGATCTAGCTAGCGGTTAAATTTGATGTTTTTGTAAATCAAGCTGAGCGCTTTGCCACTGCTGTCAGTTTCATGCTACCCTCTCTCACCAGCCAATTCTGTGTACTGAATTCGTACGAGTGATTAAAGTGGCTAATTCCATACTAATTCGTACGACCTCACTCATACAAATTCGTACGATTCTGTCTAAACCCACGTGACGGTTAAGTTTAGGGCGGGGTTAGGGGAGGTCATTTCGTACTAATTTCATACCGAATTGGCCAATTCGTAAAATATGTACGATTTAGCAAAATCGGTACTAATTTGTACGAAGTGAGGTCATATGAATTGTTACGAATTAGCCACCTCGCAAAATTCGCTATGAACTTCCCCGCTAAAGTACGGGTCGGTTTACATGTGGATACAGTTCTCTTGTGGCTCGCGCAATCTTCCACTTCGGACACGCACTGCGCGCACTTCAGATCATCCGCCGTACAGACCGTCTCATTCCAGATGATCGATAGATAGTAAATTCTGATGTGAAAAAATCGTGTTAATGGATTTAGTTTGTGTAACCTAATATTTGTATGAGTGTGAAATCCGTCTGGTGTTTCTTTTGTCGGGCAAAATCTCGCGTGCTAATAAAAAAAATAATCGAGGGTGCTTCCGCACCCCGGGTAGAACCGGGCCCTGAAAAGAGGCATAATACATCATTATTATGCAAGTCCGATATTCTGATTTTATTATTTTTCTTCAAACACATTTTACTAATTCTAAACCTTATTAATCTTAATAACTACTATCAGATTTAACTCACACTTGAAATGTCAAAAACTATTAATTGACCATGAGGAGGAGGATGCAATGCTATATAAAATTAGACAAGAAACGCTTATCGGTCAGCATGCACACAGTACATTTGAGATTCAGAAACCAACACCAAGAGTTAATTACAACTCTTTAAAAGTGTATATATGGGAACCATCCACAGTGTTCAGTTTCGTAAAAAAAAAAAAAAAAAAAAAAACAATAGTAAAAATTCTTGCCTCTCGCAACACCGACAGTGTTACAATGTGAACACTTCATTGATTTATTTTTTTACAAATAAAAACACTAAAGGAGTTACCAGTTTTTCTTACTGGGGTTCTGCATTATAAAGAACTGTAAAATAAAATGATAAATCATTCAAATTCACTTTTGAAATAAACCCAGCTACTCTATTTGACACTTTCAAAACTTTTTTTTCTCAAAACAATCCATAAAGTTCAATTGTATCCTCAGTCTAGGATACATAGCAGAATGCTGTATTCATTGTAAAGTTAAAAACAAAGGCAAAATGCAAACAGTTGTTTAAAAAAAATATTAAAGAACAAGCCCTTTTGCATCATAGGGTAACTTTTAGAATAAACGATGAAGGCGTAATAATGTCGTTTCTTTCATCAGAATTATATGAAAGTTGCTTATCAAATGGTCTGTATTGTAATACTTTGAGTCCTGTACATGTCGGCCAATGTCAGTGAAGTTGATTTAGTATCTTCAACTTTGCAACAGTTACAACATTGCTCAAGTCAACACAACATTCAGCAGATAAAAAAGAGTTGCAGGTATGAGTGGATCAGTTGTGTCAGTAAAGTGCAGTGCATAGTTGTTTTACAGAGCAGGAAAGGTGGTGCAGATCCAACTTTTCAAAAAATCCTGGTTCCCTAAACAACACAAAACAAACTATTTTGTTTAAATTAAAACTTGAATTTACTGATTTCCAAGTAAATTAATTATTATTACTACCTCTTAGATTTCTTTCAAACTTCCAAACTATATTTCCATACTAGAGGAGTAAAAATCTACTGAAATATGTTGAAATAAAATGTCTTTGTTTAGGCAACGTGTATAAACTGCAAGTGAACGTTTAAATGCCCTAATATATCATAAAAAACAATTCAAATCTGAGTGAAAATACGTATATATTGAACCGCAACGCACTGCACACGGAGTATGTGTGGAACAGGTGAAAGAATCACACGCTGAAGTGTTGTGAAATACATGAAGACTGACTGTTTTAAAGGCTTTATAGACAGATCGGTTGACAGTGACTCTTGAGGGACCAGCACCACTCCTGTTGTCCAACTTTTTGAAGATGATCTTCTTGAATCTGGCAGTTTTTGGAGTTAATTTTAAGTCCATCTCCTACCCAAGGTCCACCTTGCTCAGTGTTAGTAGCAGTTCACACCGTGACTCCCTCGCCACCGCTGCTGTTGTCTGACTCAAACCGGTGCTGATCCCTCAAGAGTCACTGTCATAAAAAGATGAAGACCGACTTTAAAAAAAGGACAGGTTGAGAGTGAGCTCTTGAGGGATCAGCGTAGTGGGCAAGCAGCAGGTGACGAGTCACAGGTGTGGACTGCTTAGTGAACCAGTAGAGAACTAATGGAGGCACTGGAATTAAAGGTGAAGAATTAGTGTGAACCACCAGAAACTCTTTAAAGTCGACTGCAGTTAACATGCCTCGTTTCTTCTCGACCTGTTTTTCTGCACTCCAATTAACATTTCTTGTCGGTCACTCCTTCATTAGCAGTTTCTATAGGTTCAATTTCTCTCTACCTCATGGGCACTGTAATTAAAAAAAAAATGTTTGGTCCATTTTACCTATGAAATAAATCCTTTCTAAATTACTTAAGTGATTATATTCTAAGTGTATATAATATATATATATATATATATATATATATATATATATATATATATATATATATACATACATACATATATACATACATACATATATATATATATATATATATATATATATATATATATATATATATATATATATATATATATATATATATATATATACACTACCGGTCAAAAGTTTAAGGTCGGGATAGATTTTTTATGTTTTTAGAAGAAGTCTCTTCGTGCTCACCAAGGCTGCAATTTTTTTGATAAAAAATACACAAAAAACACAGTAATATTGTGAAATATTATGACAATTTAAAATGACTTTTTTATGTTAATATATATTAAAATGTAATTTATTCCTCTGAAAAAAAGCTGAATTTTCAGGCATCATTACTCCAGTCTTCAGTGTCACATGATCCTTCACAAATCACTCTAATATGATGATTTTATGCTCCAAAAACATGTATGATTATTATCCATGTTGAAAACAGTTTTTTACATTTTTATTTCAGGATTCTTTGATGAATAGAAAGTTCAAAAGAACAGCTTTTATCTGAAATGGAAAGCTTTTGTTACATTAAACACTACCTTTAAAAAGTTTGGGGTCAGTAAGAATTTGTATTTATTTTGGGGGAAATAAATAAGAAATCAATACTTCTATTCATAAAGGATGAGTTACATTGATCAAAAGTTACCGTAAAGACATTTATAATGTTAGAAAAGATTCTAATTAAATAAATGCTGTTAGAAAAGATTCTAATTAAATAAATTCTGATATATATATATATATATATATATATATATATACACTCTAAAAAAAAATGGTGCTAAATAGCACTAAAAGTGGTTCATTGGCTCGTAATCATAGGGGAACCATTTTAAGTGCCATATAGCACTTACCTTTTCATATGGTGCTATGTAGAACCATAAGAGGTTCCATAGAGCATGTTAACCACCCCAGAGAACCACTGAAGAACCCCTGAAGAACCAAACTGGATTTAGTGGTGCTATATAGCACCATGACCACCGAAAGACCCCTGAAGAACCTTTTTTTTTTAGATGTATATAGATATATATATATATATATATATATATATATATGAGATTAGAAACAGGTTGATGCTAAACCTGCTATTCTAAAAAGTTATGCACGCACTCCATATATAGAGTTGATAATCTGATCATATAAAACTTTTGCTTTTAAAACAGTTTTCATTTACAATACTTCAGCTTGTGATCCTTATTAAGTTGGTGTCTTGTTTCTATTTTTCTTTAAATATTTTATAAGTACCGTATATTTAACTGCATGCATTCACATTTCCCCTATTGTTACACTTTGTTACTTTTCTTTAGTAAAATCTCAAAATTAATAGCCATTTTTCGTACTGGGCATTATTACGTTAATAGTTCCTTGCAGTCTTTATCTTGTTATCTGTTGTACTTGTACTGTAAAGCCTAAACGCCAGTGGCAGTATTAAGTATATTTCCGTGCTGTAAAGCCTCTGCATGGTTTGGTTTATTTTTGCTTATACTTAAAAAAAAAAAAAGAAAAGAATCTTTCCCACAGAACAACCTAGAATAATTATCTTGCAGTACCATTGTGTAACATGACCAGTTTTAATACTTTTGATGCGGCACCCTTTTTGAAATAATTAGCAGCAAATTATCTGTTTTGGCATTTCGCCACCCAACTTTAGTAGCAGAGTTTTGTATTGAATATAATGACTGCACAGTGTTCATTAAACCTTGCTCTTTTCAAATTCAATAGTTAATCGCCAGCTGTGATGTGCAAAAGTGATGTAAATACTGTAAACAGTTTCATTAAAGTGTCAGCTGCCAGCTTCTCAAACATTCAGAACACTCAATTATCCGCTTGAGTCGCAACAAGAAAATGTTTCGCTGTACCGTCGGATTATTTCTATTTGACCTGTTCATTGAGGGAAACGCAACATTTTCCAACTCAACAATAGTGCGGCTTCCAGAATGTGCAAAATCATGGTGCGGTGAGTCAGATAAGACAATTAAGACATGCTGGTGTGATCTATTACTCTGTCGATTAACCCTGTGCATGCCTGCTGTCTGGAGATCTCTGGAAATATGCTCAGGTTTCCTGCCAAAATAGCTCTCCTTTATCCGACAGAGGGAACCTGTGACTCCAGCAGAGATTATAAGGAGCATTTGCATGCCATTGTCGAAATCTTGGCCAGCCTGCACCGAAACTTTTCAGAAAAACATGTGCTTTGTTTGTAAAGACGGAGAATAGGCTGCAACAGCCGTCCCATGGTAACAGCTTTTCTAAGCATTCAATTCTGCCATAAATGTTATGTTGATAACAGGGGAGTACAAGCCGAAATTAGCTCACCTTCAGAGGATATTTCAGATCTGCTGCTGTTGGATATTAATTGATGGCCCATTGTCGCTTTCATAAAGGGGATGTTTAATTCTGGGATTCGCCAAAATACTAATGAGAGAGGATTGAGTTTGCCAGTCAGTTTTTCCACATCTAAATGGAGAAACCACCAAGGAAGACCCAGTGTTTTGTGAAAGATGATCGAATCTGGAATTGACTTTCTATCACCATCTGTGGAAAGTGGCGTGATTATTCAGTTATGTTAAATAACTCGCGGCATGCTGCGAAAATGACAGGGAAAACAAATATGCACTTCCCTGCAATTTTACAGGAGAAACAATGCAGAACTAGGAGAAATAATTATCTCTCAGACAAGTGTTTGTTCGGAAAATAGCCTAAAGCTTGAAAAGGCAAGACAGTCTATCAATCTAGCCTTGGCAAAAGAAACCATTTAAGGCATTTTAAATGGTACAGCCTCTGGGTGAAATGAAACATTGCACTGTTATCCTGTAGCTTGTGGAGGCATTTTTTAAACAAACCAAAATAAATACGACATAGTCTGTTTTTCTGCAGACATTACCTATTAGAACAGTTATTTTCTTATAATGTAGTTAACGTGTCTATCTGTCAGTGCTCTAACCATTCGTAACTATTCGTGATTTGTGTATTTCTTCTCTAAATTCTGTTTCGTGCAATAATTGCCCACTGTCACTGATTTATTTGGTTTGCTTTTCTACTAAATCTCAGTAATCTGATGGTGATGCGTCACTCTACATTTAGACTTAATTATATTTAATCTGTTTTCCCGCATTAGTCCATTTAAGCCTAATTAACGTCTAATGACCAGGTAAATTAAATGATAAGCTGATCATAGCAACCTAACAACAGACATATTTCATTGTGTGATGATCTTCACTGTAATGTAGTGTACCAACCACAAATCATAAATCTATTCTTAACACAGGTTTCTAAGATGTTGCCTTAGGGTTGAAACGCTAAATTTAGGCTTAAAACCATTATCATAATCTGTTTATCTGTCTGTCTACAAACATTTTTAAGTGGTAATTTTATGAACTTTCCCTTAGATTATAATATGATTTGCACGAGCACTTACACCATTGAGACATTATATGGAAGCTTGTTTCCTCCATAGAATGAAGAATATAAAAGGTAATTGCGACTTTTTATCTCACAATTCTGACTTTTTTTCTCACAATTGCGAGTTTACTTCTCGCAATTCTGACATTATTTCCCAGAATTTCAAGAATGGAAAGTCAGAATTGCGTAGATATAAAGTCAGAATTGCGAGTTATAAAGTCAGAATTGGAGATATAAAGTCGGAATTGCGATGATATAAAGTCAAATTCGAGATATAAAGTCAAAATTGAGATATAAAGTCAGAATTGCGTGATATAAAGTCAGAAATTGCGAGTTATAAAGTCAGAATTGCGTGATATAAAGTAGAAAATTCAGATATAAAGTCAAAATTACAGTGATATAAAGTACAAAATTATGAGATATAAAGTCAGAATTAGAATATAAAGTCAGAATTGTGGATATAAAGTTCAGAAATTGAAATATAAAGTCAGAATTGCAGTGATATAAAGTCAAAATTGAGTTATAAAGTCAGAATTGCATGATATAAAGTCAAAATTATAGATATAAAGTAGAAATTACAGATATAAAGTCAGAATTTCAAAATGAAATATAAAATAAAATTGAAAATATAAAGTCAAAATTGCGAGATATAAAGTAAATTCGTGATATAAAGTCAAAATTGCGAATATAAAGTCAGAAATTCAAAGATATAAAGTCAGAAATTGCGATATAAAGTCAGAATTGCGTGAATATAAAGTCAAAATTGTGAGATATAAAGTCAGAAATTATAGATATAAAGTCAGAATTGCGAGATATAAAGTCAGAATCTGCGAATATAAAGTCAAAATTGCGTGATATAAAGTAGGAATCTGAGAATATAAAGTCAGAATTGCGGATATAAAGTAAAATGTGAGATATAAAGTCAAAATATGAGATATAAAGTCAGAAATATTAAATATAAAGTAGAAAATTGTAAGATATAAAGTCAAAATTGCGAGATATAAAGTCAGAAATTGCGAGATATAAAGTCAAAATTGTGAGATATAAAGTCAGAATTGCAGATATAAAGTCAGAATTGCGAGATATAAAGTCAGAATTGCGAATATAAAGTCAAAATTGTAGAATATAAAGTCAGAAATTGCGAGATATAAAGTCAAAATTGTGAAATATAAAGTCAGAATTGCGAGATATAAAGTAGAAATTTGCAGAAAATATAAAGTCAGAATTGCAAGATATAAAGTCAAAATTACGAGATATAAAGTCAAAATTGTGAGATATAAAGTCAGAATTATGAGATATGAAGAAGTCAGAAAATTGCGAGATATAAAGTCAGCAAATTGCGAGATATAAAGTCAGAATTACATAATATAAAGTCAAAATTATCAATATAAAGTCAGAATTCGAGATATAAAGTCAGAATTGCAAAATATAAAGTCAGAAATTGTGAGATATAAAGTCAGAATTTGCGAAATATAAAGTCAAAATTGCGATGATATAAAGTCAGAAATTGTGAGATATAAAGTCAAAATTGTGAGATATAAAGTCAGAAATTGCGAGATATAAAGTCAGAATTGCGTGATATAAAGTCAAAATTGTGAGATATAAAGTCAGAATTGCGAGATATAAAGTCAGAATTGCGTGATATAAAGTCAAAATTGTGAGATATAAAGTCAGAATTACGAATATAAAGTCAGAAATTACGTGATATAAAGTCAAAATTGTGAGATATAAAGTCAGAAATTGTGAGATATAAAGTCAGGAATTGCGAGATATAAAGTCAGAATTGCGTAATATAAAGTCAAAATTATGTGATATAAAGTCAAAATTGCGAGATATAAAGTCAAATTGCAATATAAAGTCAAAATTGAGATATAAAGTCAGAATTGCGATGATATAAAGTCAAAATTATGAGATATAAAGTCAAAATTGTGAGATATAAAGTCAGAAAATTGCGAAAATATAAAGTCAGAATTACGAGATATAAAGTCAGAAATTGCGAGATATAAAGTCAGAATTGTGATATAAAGTAGAATTCAGATATAAAGTCAAAATGAATATAAAGTCGAAAATTGTGAAATATAAAGTCAGAATTGCGAGATATAAAGTCAGAAATGCGAGATATAAAGTCAGAATTGCGAGATATAAAGTCAAAATTACGAGATATAAAGTCAGAATTGCGTGATATAAAGTCAGAAATTGCATGATATAAAGTCAGAATTGTGAGATATAAAGTCAGAATTCGAAATATAAAGTCAGAATTGCGAGATATAAAGTCAGAATTGCGAGATATAAAGTCGACAATTGCGTATATAAAGTCAGAAATGCATGATATAAAGTCAGAATTGTGAGATTTAAATTATTCTGAGGGGGAAAAAGTTAGTCTTTTTTTCCCCTTGGTATTGGCCTGATAAGTCACGATTCTGACTTTATATCTCGCAATTCTGACTTTATATCAATAAATTCTGACTTTATATTTCGCAATTCTGACTTTATATCTCGCAATTCTGACTTTATAACTCGCAATTCTGAGAATAAAGTCAGAATTGCGAAGATATAACTCGCAATTGTGAGAGAAAAAGTCCAAATTGTAGATAAAAAGTCACAATTATTTATTTTATTTTTTATTCAGTGGTGGAAACAAGCTTCCATAACATTATCTTAGTTTAGAACTGCTTATTCTTTGGGGCTCTTGAATACATACTGTAGGCCTATATTGATTCAATATTGTAATAGAAGATTCGTCTAAAAGGCTCTATAATTTATGCAGTTCTCCACCACTTTCACCTTTCCTTCTCTGCTTACTTTTCACACTTTATGCCCCATGGATTCCTTCATTTTTTATTATTTTTTTCTGTGTGGTGTTTGCACAAATGATTTTCGCCACTTCCAGCCTACGTGTATGGAAGAATCTCGTCCACTTTCACACATTGAGTCATCTCTAGACTTCAGTGCTGGACTGAACTGTTATTTTTAATTGATATGTAGGCGTCGTTTTTCACTTTTTTCTTTTATGTTTCCCATCAAAGTTGTCAACCAGTCTTATTTTTTTTTCAAGTGAAACCAATGACCAAGTGTTTCTTTCTTGACAGTAAAGCTTCGCAAGTTATGTAAAAGCCACTTTTTAGCGTGTGTCCATGTTGAGAGGAATGAACTTGTGAAGTGTGTGTCTCTGACGGAGTTGACCTCTCTCTTTTTTTAATGAATTCACTACATCTGTTAGAGCAGAAGCTGAATTTCCATAGGTTTGAAATGCTGTCATGTCAGGCTGCAGCAGTCAAGCTGATGATTATGTAATTATAAATGGCTTTGTACTGATAGTCATGTGATTTCTAAGTTTCAAATGACATGCCTTATCATTTTATGGCTCTGGCAAAAGTTTGGACATTTTTAACAAAAATTGGAGCCTCTTTTCCTTGACTCATTTTTATTAAACTGAAAAATGTGCAAACAAAAACAGTTAATTGGATTCAAATTGTTTTGGTTTCCAAATTGTTCATTAGACTCATGTCTAATTAATGAGGCCATGTGAAGACAATGCCACATTCAATTTGAATTGAATAGTTTAGCATTAAAAAAACACTTTCAATTTCAGTGTGCTTTACTGGTGTGATATGTATTCATGTTGCCAGTGCATTTGTATACATATGCACAAATACACAGTGCAAATCTTATTATTTTATGTTTATATTATATATGTTTATATATTATATTGTATATTATATTTATACTTTCACTTACTTTTTTAAGTAAAGTCTACAGTCAGTGTACAGTATATAGTATGTTCTGTTCAATATTTACTGTGGTATGCAGTTTTCTATTCATATCATAGTCCTTGTTTCCAAAGGCAAATACACTGGCCACTTACACATATTGTTTTCCCCATTTACACACTTTCTTTATCTCTAATTGTGTGAATAATAGGCTGCCTCGACTGCTGAAATATTATTTCATACATTCTTAATCAAGTGCATTTGATCTCAATCACAGACTGCTTACATTGGACGCAAGAGATGGATATTTTTAGATTTCAGGTTATTTATTCGATTGGCTGAGTCTGGAGAAATTACATTTAATGTTGGACCTACAAGACCACTGTAATGCTTAATGGTTATTACTGGCTTAGTGGCTTTACAACTTTAGAGTACCTTTTCTCAAATCATTATCATGTCAATCTTCTTCTCAGTATCTATTTTGCATTTGACCAAGCCACTGGAAATTTGCAGGGTAAAAGGAACTCTGTTGAACTTTAATCTGGTAATGTGAATTGTGTGAATTAAGTCATTTGAATAATTTGAGTCTTTGATGGCTATGAATTGGCTTTTTAAAGTTAAAAAAATATCTCTCTTTGTTCTTCAGTACATTTTATAGTACAAAGGCCCTAGAAATTATTTGGAATTTTAAATCATGCTTTAAAAAGTCTAAATGGCAATGCATTAAATAACAAAAGACCTAACTATGTTTGGTGTCGAAGGTGATTTTATGGATTAATAATTTAGGGAACGCTCAATTCTCACTATTAACTTTCTTATTAGAATGCATATTACTGACCATATTATTCAACCATTAGGCCTATAAACTTAACAAATACCTTACTAGCTATTAACAAGCAGTAATTAGGAGTTTATTGAGGAAAAAGTCATTGTAAACAGTTAAATACTAGTTAGAATTTGACCCTAATCTAAAGTGTGACCTCAATTTATTATATACATGTAATTGGGTAATTGATTTACTTTCGTTCAATGAACTCTTTCAGGCACAACACTGGGTTAAACCAATTTGGGTTGGAGCTGTGTGATCCGGCACTTTAGTTAGAGAGTTTGATTAAGCTCTTTTAATAGGCATACATAAGAAAAAAAAACATTTATCAGCTCTGTGTGGCTTGTGAAGGATTTGGAATGGCGAACATCTTTACTTGAAGTATCATTCTAAAACCTCAAATCAGTGTCAAATGCGTTTCTACTGTAGAAAATTTTAATACACTTAGCAGATGCTCTTTCCACAGTTACAAAAGTGCTTTAGCATCACACATGAGAGCGTTGTGATCAACAGATGGTGAGCGTAGATATTTGGAATAATATCTGCCTTGGAAAACAGTGCTTCCTCTACTAAAAATCTAAAAAACATAAAATACAATCATGTAAATAAACAAGCAAAGTCAAAATATATAAATATATTTTACATATTGAGGTCTTTAACATTTTCTATGAATCACTTTTTTAATCTAAATGAGTTCCGGAAACTTTTAAAATTAAGTAGAATTGATAGAATTGTGAAAGTGTATGAGAGTTTTTCACGGTGCAGCAGATGGGCACTGTTTTATTAGCCCTGAGCATTAACACACACTCTTTGTGTGCTAGACTGTCCAGTCTTGGTGGACTGATTGCTGCATTGTTGATCTGCAGCCCCATCAATCACTGGACCGCTGCAGTGGGAGAGGAAGAAGACAGCCAATCAGAGATGAGAGTTGTTGGGATCGAACTCCAATAGAAACCTCTGGAGAGCTCCGATTTCCAGGAGAGCTGCTTCACTGCCACTCTTATCTGACAGGCAGTTACATACATACACCAACCTAGTTAACATAATAACTGTTTTATACTTGCCGAATCAAGATGAACTTAGTAAACAATTTTAAATTGCATGATAAACCACAGTCCTGTGTGTGGTTCTGGGGTAAAGCATGTTTAATTTAGCATAAAAAAATAATTTAGCAGTTAAAATAAGTAAATTAATTCATAAATGTCACTTTTCCATTGTAGTCATTATGCACACACCAATGCGCCAAAACATGCTGCCAAAAGAGCACTGACCTGTCCTGTGGAATCTGGCACCAAAACATTAGCAGCAGATCCTTAAAGGGATACTCCACTTTTTTTGGAAATAGGCTCATTTTACAACTCCCCCAGAGTTAAGCAGTTGAGTTTTTATCGTTTTTGAATGAATTTAGCTGATTTTCTGATACTTAGAAGAATATCAGTAACCAGACAGTTTCTGGTCTCATTGACTTCCATAGTCAGGAAAAATATACTATGGAAGTCGAATGAGACCAGAAACTCTCTGGTTACTGATGTTCTTCTAAATATCAGAAAATCGGTTGAATGGATTCGAAAATGGTAAAACTTAACTGTTTAACTCTGAGGGAGTTGTAAAATGAGCCTATTTCCAAAAAAAGTCGAGATATCCCTTTAAAGCCTGTAGGTTGTGACATGGAGCTGCCGTGAATAAGACTTGTTGATCCAGCACATACCACCCACAGAATTGGGATTGAGATCTGGTGAATTTGAAGGCCAGGATAACACCATGACCCTTCCTTCATCATGTTCCTCAACCATTCCTGAACAATATCACTGTAAAAAAATATTTTGGTTTAACTTAAAGTAAGTAACCTGGTTGCCTTAAAATTTTAAGTTCATTGAACTGGAAAAAGTGAGTTAATACAATGAAGGAGAATGATTGAATCATCAGAAACTCAAAATTATATGTTATCTGAACTAAATAAATTATTTAAGTTGATTTGACAAAAGAAAAAATGTTGTGATTACTACACTGTAAAAAAATATTGTTGGTTTAACTTAAAAAAGTAAGTAACCTGGGTTGCCTTAAAATTTAAGTTGATTGAACTGGAAAAAGTGAGTTAATACAATGAAGGAGATTAATTTAATCATCAGAAACTAAAAATAATAAGTTATCTCAACTAAATAAATTATTATAAAGTTGATTTGACAAAAGAAAATATGTTGTGATAACAAATCTTAAATTTTTTTTTACATATTTTACATATTTTTTGCTGTGTCTGAAATCTCCACTCAAAGCACTATGTATGGGGTAGAGAGCAGAGCACTATATAGTGAGCACACCAGCATAATAGAACACCACTTTCGGACACTACTCGATCGTCTCCGGCGCCGTTGATTACATCATCTGTCAGCTGCGTGCCAGAGCCAACTATGGGCTAAATAGATTTTTTTTAATAAATACATTACATTATATTGAGCTTATTTCTCCAAAATTGTAAAACTAAAAGTGATTTCTGGCCATTTTTGTTATAATGCGCTACTCCACACATGATTATAACTTATTTTTACGATCAGCGCAATGCATGATGGTATGTAGGGCTTAGGTTAGTGACCATCGGTTGTACACTACTTTTCAAAATGCATTTTGGGATACATTGAGTGGACTATATAGGGTATAATAATCATCACTATACATTCGGACAGCACTACAAAATGGCGAGCTCACTATATAGTGAGTAATGGGTGATTTCGGACGCAGCGAGTGTGTGGCAAGGGCATTATCCTGCTGAAAGATGCCACTTCCACCAAACCACTGTCATGAAGAGGGTGTATCTGATCTGCAACAGTGTTAAGATAGTGGCCCATACAAAATTGAGTTCCCCATGAAAGGCCGGACCCAGGTTTCTCAACAGAACATTGCCTATCACACTCCCTCGACCATCCCACAGTACATCCTAGTGCTATTACTTCACCAGGTAAACGGCGCACACGTACACGGCCGCCCATGTGAGGTAAAATAAATCATCATTAAATGCAGTGTGACTTGTGCAACAGTAGACCTCCTGTTGGCTCGGACCAGACGAGACAGCCTCTGCTGCTCTCATGCATCACTGATCCTTGGGCACCCAACACCCTGTCACTGCTTTATGGTTTGTCCCTCTTCAGACCACTGTTGGTATTCTTGCCACTGCTGACCGGGAGAAACCCACAAGTCTTGCTGTTTCAGACATGCTCTGACCCAGTCACCATTCCATAATAATTTAGCCCTTGCCCATTTTCACTGTGCCCAACACATTGATTACAAGATCTGATTGTTTTCTTGTCATCTAATTACCCAGACCTTGTTGGGGCCTTGTTAGAGATGATCAGTGACATTCGCCTTACATTTATTTCACAGGTCATAATGTTTTGGCTCATTCATGTATATTTTTGGTTATGACTAAAGCAGAGTCTGTGATGTTCTCTAATGGCAAATTTCAAAGATCTAAACTTTATCTTTGCCTTTTTATTTCCCAATGTTTGTAAGTGGTTCATTTAGAGTCACTGCCCATTTACTCTGGGAGTCCTCATTACGGTGATCTTTTTCTCATTTCAAAAACACATAGCCCAAAAATACTTGACTGAACAACCCGCAGAACAATGGGGAATTAATTATTTTTCAAATACATGTATCTAATTTTAATCCCAGAATGCCTCGATGGGATTTAGCTTTTCCATGGAAGAAAAAAATAAGCCAAAATAAAAACGAACCATGATAAAAACCAACTGGAAGCTGCAATGCCACAGAGTCAATTTTGACTCAATGGTTGACTGGCAAACATGATTCTTTTTTTATTTTTTGTCATGAAATAAAATCCTGATTTATTTATTTATTTATTTATTTTAACCAACCTCAAAATGTTTTATCAAAATATCATAACTCAGTCTTTCGGTGAAAATGACACACTTCTGTTAGCACTGGGTTTTAATACAAATTTCGAGTAACACTTTACAATAAGGTTCATTAGTTAACATTAGTTAATGTATTTACTAACATGAACTAACCATGAGCAGTACATTTGTTACTGCATTTGTTCATCTTTGTTAATGTTAGTTCATGAAAATACAGCTGTTCATTGTTTGTTCATGTTAGTTCACATTGCATTAACTAATGTTAACAACATATTAATCAAGTATTAGTAAATGTTGAAAATAACATTAACAAAGATTAACAAATGCTATATGTGCTATTCATGATTAGTTCATATTACCTAATGTAGTTAACTAATGTTAACTAACGAACCTTATTGTAAAGTGTTACCAAATTTCTTTTTTTGATTCATATTTCCATTTCATTGTATTCTCTTCTTATTCAATTTAGCACATTTTAGTTTTTACTTGCATAAAAAATAAATTTTCTCTCAGCTTATGTAATAACACAATTATACCTTATGAATATACAAATAAAAACATATATAGTTATTTATTTAGCAGAGGCACAAGCAAAAAATCAACACAAGCAAAACTCCTTTGTGGATAGCAACTGATGTAAAGTTTGTCATGACCAGTCAAGTTAGAGTCGAGTTCTGTAAGTTAATTCAGTGAAGGATCCATCAGATTCAAGCAATAACTCTTAAATTCATTAGTCTTTTGAACAATTCATTAAAAGGACTAGACTTGTAAGAGTCAGTTTTTCATGAATCAGACCCTATCCTTTACAGTATATCCTCTTAATTCTTTCACGTATAGCCTACAACTTTTACAAATCACATCAATAACTACATAAAAGTTCTTTATCTACTGGTTCCATGAAGATTTTTTTAACATCCATGACAGCTTTTGCACAATAGGTTCTTTATAGTGGGAAAAGTTATTTAGATTATTAAAATGTTCTTCACACTAATAAAAAGGGCTCTTTTAACAAACGGCTCACTAAAAGGTTCTTAAAGTATGTGAAACCCAAAAATGCTTCTTCAATGGCTTGCGACAAGAGTGTAGAACTAATTAAACTACTGCTGAATTATGCACTGATATCTGTTCTTATAATTAAGTCATTTGAAAGGTGGCTAAGATCGAATGAAAGGGACCTGAAGCAAAACACAAATTATTTATATACTCAAACTTTAGTGTAATTTTTGCAGTTCAGAGTGCAAGAAGAAATATACAACAGGATTATATTACATATACAGTATATTATCATATTACATATTACAGCATGTGCATGTAGAATACAGCAGTCCATATTCGAAAGGAAGCGTTGTGCTAATGTTTGAAACGCAGTAGTTTTACAGTAAAATTAATTGTTTCTTTGTTGCCTGATATTCAGTCAAGGATTTTAATTAGAATCTGGTTTTATTTTTAGTCGGCTACATGTCATATTTCACATTTTCTCTCTCCTTGAAGTGTAATTAGGGCTATTATGTACACAGCAATTATTTTCATAAAATTTTGAAGATGTGAATTTTGAAGAGGAAAATGGGTCTTCGGTCCAATTAATCCATTGCTAATAGCCTTCAGAATGAGTAAGAAAAAGCTCATTTGTCGCAAACCCATTAGCAACAACCTGGCCAATGGCGTTGTGTTCCTGCCCTGATGAAACATTAGATACTCGTACACTCTAAAAAATGCTGGGTTGTTTTAACCAAACTTTGGGTCAAATATGGACTGTACCCAGCCGTTGGGTTAAATTTTTACATTACATTTTAACCCAACATTTCGGGTTTGTCCATATTTGACCGAAATTGGGTTAAAACAACCCAGCATTTTTTAGAGTGTATGATCCTGTGCTTGTGTTCTTTTTGCTGGTGAACTTCCATGCCGGTGTTTGCTTAGGTTTGCTGCTGTAATTAGAGGCTGGTGGCTGACACTTGAACAAAGCTGCAACCTTTTAGAGCTCTACATGTTAGAAAGTTAGCTTCACCAGCCTCAAGCTCCTATTAACCCGAGCGAGCCCTGCTCCTTATATAGCCTGGCATCTCAAACCTGGGTCAGAATGGTGAGGATTGCTGGAAAATGGAGTTTG
Source organism: Hybognathus amarus (assembly GCA_030378365.1). NCBI lineage: Eukaryota > Metazoa > Chordata > Actinopteri > Cypriniformes > Leuciscidae > Hybognathus > Hybognathus amarus. The sequence continues at coordinate 222,149 of JAQIUQ010001233.1, read as the reverse complement.
GCCTTAATTACTCTCAACCTGAGCTGTGTGTGAATGGATGCAGGGTGTTAATATGTCGTGGTGATGTCTTTCAGATGTTTGATTGAAATCTTCCACCACCTGTTTATTGGTTTCATTAAATCGTGAATTTCATAAAGGATAAAATGAACTCTGCGGAGTCTATTGTTTTTCTGATGATGTTCTGGATAGTAGTTCTGTGCTTGACTTCATTTAAATAATTGAATACACTCTTTTCTTTTTTACTTTTTACAAGGATTTTCATAACTTCAGAGGCAGAAGGCTTCTATAAACTGTATATACTCTAACAAAAGTGTAGGAATTTTCTGGAAAACCAGTTTCTTGGCAGTTTCATGGCTGCATTTATTTGATCTAAAATAGTAGGGGTTTTAACGATACACAAAACTGACGGTTCGGTTTTCCCACGGTTTTGATGTCTCGGTTCGGTTCGGTTTTTGAAAGCTAAAATGGCTTTTTTTCTTTCTTTTTTTACCAGTGGTTTAATGAAAAAAAAGGTCTTCTTTAAATTAATTCAATTACAATTAAACATTTCACAAGGATTAAAAAAAATCTGCCGCACATTACTATAACATTAAAGGTTGTAGACTTTTAACCTAAATTCAGATGCTATTTATATAATCAACACACAACACATTGTATGAAAACATGTAAACTGGCAGTTTTTGCATTAACTTGTGTTTTTACTCTTATTTGTTGTTGAAATATAATAATTTACACAGTTGTAATTTTCATGAAAGATATTTTAAACATACATTAAATAATCAAGATATCATAAACAGGTTAAGCAAAATATAATATACTTAGTGCATTTATTTGAGCCCGTTCTCATCCTTTAGCGTCACATAAAGCGCTTTATGACAAAACGGCGCTATACTACGCACATGGTACCCTTTCTATCGTTTATATAACACGCGAACTCAAGGCGTCATAAATCCTTTAGCGTAATATGAAACTACCCTACCCTGACCCCACACCTAAACCTAACCATCACAGTGCGTGTTATATAAACGATAAAGGGTACCATGCGCGTAGTATAACGCCGTTTTGTCATATAACGTTCTTATATGACGCTAAAGGATGAGAACGCGTTGTTTATTTAGTGCAAGAGTTCATTTATAGGAAGTTGTGGACACTGAATCACTTGCCTGTTGAGGTAAATATAATGCTAGTGACAAGCTATGCTGTTTTATTGACGTCTATGATCAAATAGACAGAATCTGAAAGATTACACCTCGCTTGTTATCGAAAGTAACAAAACACGGAGCTTGTTATTTGGTGTTAATGGTGGTTAGGCTACAAAACTGAATTCGTTGTGTACTGTAAACATAAGAAATGAGGTCCTTTGAGCCGGGCTGGGCGGGGCCTGGGTAGCAGGGGGCGGGGGCAGGGGCGTGTTCGGTACGCAATGACAGTATCGCGATTCGAATCGTGAGTTCAGTATCAGCGGTTTTTCGGTTCGGTTCGAAAATCGTTACACCCCTATAAAATAGTCAAGAATTTAAAATAACTTTAATATTTTATAATGTAATTTATTCCTCAGCAAAGCTGAACTTTCAGCACTTTGGTTTCACACAATCCTTCAGAAATCATTCTAGTTTGTTGATTTGGTGCTCAAGAAACATTTCTTATTATGATCAATGTTCGACACAGTTGTAATATTTTCATAGAATCTTTTGAACCTCAACATTTTGAAGTTTATATGTACTTTACACTAACTTTTAGCTAATTATAAAGTAACTTTAGATGTGACAAAACAGAATCACACACACGTTTTAATTAATTTGAATTTGGATTATAAAATGTATGTGTGTTTTACATGCTCTCATAACTGAAGAACCATTGCCAATGCTTCAAAATAATTTGCGAACCTTGTTGTTTACCGGATGGTATTTCAAAGTTCTGATGTAATCGAAGACATTTAAGAAGCACTGCTCTAATGCATTTAATCCATTAAGCCAGTGGACATCTTATATCAGTACCACACCAGAGACACAATCCACTCAGAATCAGGCAAGACCGATGGACTCAACCTCATTTTTCTTCACATCTTTCAGGACTTGTCTTTCATCAGCAGGATGACTCAAGTCCCTCTGCATACTGGCTGTAAATTCAATAAATTAATGTGAAATGTAAATACCAGCAATTGATATATAAAAGAAGTGTTTTAGAAATGCTCAACCTTAAAGTCCTGATTCTGTATTACAGCTTCACACACATTACAGGATATAGCTCATGGCTTCAGATTACTTTCAGAATTTTGAGTCAGTGTGTGTGTGTGAGAGAGAGAGATTGCATGAAGCAGTGTACGGTGCAGGAAAGTGATTAGTGGACTCTGTGAGTCACTCTGGCACACCAGTCCCCAGGCATACTTCCGTTCCCCATAGATTAATTTAATAATTTTTAACCATACCTGGTAAGACAACAGGGCTTAACAGTGTGAGCGTTTGCACACCTTTGCAACTAAAAATAGATGTGTGTGAACTGTAAAATGTATTTCAGTTCGTACAAATGAACATGTGTACATAGGTTCCTGTGGGTCCTTAAAAAGTAAAAAAAATCAGTTTTATGAAACTGAAGGTCATAAAAGTCGAAAATATTATAACAAACATCTTAAAAAGTCTTTAATTTGGTGAAAAACAGGAATCGTGATTACTACCTAATTTGATTATTAAGTGAAGTAGTTATGAATCAAAATTGACAATTCTTATTTTTTGGATAGAATGATGCAGCACTTATTATACTTAAATATTCCGGACTCTTATTTTGAAATGTATATGATTTACTAAACCACAATGATCCAATCTATTCCAGATGGACAAAATCAAGTCTCGCCCTCAACTTTTTTTCTTGCTCGAGAAGATTTTTCACTTAGATATGTATCATTGGGAAGAAAATATACCGTAACTTTCAAGTCCACTTTACCTTTAAAAGCCGCCATTAAATAAAATGAGCGCCTCAAGTTTCAATGTAGAAATGCGGTGCTGTTAAAGCTACACTGTTTGATTTTTACCCCCATCTAGCGGTGAAAAGGTATATGATTATATGTTCCTCTCAATTCCAATTTCGTTTTAACTCCTACGGTGGCCAATGTAGTCCAAGGTAAACATGACTTCCAGGTCGACCTCGTCCATGAGTGTTAACTCAAACTTAAACGCGAAAGGCGAAGCTCTGAAATAACGGGTATGTCCCTCTTTGGCTAATGTACTTTCAAGATGGAGGGGCAACATGGCGACTGACATTGGAACCCCTTACCTGTATGTATTTTCAATGGCATATTATACACTCACGAGAATACTTTATTACTTGAACGAAGTAAATATACATTAATGACACATATATTTTTGAAAGAACTAAGTGTTTTTAGCTAAGAATAAACTAAAAGAGTTACACAGTGTAGCTTTAAGCATTCAACAGGCTAGTGGTTTCAGAACAGTTCGCAATTACTGAATACTGCACATTTAGGCCAAATAATTGCTTTGGTTTACTGTTGTAAGTAAATCCATTTACTATATAGTGTTATGTTGTAGCTATGGTTGTAGGAGAGCATATTTCATCACCTTCATCTGCTTTAAATGAGCAACTGGAAGCAGTAAAGCAAATACCTTTCAAAATAAGAGTCCTGGTGTAATTCTGGCAAGTGTATATTCCAAGTCTTGCATTATGTATATAATGCTAACGGATAATTGTGGTCCATCACGAATGTGCAGAACAACCATAGGCCCTATGTGCCTTAGACACTACCAGAGATCATTCGGCTACCAGAGATCATGACGCTACAACTAATTCTTCTGCATTATTTTCAGGGAGCACAATGTGCTTCCATGGCTTTTACTGGCAGCTGAGAATAGGGGAAATAGCGGCATTGACAAGCTATGCAATGACACTGTTTAAATCCAGAGAAATCCATCATTTTAACCATTGTTGGAAACATTTGAGATAGCAAATTTTGGGATATTTTAATGGAAAAGTATGTATTGTACTATTATTTACTACATTTTTTATTGGGCACCTAAAGTTTTTAATGCACTCCTAACTTTTCAAGTTCAGGAACACATCAAGTCCTGAACAGCGAGCACCCCTAAAAGGACACTCCCAACATAACAAGGTCACGCTTCTTATTTTAACCACTGATAGTGACGGAAAGAGATTCGTCACCCACAGCTTTGCAGAAGCATCATCCCTGCCCACAGCATCCAGGCAACCAATGAGATCATCTAGCATGCTTGTCATCTCGAGTACTGGCTGCTGGAAAACTGTGACTCTGGTTGTGGCTTGCATGTGTAGCTGTCATTTGTTGATAAGGCTTTCTCCCTGTCGCTATCTTTTGATTGAATAGAGCCACTAATAGTGTATGGCACAGATCCCTTTAGTGAGAAACAGGGCCGTAGCGTTGTGTCGCTCCTCCTCCTCCCCTTCTGCTGCTTTTAATTCCTTCTCCGTGGATCTTATTCACAGTGACCATGGAACAATTTCACACATGGGATCTCATGCCAAACAGCACGGAGACGTTGTGTGTTTGCTAGATGGGAATGCAGAATTTGGAATGAACGAAATAGGAAACAATTTAATATTCATTCGTAAGATTTCAAGGCCTGAGAGATTCTGATTTGCAAAATATCACATGGTTATTCCAATGATATCTTAAACACAAGGGCGCCACCAAATTCATTTATCCAAGCCAATGAAATTGAGCTATCTGTGCTACAATACTCTACTTGACAGATCTCATATTTTTTGTGTATCGCTTGCTCCTGTTCTAAAGGAAGTGATAAATTGTGAAGGTAGGCACATACTTTTTTGTGTATCACTTGCTCCTGTTCTAAAAGAAATGATAAATTGTGAATTGTGGTAGGCACAATAGACTGCATATCTGATTGAAACAAAAATATCTACACAAATAAATATGGTGCTGTTTACAATGGATTAATCTGTGATTTCCATTAAATATGATATTAATTGATGCTAGTGTGTAATTTTTGAGATTAGATATTAGAGATTTGTTCATTTATTATACTGATTTTGACTATTTAATTGAACCTGCTCATTCCTCGTTTTTTGTTTTTTTTTGCATTTAGATTATTTTTGTTGTCATCTAATGAGGCCATCTTGTTCGCCGTAACTCCAACAAACCCAACTCACGATATCACGGGAATTCGTACGAATTTTGCGAGGTGGCTAATCCGTAACAATTCATACGACCTCACTCTGTACAAATTAGTACGATTTTGCTAAATCGTACATATTTTACGAATTAGCCAATTCGCATGAATTCGATACGAATGACCTACCCTAACCCCGCCCTAAACTTAACCGTTACGTGGGTTTAGACAAATCGTACGAATTTGTACGAGTGAGGTCGTACGAATTAGTATGAATTAGCCACTTTTTAATCACTCGTACAAATTCGATTTACAAATTGGTCGTAGATAGGTGTAGGACAGACCCTGTCAATTTAGGGCCGATCCCAATTATTATTATTTTTTTCCCTTTTAGTGCTAATTCAACTTGCCGGTTGTAACTTGCGCTGAAGACCGACTGATTTTTTGAGCCACAGCGCGCACAACAGCCCTGCTTAATGAGTGACAATGAGGACAGAACTAAACATTCAAACGTGGTTACACTTTAGATCTGGGATATTATTGGAATTTTATTTTAGATTTCCGCCTTTCAAAGATTATGAAAAGAAGAATTTGAGATGAAACCATTGCAGGCGCATTCTGTCTAGCAGCGCAACTTCCTTCCCTTACAGCGTTGTCTGGATAATCTTTTGTTGGACTATTTCTTAGTATACTGAACAAAAAAAATTGTAATACATAGAGATTAATATAGCCATTATTACATTATTGAATGTAATAGGTAAAATATATAATTTTAAAATAACAGTATATTTGTATTAGCCCAAATGTTTATTTCATATCCCATGTTTCAATAACTTTATATTTCAAACTAATATAGATGGAGATGTGAGGCAGTGGTTATATATTTGTTATGTTTCTTTTATAGCATCTATACAGTATTTATACACATATATCTGCTATTTTTTTCTTTACAAATTATATTAGCCAATCTGAATTACATTTCCAAATGTATTAGTACTTAGGATGTTCTGTCTTTGCTTAAATCTTAAATATTTCTTATTCATTTTATATCCTTCTGCATCCCTTTGCATCATCTTTATTTCCATTAGATTAGATTTTGAATGTCAAATTTGATGTATATTCCAAAATGTCTATGAATCTCCTGTAATCAGGTTTAGGAAGTTACCCACATTTCACATCATCCCTTTCTTTTCATATTATCATTTTTCTCTGTTACAAATCCTCAAGAGTGGAATGTAACTTTGATATGAGTTATAAGATGATAATCTATTGTTGAACCAAAAAGGGGCCATTACATAGATAAAATTGTTATAATTATTCTCATTAAGCTGATTTTCGGCACCGTGTGACTTTCATTGACAGCGACATTTTTCAAAATGCTTTTATTCCTCTAAAAGTGTATCCATCATCTTCACCTGAGAGACTGGCAACACACACACACACACACACGATGAAATGTTCCTGGGAGCTGTGGCAAATCAGAGTTGTCAGATGTTCGCTGAATTGAACGAGGAAAAAACAGAATTTGATCTTGCATAGAGGCTGATCACTCAGTTTTACCTGAACAGTGCAGTCAGTCGGGACCTGACTATGATTAAAATGCCCCCTTCAGCTTTCAGGAAACACCCAGCTGACAGCTAGTAGCCAGCGGGACAAGATGTGATCATCAAGCACAGGTGCACATTAAGATAGAAGACAAAGAGAGGCAGCTATGCCTATTTATTTATTTTTTTTCCTTTTTTTGATGCAATATGATTATTCTTTGTGCTGCTGGTATTGAATCTGTCTAACAGTCCTGAGAGGCGTCAATTTTTCATCTTTGACTGTCTTCATACTGCACTGAACAGATACAATACTGTATACATAGATTCAGATCCACAATGCCGATTGAAATTAACATCAAAGTAGCCTAAGTTTTTATTTTTTTTTATTCAATTGCAAAAAAATAAAATAAATACACTTATATACACCTCATATATATATATATATATATATATATATATATATATATATATATATATATATATATATATATATATATATATATATATATATATATATATATATATGTATATATATATATATATATATATATATATATATATATATATATATATATATATAGTATATATATGTATGTATATATATGTATATATATATGTATGTATATATATGTATGTATATGTATGTATATGTATGTATATGTATGTATATGTATGTATGTATATGTATGTATGTGTATGTATGTATATGTATGTATATGTATGTATATGTATGTGTATGTATGTATGTATGTATGTATGTATGTATGTATGTATGTATGTATGTATGTATGTATGTATGTATGTATGTATATATATATATGTGTATATATTAGGGCTGTGCAAAAGTTAATTGCGATTAATCGCATCCCAGGCATCTCAGGCCACACATTATTTTGGATATATAAATACCTATGTATGCATGCATGTATATATTTAAGAATTATTTGCGCTTTAATTATATATATATATATATATATATATATATATATATATATATATATATATATATATATATATATATATAAATGCATAATATATATTATATAAATATAAATATTTTATATATGAATTACACATTTTCACAATAAATTTTTGTACACTAAGCCCTAATATATATATATATATATATATATATATATATATATATATATATATATATATATATAATATGTTTATAAAACGTTTTAGTTCCAAATCCTCTGATTCTGATTGGTCAATAGCTGTGCTTTATGCGTGATAAAACACGGCTATGACCGCTTCACCCAACGGTTCTGTTTATCACTGCAGTTCCTTTTTATTTCGTTTCCTCTTTATTCCGTTTTCATTTCCAGTTCGTTTTTATTTGAGCTTTCATACATTGTGAAGACAGGACCAGAGCAAAGGCAGGAAACACTTTATTGACTTTCAAATGAATGATATCAAATCAAAAATAACATAAACAAAAACACCCTGCTTTAACAGACAAAAATACATTCCTTTATACCAAAAGGGTCAGCAGTAGGGAATTTAAATAATGTTTTAAATTAAAATAATGCTCCCATTGAGATATTGACTATGCCTACACTACCCAGAATTCTTTGGGATGGCATAAAATGAGGAACAGGAAGGACTGCTTGTCCTCTTAAACACCCACCCTTGGAAACCATGCTGCAGACATGAATCCCAGAAGGTTAGTTTTGCAAATGAGGATAAAACTAATCATTTTTGTAAATTCCAAATAAAGAAAATAAAGAAATAAATCTCTTGGTGTTTTTTATCAGTCTAATGTGCACCTCAGGCTAGAAAAAGTTACCAAATAATGAGAAACAAACATTTGTAGAAATAATATAAACCAAACAAGGGCTTTGTCACATACATATTACACATTGAAAGGGATTTATTTTTTTATTTTTAACTTTAATATTTGTATTGTGTGGTAACCGTTTCATAAAAGACTCCATAGCTGTGTCTCAGGTGATCTGCCCTGTAATGTTCTATAGTTGTTAAATAAATCCCATGAGAACTGCTGCAGCCATTCACTGAAGTTTCAGTACCTATATGTATATGTAAGCAATAATGTACGGAGAGGCAAGTGCTGTATGTGAATAAGTAATGGCTGAAGGGGTTGCAGGCAAGTACTGAAACATAGTGAAAGGCTGCAGCAGTTCTCAAAGGATTCATTGGCCCCAACAAAAAAGGCCAAACAACTAAAGAACATCACAGGGCAGATCACCTGGAGCACAGCTACTGAGTCAAAGCACTACAAGAGTTCACAGACCTCGAGAGACATTGTTATATAGAAAAGTACATTTGAATTATTTGGCTTCTGGTTTGTTCCCCCAGACTGGCCCAGTCTGGCCTGCAGCTAACATCAGTCTAATTTAAATCAGAATTTCTGGCTAAATATGAACGATTAGCATCCTTGCATTTATGCATGTGTTAATATACCATCACAGGCATAAACTACATTTTAAAATGTAATAATAAAAAGAAAACATTATTTTATGACACACAAAGTACACACGCACATATCTTGGGTTTTTCATGTTTTATGGGTACCTTCCATATGCATGCTTTTTTTTATCATGTATATTTTTTTAGGCTTATCCCCTAAACCCACATCACTGAAAATGTTCTGCATTTTTAGACCTCTCCCAAAAACAACAACAACATTACTATGATTTATAAGCTGTTTTCACAAACTCTTACACACACACTGTGTTCATCATGTGAATAATGCAAAGCGTTAAAACAAACATCCAAGCCCAGCTAAACTTTGCAAAAAACATCCAATGTCCCAAAATTGTGTGGAAAAAATGTGTTATGGTCTCATTCTCATCCCAGAGCGTCATTTAACTGACACTTTTGACCATGCGTCTAAATCCGATGCACATGGCAACCTTTAGCTTCAGTTAGATGATGTGCATCCTAGGGCGTCATCCAACTGACGCTTTTGAGCATGCGTCTAAATCCAACGCACATGGCAACCTTTAGCGTCAGTTAGATGATGCTGCATCCTAGGGCGTCATCTAACTGACACTTTTGACCATGCGTCTAAATCCGACGCACATGGCAACCTTTAGCGTCAGTTAGATGATGCTCATCCTGAGGGCGTCATCTAACTGACGCTTTTGACCATGCGTCTAAATCCGACGCACATGGCAACCTTTAGCGTCAGATAAATGATACGCTCATCCTAGGGCGTCATCTAACTGACACTTTTGACCATGCGTCTAAATCTAACGCACATGGCAACCTTTCAGCATCAGTTAGATGACGCTCATCCTAGGGCGTCATCTAACTGACACTTTTGACCATGCGTCTAAATCCGACCGCACATGGCAACGCTTTAGCGTCAGTTAGATGAACGCTTATCTGAGGGTGTCATCTGAACTGACACCTTTGACCATGCGTCTAAATCCGACGCACATGGCAACCTTTAGCGTCAGTTAGATGAACGCTCATCCTAGGGCGTCATCTAACTGACACCTTTGACCATGCGTCTAAATCCGACGCACATGGCAACCTTTAGCGTCAGTTAGATGACGCTCATCCTAGGGCGTCATCTAACTGACACTTTTGACCATGCGTCTAAATCCGACGCACATGGCAACCTTTAGCGTCAGTTAGATGATGCTGCATCCTAGGGCGTCATCTAACTGACACTTTTGACCATGCGTCTAAATCCAACGCACATGGCAACCTTTAGCGTCAGTTAGATGATGCGCATCCTAGGGCGTCATCTAACTGACACTTTTGACTATGCGTCTAAATCCAACGCACATGGCAACCTGTAGCGTCAGTTAGATGATGCGCATCCTAGGGCGTCATCTAACTGACGCCTTTGACCATGCGTCTAAATCCGACGCACATGGCAACCTTTAGCATCAGTTAGATGATGCGCATCCTGAGGCGTCATCTAACTGACACTTTTGACCATGCGTCTGAATCCAACGCACATGGCAACCTTTCAGCGTCAGTTAGATGATGCACATCCTAGGGCATCATCTAACTGACACTTATGACCATGCGTCTAAATCCAACGCACATGGCAACCTTTCAGCGTCAGTTAGATGATGCGTCATCCTAGGGCGTCATCTAACTGACACTTTTGACCATGCGTCTAAATCCGACAGCACATGGCAACCTTTAGCCTCAGTAAGATGATGCCGTCAGGTTCTAGGTCTAGGGTTAGGGTTAGACCACTAGGAGGCGCATCTCATATTGACACTAAAGGGTGCCATGTTGACGCATGGTCAAAAGCGTCAGTTAGATGAGCGCCTTGTGATGAGAACGGGCTGTGTATATATTTAATATGCAAACAATGAACAAAAAGACAGCTGATGTGATGATATGAGCCGGTCTTCAGGATGCTTATGTAGAATATTCAGTCTTACCAGCTAGTAAACAGATTAGGGAGATGTATATAGAATTTTCTGGATTTAATCTAATCACCAGAACATTGCACAGGTGTCTTTCACTGTTATCAGTGGCACACATACTGTGAGAAAACTAATTTAACATAAAATAGGCTTTAAATGCTTTGGGAAAAAGGCAATCTTGGCAGAATGGAAGAGCTCGTGTAAATCAGAGAATCATGAGATAATGAACATTCTGGCTATTAAAGTGATTTGCCTTCCCTCGGGCAAGGTGAATCGGACTCATAACCCGCCAATAACAACCAGTAGTGTTTCCCACTGAAAGTCTGTTCAGAAAGTACACTTATGGATAAAAAACGACAGATATGATTTTTTTATTTTTATTTTTTTTACAACAGCATATTCTTGAACACTCAATACTGACGCCAAATGAACCTAGGTAATGAGAATAGTACAGACTTAAATGAATCATAAAAATGTAGTAGTTCCTCTTTGTCTGATTTGAAAAATAAGTTGACATGCTGTGAATAAATGCTAGATATGTCACGATTTTGGTCATTCTGCCGGTGATCGCCTGAGACAGTTGTGCTATTTGCTCTGGGCAGAGATATTTGTGCAGAGGAAAATGTCACATGGACAAGTAAATCCATTTTGTGACATGCTCCTCTTTCGTCTTCCTCTTTGGAATACATTGAAATTTGTTTTAGGATTGAACAGCGATTTGCAGGTCTCTCAGTAATGTGTCTTTGCCACGATCCTGAGCCATCTCGTTTTTGCTATTTTTCCTTTTATCTGTGCCAATCCTGGATGCTCTTGTGTTGTGTTTGTAAGTCAAACAGTCTGTATGTGCTTTCCGTGCTCAAAATTATGACCATAAGCTTCCACACTAATAATGCCACATAAATTTCTCGTGTAGCCTAAGCTTCTACAAAGCGAATTATAGTGCTGTGACAGCAGTGACGCTTGGCAAATAATAGATAGGGACTCTCATGAAGGCATACTCATAAATTATCGGAATAGCTTCAGAAAATCTTTAGTTCTTTGGCTTATTCCATGGTGATTTACCCTGAAAGTGTATCTATGACAGAGCAATGAGTCTTTCTTTGATTTTTCACTTTCAGTAAATTAAAGACATGATTTTTAAACTGTTGGCTTGTACAGGCCACTGATCTTGACATACCTCTGGTTTGCTTCGCCCACCTTTTTGCTTTTTGAAAGTTTTATCCAAATATCCAGTACATTTATTAAAGGGTCAATCCCCGTGACGTCCTGAGGTTAATAGCTTTGCTCAAGGACGCAGTGATGATGGCTCTTGGCAGGGTACTGAACCTACAAAACCTTTGGTTACCAGCCAAGATCTTTAACCATTAAGCTACATCATCATTGTACTCTGTCTTCTCTAACTTGAACTGTGTTTAGAGAAAAACAACCACAGACCTTTAGTATCATCATAGCCTTATTACATTTTTTTGTTTGTTTGTTTTGCATGAAATTATTAGTATTTATTTATTTATTTTCAGTTGACGTAGATTATTGGATGCTCATCTTTACTCCCTGAAGCAAGTCTACATGTTTTAGCACTGGGTTCTTGGTAGAGCTAGACCGATATTATCGGCCGATATTAGGCATTTTCCAAATTATCGGTATCGGCAGTTATAATGGCAGATAAATGAATATTTCAAAAATAAAAAAATAAAAACGGACGAAACACGCTTGAACCATGTCATGAGTGTTGGAGTTGTATAGTTTGTCCAACAGAGGGCACTCTACACCGTTTCTGTTGGCAACACTCGTTGAGTTGGTCATGAGACATACATTGCTTGAATAACAATTAAAAGAACATCCCCATCAGTCGCAGAATTAGTTAGTAATAATTACGTTACGTTGTTACAGTGTAGTTTAACAGACTGTCCTTTTAACTTTTGACAATGTGACTGAAGTATTTCTTTAATAGCGCGTGACAGTTATAGCAATGAGACTTATCATCTCTTCTTGGCCCTGTTATATTGAAAATGTATGTTTTACACTTTGCAGTATGACGCTATCCATTGCTAAATTATTACTCATCATAGACTAGCGAACCACAAAGCTAGCTTATGCCACTATTATCAGTCTGTTCTGTTGTGACAATAAAAGAAACAAGTTTCTTTTTAAAATGCATGATCATAATATTTTAGTTAAACTCATAAATAACTACAAATAACTAATGTTAGGAAAATCTGTTAATGTTTTGTTGTGCGTTTCGAAAAACAAAATAATAAAAAATATTGGCCGATATATCGGCATATCGGATTTTAAAACCAAAAAAATATTTGTATTCGGTATCGGCCTTCAAAATCCTTTATCGGTCGGGCTCTAGTTCTCGGGAGAAAGTATATACTTTATTTTCTTAAATCGTTAATATTTTGTTTTCCATCTGTCACTGTAATGCAATGCAGATGACAGTAATTATGCTGGTTTGACAATCTAATGTCATCTGTAATTGGGTACTTCTGATATCCACCAACAGGTTGAGAAGGCACAAATGACAGCGTACTATTTCTATGTGTCCTCTGAGTAATGGGGATTGTCTGGTGAGAACAAGAGTTATAAGATGTAGATCTTGGTTTAGACAGCCATATGTGAATGCATTTCTGTGGTCAAAAGACTGATTTGACTTGGGATTTGGAGACAAATAGCTAAATATTGTTTGAACATGGCAGATGCTCATTAGAATCAGATGTCAGATGTGTCTACCCTTCTCACATACAGTTAGTCCTCCCTCCGTCCAGGGTTTCTGATTGAGTGAATGCCTGAAAGCAAATAGCGGATGTGTTTTCATATTGAATACGCCAAACTGCCGCTATCAGTCATTTCTGCTATGGCTCTTCTGGGACAGTTTGTGTCTGGAACCTGTCTTTGCATATGCCATATAATTAGTGCCATTCGTCATTCAGATAGTTGTCCAGTTTGGCATACACACACTGTTGTTTGAAAAAGGACTAAGCATGAAATCCTATTTGGCACATTTGGGAACACAAACCTGGACTGTCGCTCTTTGTCTCATTATTATTTTTTAATCACTTTTTTGTCAAGTGTACACTAAAAAAATGTGTTCAAATAATTCACTCAGAAATTGCTTGGAAATTTCACAACTACTTACAAAGTAATGGCAAATAATACTGAATTAGATGTAGAACCACAGTTTTCTTGTCAAATGTAATCAAATAATTTATTTTTCAACTTTTATTTTTTACACTGCATGCAGCACGAATAACACATTTCCGGGGTATTTCATGGTTGATTGTTAGAAAAATTTGATCAATCCATTAAATCGCTAAACACCGACCGAGTCCAAATAATACCATAATCATTATATAGCCTATTTTTATTGACAATATAATTTAATAATAAGAAAGAAAAGAAATTGGAAGTAACATGAAGGGAATGTAAGTATCTGGATTTTGTATTACATTTACAATAAAATAATGAACATTTTATATATACATATACTGTAACAAATATGTATTATACGTGTTATAATGTTATATATATATATATATATATATATATATATATATATATATATATATATATATATATATATATATATATATATATATATAAAATGATTAAAAAAAAATCATATAATAATATTAATTATAGTATATACAATTATATTTATAAAATGTGTTGTTACATAAAAATATTGTTAGTGTATTTTAACAAGGTTAGCCTAATATTAATTTACTGTGTATACTTTTTTTTAATGCGTATTTCTTTCATTTCTAACCCTTTATCCAAGTGTATTTTGTGAAGCTTAAAACTCAGCCTACAAACATAATTTGTATTCAAGTCAAAGTAACGCGTAACACATTGCTACACTGGGCATGTTTCCATTTACCTTTAACACCCTATCAGTGTTTTGCAGTAAACATTGTCATTATTTATTGAGACATATTGTTGAATATGCCAGTCCTGGTGCTACACTTTTATAATTTGAGTGTTTTTGTTGCGCACCTCACCCATTACTTGTATTACTGAACATATACTGTATAATTCTGCTGGAACTGATCTACACTTGATAAACTAATCGTCACTTAAAGGGATACGCCACCTCTGGAAAGATGAATTAGTATTTAAAATGGGTCATTTATGTAGAAGAAATACATTATTTTTGAATTTGGAGCTTTCTTGACAAAAAAAATATTTTTGGCTTATGTGAATGAAAGACAACAACTCCCAGAATGCACTTGCTTCACTGCCCTAAGAGGCCACGCCTACCGGTTAACAGAGCGCAGTAGTTAAACAGCAAGTCTAGGCTACTAGTGAGTCTCTGTAATGAGTCTGCCCGAAAAATTGCTTAGAGATCGCCCAAAAACGTCGGGGATTTGGGTTTTGCGTTTTACAGTCGCCATTCATTATGTTTACTGTGGCGAGGCTAGAGCCGCGGGAGAACGGCGGAAGGCCATTGATGTGATTGCCGATGATCAATTGTTAAGCGCTCATGTAAACACTGAATTTAATTCCGATTGGTGAATCTGAATGTTGTTAGATTGAAATAAAAGGTGTGCATGTAAACAAAGAATGCCAACTGCAGAAACCAAAAGCTGAATCCCGTACATCGACGGCCGTGATATGTCTGGGAAAAGAGGATAGTAACCCCTACTACTCAGCTTTCTCCACAGAGCAAGAGCTAGCTTGCGAGCTTAGCTTCCAAAAAAAAAGATGGCTGAAACTATTGTGTACATTCTGTGAGTGAGATCCCACCCTCTATTGGTGGGTTGAAAACATGCGGAACAGCGCCTTCTACTGACTGTAGTCTTTAGCCTCTGGCCTAAAAATCCTCTTATGACGCAAAATGGCGATTTTTGTGTCTTTGGAGGATTTTTTTCCAGACAAAAAATACATAAGTCTTTCGTCTCAGGGGGATATAAGAGTGGAATGCACTGTAATTTGACAATACAACAGGTTTTCTACTAATACAAAGCCCTTGAATAATTAGCATTTTTACAACACATCAAGCCACAAATCTTGTTTTCATGAGCATGATGACTAAACCCAGCTCAGTGTTCATTTTCTTCATTTCTACTGGAAAAGATTACTTGTCTTGGCATTTTAGCCTTTGTAACTGTGACCCTCTGGCTGCATGGATTAATGACCAGCGGGAGCACAGCCTCCATCCTCCAAATGCTTTGACTCTTTAATATGCTGGTGTTAATGGAGCCTGCAGTCAGAAAAGGTCTGCCATGATGGGATCTCAGCTCAGTAAACATTGGCATCTCTCAGTTCTTCCTGCATCTTGTGTCAAGGGTGCTTTCACTCTCCTAAAATAAATTTGAAATTTAAGGGCTGCTTCCCTGCTTTATGTTGTGTTATTTCGTGTGATCGTAATGTTTTTTTCTCTCTCTCTCTTCTTTCTCTACAGAAAAATGTGATGAAGCTCTGGTCACACCACTCCCCCATAATGCCTTCACCAGCTCCTCAGTGTTCACTAGTGGCTATGCACCTGGATACGCCAAGCTAAACAAAAGAGGAGGTACTGTAAAGCATTTTCATACTTGCTCACACACATACAGTATTCACGCCCACCAATGTGAATTGCAGAATGAACAGACGTTTTTTCTCTCGTCACAATACCTCAAAAACGCTCTTGAGCTGTTGTTTTATGACAGCAATATATTACAAACTTCAATTTCACAGGTGCTCAGACTTGATATAGTTTTTTGTCATTTCAATAAACATTCATGCACTATATGGCACCGCAGAGTCATTACTTCAGTAACTCCAGGCGTGAATTACTGGCTTACAATGGCTCATCCCATTATGCCAAACTGTGCTTTCGGAAAACACTATGTGCTTAGGACTAATTGTGCAGAAATCTACAACAGATGTAGCAACGCTATGATTGATCTCGGTGATATGTGCATAATTCACATATTTATTATTTTCATTTTGATCCTCGCCACTCATTAAAAATGTTGTTTAATTAAAATGGAAGTTCTAGTGTCCTCGTAGGACGTCTCTGAAGTTTAATTTGAAATCTGCGACAGAACAAGATCACGTTTTTTATTTATTTATTTTTATAAGGGCAAATGAAGTAGAAATAATTTAACCCACTGTTAAATGTGCGTCAGAATTTTGCTTGCCTTTTGCATTGATGGGCTCTCAGGGGAGAGCAAATTCAGATTCAGTTTTATATATGGGAGTCTGGAGACTGTGGGACTGATTTTAAGACTTTAAATTGCATGTTATTTCCAAGCTCAATGAGTCACTTGGCTGTATTATACACAAAAAACACTGATATTTATTTGCTTCTGCCTTGTATTACAAATTCTTTTAAAAGCGTTTAGGCAGTGTATGCTGCATATAAATCTTTCTTACTTGAAACTATCTCCCTGTAAATGGTACTACACTCAAAAAAATGCTGGGTTGTTGCCACCCAAATTTGGGTAAATTTTGGACAAACACAAATGTTTGGTTAAAAATTTAATTTTAAACCAACTTCAACTTTCACTTTTATCTGTATTTTATTTAATGATATTTTTAACCCAACATTTGGGTTTGTCCATATTTGACCCGAAATTTGGGTTGAAACAACCCAGCATTTTTTATGTGTATGCATGCATAAAATGTTTTTTTTTGAATGTCTGTATTAATTATTTTTGTTTGTTTATTCTGTCAAGCAGAGCTCATGCGTACATGTAACAATTTAATTTGGGCTGTGAAACGATTAATCGTGACTAATCGCATTCAAAATAAAAGTTTGTGTTTACATAATATATGTGTGTGTAGTGTATAATTATTTTGTACATATAAATACACACACATGCATGTATTTATTAAAGAAATATTTTCATGTATATACTTTATATTTTTACAAAATTAATATTATACATAAATATAAATATTTAATATATTAATAACACATTTTTTCTTAAATATATACAAGCATATGTGTGTATTTATATATACAAAATAATTATACACAGTACAGACATATATATTTATGTAAAGACAAACTTTTATTTTGGATGCGATTAATCGCGATTAATTATTTCACAGCCCTAAGTTCAATACTTCAAATGAATAATTGCTTGGGTCAAGTTGTTAATCTGTAATTATTAATCTGATAACTTTTATCATTATTTATAGGGATGCACAATATATTACTACCATTTTGGCCATCGGATGATTTTAGAGATGTTTTATTATTATTAATATGTTTTTTTATTATTATTATTGGTATTTGATAATATCATTAACTTATTGTAAAAAAAGAAAGAAATTTTGCCCCTGTTGCAACATAAACAAGTTTTAGCTAAAGTTTCTTCTTCTTTTGTCATACCATTCTGTTGTTTGCATTGTGTTTTTTATTCTGTCCTGAGATCTAGTTTGCCTCAGTCTGTTTTATTAGTTTTGTTTTATCACCTTTTCTTTTGTCTTTTCAATCTCCTCATTAATAATCTAATTTTGTTCTGTGTACTTAAGCCTTCAGTTCTGCCTTAGTGTTCATCTTCATCAACAGTATAGCAAGTGAGAAGTAAATTTTGTTAGATTCTTCCTTGTCTTCGTGAGCTTTTACCAGCATGTTTCATGACAAAAGCTAAATGGAAAGAAAAAAATGATAAGATCACATAACAAAATTACTACCTTTTAAACTAAAATTAAAATAAAGAATTAAAACCAGGTTTGTTCGGGTGAGTAAATAATGAATTGTTATTTTTGTGTGAACTACTCCTTTAACCCCTTACCTGTCACCCGCCTTTTTGATAATTTACATTAAAATGCACTATATCAAAATTAAATGG
Organism: Hybognathus amarus; assembly: GCA_030378365.1. NCBI lineage: Eukaryota > Metazoa > Chordata > Actinopteri > Cypriniformes > Leuciscidae > Hybognathus > Hybognathus amarus. The sequence goes on along the minus strand of JAQIUQ010001233.1, from coordinate 203,340 downwards.
TTGTAATTCAAGAATGCTTTGGAAAATATACACAAGTTTGGTCTTGTTTTAAAGAAAACAATCAGCAGATTATTACTGACGTGAAAGCCCTTAAAAAAATTAAAGTATATTTTTTAATATAAAATAAATATTTTACAAAGTATTTTATACAATAAAATTACTATAAATTGAAAGCTATATATCTAAACAAGTTGTGTTTCAAATTTAAAGTTGATATCACAAATTTTGAAGTTCCCATGAGATTTTGTTTAGGCGTTATGCCAAAAATAGCCACCGGGTGCCATTGAATTCCATTGAATTTAATTGTATGCATTCTGCCATAACAAATTAATAAATTCCTATCCAAATATCACTTCGGTCACTAAATGGAACCTTGAGACTCAGACCTTTCTGACAATATGTGTTTTGTCAAGATTAGAAAAGGTTTTGATAATAAATTATGAAAGATGATGCCCAAAAGAGGAGGGGCCTAATACAAAAATACCGTTTCTACGGTAACGCAACTTCCAATTTCAAAACGTTTTTTTACAGGATGAATTCTGAGTTCGTAAGCTTTCAAATAATACCTAATTTATGATAACTACTAAAATATGTGATATAATAAAAAAGGCGATAAAAAATTATATTATATTTTAGAGGATAATATATACATATTATAATTTTTAGAGAATAAGATTATACTATTTGTTTTTTTTATTGAAAAATATTAGATTATTTGTTTTATTATTAACTTTTAGCATAAAAACAGAATTTGCAATGATTAAAAGTCGATCAATTGGCTTTTTGTGACAAAGGTCAGAATTGTGACAAAGGTCTGTTATGAGGCAGATTTTTTAGAGGTGCACTCTTGTCAAAAATTTATCGGTTACTCTCCCTTCATAATTTGTAGCAAAAAAACAGCAGTCAAATATCTATTTAGGAGTCTTAGACCTTTCCAACGATATATAGTTTGTCATAATTAGATTAGGATTTAATAGTAATAAATCGAAGTAAAGTTAGGCGTCCCTATACGGGACGGTGACAGTTAAGACCTCCTCCCGCATAGAACGTATGGAGTATGGTATGTTTAACAAATAGATATAGTTGTTGTTTGCTTGGATTTTGTGTAATATAACTAGAATTGCTTCAATGATGGAAATACAAGTTTAGACAGCATACAAGCACACAAGATTGGCAGGTGATGGCGGTAACAGCAGCTTCCAGGTGTAAGGCTAGCATTTCAATTCAACCACCTTTCTCACTGAAGGCCGGTGGAGTTTTGTGAGAATAAGCAATGGGCTGTGCCCTCTGGCACTGCCTCCATCAGCAGTCAGCATAGTGACACAGGGTTCCTAGTCACTCTGAAAGACACACAGTGGTGTCCAGTGAACATGTTCTTCAACCTGGTTTCATATCAATGCCATGACAGCTATGTGCACAATGGCAGCTCCCTTACCAACCCCAATTGACACCTAGGGACTAAATTGCTTTAGAGACTCAGATTTGAGTTGCTTTTTTATTGGAAGTCTTGGTGATATGCGTCATGTTTTTCCCCAGTATCATCAAAGATTGGATTCTTATTACTGTGTGAAAGTCATAGGCCATAATGCATGCTAATGATGCCTTATCAGAGTTGAAGATAGGTTATTCCTGTCAGTTGTGTCATTCTTGCCCAGAATTCCCATGCAGATATGCAGTTGTCATCGATCTTGCATAAAGTTATTTAGTCATTAAGACTGTGAATTATATGGTGATGTCTGGACCTCATCCTCTCTATGGAGTATGACATTTTTATATATAATACACTGAGGATTTTTCTCTTTTTTACTCAATGTCATGAATAGCAATGACACTGCGGACTCTCTAATGAAATCCAAATCCGTACAGCACATCTGTTCCGCTGAAATCACTTTTTAAAATATAATTAGCTTTAGGACAATGACTGTGACCATTTCCAATGTCATTGAACTGGAGAGCCAAGAAAAGATCATTATGACAGCATCTGAAGTGCCCAGTCAAGACAGAGTTCAGGATGCCGTGGGACCCTGGTTGATGGTGTCACAGAAGGAGGCTCATTAGTTATAGTAGAATATAAGAATAATACTCATTAGAAAGTTACTGAACACTATGAGCCAGACCGATATATCGGCAGGCCGATATTATCGGCCAATATTAGGCATTTTCCAAACTATCGGTATTGGCAGTTATAATGGCCGATAAATGAATATTTCAAAAATAAAATAAAAATGGACGAAACACGCTTGAACCATGTCATGAGTGTTGGAGTTGTATAGTTTGTCCACCAGAGGGCACTCTACACTGTCCCTGTTGGCAACACTCGATTGAGTTGGTCACGAGTACATACATTGCTTGAAAAACAATTAAAAGAACATCCCCATCAGTTCTCTTAACTCAAATAAGCATGACAAAATTCGTGACTATCATGTCGAGTTTTGCTGATGTTAAATAAGCCGAGAGTGAAGCGGAATTAGCTAGTAATAGTTACGTTACGTTGTTACAGTGTAGTTGACTGACTGTCCTTTTAACTGTTGACAATGTGACTGAAGTATTTCTTTAATTGCATGTGACCGTTATAGCAATGAGACGTACCATCTCTCCTTGGCCTGTAATATTGAAAATGTATGTTTTAAAATTTGCAGTATGACGTAATCCATAGCTAAATTATGGCTCATCATAGACTAGCGAACCACAAAGCTAGCTAATGCCACTATCATCAGTCTGTTCTGTTGTGACAATAAAAGAAACAAGTTTCTTTTTAAAATGCATTATCATATTATTTTAGTTAAAACTCATAAATAACTGCAAATAACTAATGTTAGGGAAATCTGTTTTGTTGTGCGTTTCTGAAATAAAAAATAAATTAAAAATATTGGCCGATATATTGGATTTCAAAACCAAAAAATATTTGTATTGGTATCGGCCTTCAAAATCCTTTATCGGTTCGGGCTCTACTGAACAATGGATAAGACACATGCCTTTGGTGTGAGAGACCCGGGTTTGAATTCCAGTATGAGACACCAATGTGTCCCTGAGCAAGACACTTAACCATTAGTTGCTCTAGAGGCGTGCGACCTCTGACACATATAGCAATTGTAAGTCACTTTGGATTAAAGTGTCAGCTAAATGAATAAATGTAAATGTAAATAATGAAATACAACTAGAGATCAGGGCCTTTTCTGTACCTCAGATCAGCCCGTGAATGTGGATGTCGGGTAAAATATTTTCCTCTTTGTTCTAGAACATTTGATGGTTGCATTAATTATCTTTCAATTGATTATGAAATTGTAATAATACATTTACCTGACATAATAAATTATTATATTTGATTATTCAAACAGACTTTGACTTTTCATTAGAGTTAAAAGGAATAGTCAAACATTCACGTAGATTTAATGATGCACAGATATCATTGAAAAACCTTTTCATATATGGAGTCAGATGAAATAAGTTAATGTATAAGATCAAATCTATTGCATTTAATTAAAAATCTCTTTGCCATGAGAAAAGACGAAACACGCGTGGGACCTTCACCTCTAATTGAATACCGCCACTGGATCGAATTAGACGGCCTTACATATTCATGCTGTTCATTAGATCTTTTTAGAAGCATGTAGTGCTTTAATACGCATTTATGACACAGCTCACGCATCTTTCACTCAGTCTCTTAAAGACCTTGACACTATGTGAAACACATGAAACACATCCATCACTTCACATTTTTCATATGGATTTACATCAGCAAATGGGCTGTTGAAGGTCAGCTGTAATCACGTCGCTGTGGTGTGTGAGATGCACAGTCATTTCAGGGTCCACCTCTCGGCATTATCTCAAATCCAGACATCAGGTCTGAGACTTGCTTCAGGCGTCCTCCACTTTCATTCAGCAGGAAGGGCATCTATTTAGCAGTAGTTCATCTGTGAGATGAATCTGAGGGAAAGGTCAAATCTCGCTTCATCAGAAACCTGTTTGGCCTTCACAGCTGGAAATGGGAAGGGACAGGCGGCTGTATGTGGGAAACAAAATAGCCGGTTGGAAACTAATGAGAGGGAGAGGTGGGAAAACTGAGGTGAATGACAGAGGGTGAAAAGATTCAGTCCCCCAGCATTCTGTCATGTACCCCAAGCTCAGCTGAATACCAATGTGTCCATGCATGAGATTGAGACTAATACAAGGAATGTGAGCAGTGATCCATGTCTTTTATTTGCCTTTCACTTTTTTTCTCCTCCTTCATTCTCCTCCAATCTTATGAAGTTAAAATTAGTTTCCTGGGAATTAAATATTTTTTCTCTGTCTATATATACATCATTTATGTATGTACAACAACTTCCCACATTCTACCAAAAACTTCTGATCTGTGATGTTTTTCTGAGAATGCAATGGCTTTTTATAGTAGTCCATTTGCTTAAATTTAGCTAATTTCTTTGCAAACAATTTGTTGATACAACAGTTCGTTCCGAGTTCTCCAATTTGATTTGCCCAGAACCTTTTCCAGCCAAGTGATATTCTAACTGAATCACCACGGGAACCGTTTTACTGTTTCACTCCGCTTGCAGCATTTCTCTCTGGCTGTTATGTAGATACAGTAGTAGTGTCCCGGAATTGGGAGCTTTGTCCCGAAAGACGTAATAAGTGTCCCAGATTTCAATAATGTCTTTTATGAATTTTATTTATTTAATTCCTTAAATTGCAATACCAAAATTAGAAATATGATAGTACAAATTGTGTGATTGCTGTTTAAAAAGTCATCATGTTAGCTAGAGTGGGAAAATAACCAACCAATGCATTCGTAGAAAGGATTTTCGTCTGATGACAACTGTGGATGAAGCAAAGGTACCGTGGATTGTGGATATGCATTCTAGGGCTCAAGCCCTGAAAGGGCGCAGAGCCCTTATTATTTTCCTTCCGATTATTTTTTTTTTTCTTTTTTTTTTTTTTTTTTTTTTTTTTTTCTTTTTCAGCGATTATTCGGGCACTTTTGAGGCCCTTAACATGCTCGAAAACTCTTGAAACTTTGCACACGGGTCAGAACCCGCGGCCATCAGAGCCGGGCTGAAGCTGGTACCCGGGCGTGGCAGGGCGGCTCGTCAGCGCCCCCTGGAATGGGGTCCGAACACTGGTCCATAACTCAAACACACTTGCATGTAATAATATGAAACTCGGTACACATGTCGATAGCAGAATTTCATCTATACCTCGCGTTCTTGCTTTTTACCCCAGCCCAACAGGAAGTCGGCTATTGAGGTTTTTTTGTAAAACACACGCAATTAACTTTTAAATACTCCTCCTAGAGCTCTGATCCAAATTCGACGAAACTCGGTCAGCTAGAAGTCAAGACATTGAGGATGAAAGTTTGTGTGGGGATTTTGATATCTCGAACGGTTTGGCCGTGGCGAGGAAACGAAACTATGGCGAAGAAGCGTGAAACAGGAAGTGTGTCATAACTTCAGCATACATTAACTGATCTGGATGAAACTTCAGCAGTGCGTTCGCTGTAAGAGGACGATCACATGGATGTGACTATTGTGAGTCAAAGTTATAGCGCCACCAACTGGCAGCAGGAAGTGTGTCACTTTCAAAATGCTTTGAATCACCCTCTCATTTTTACCCGATTTGCTTCAAACTTCATCTGTATAATGTACATACACGGCAGATGAAGACCTATGAATGGATTCTTGATATCTTTGAAACTGTTGCCGTGGCGACACATCAAACTTTACCATTCTCTTTAGGATGCATTCTTTTAGGGATTCGAACATTTGTCCATAAATCAAACACACGTGCATGGATTAATATGAAACTCGGTACACTCATAGATCACATCAGGCCAAACAACTTTCGTGCTCTAAGTTTTACGAACAGTTCAAACGGAAGTCGGGAATTATGTTTTTTTTTTTTTAAATAATTGTCCTAGAAAAACATCAAATTACAACCCATGCTGTTACCAATCACCACCAAACTCAGTGTGCATGAAGTCAAGACATTGAGGATGCTATATTCCGGACGGATTTTTGATATCTTGAACGGTTTGGCCGTGACGGATTTTTTTGACTAAAAAAGGACACATAAAGTGTGTTATAACTTGGTTAGTTTTACTGACAGTTACAAAACTTGCCGTGTATATTGTTCTATTCAAGCCAAACAACTTTCTAATTAACAATAATAATCTCAAACCCACAGAAAGTCAGATATTGTAGTTTGAATATGATCATGCTCTTTCTGAGCCTAGGCCTGTCACACAGTCTGTGTGTGTGTGTGATTGAGTCTTTTGACACACAGTCTCTGTGTGTGTGTGTAGGGGGAGGGGGCTTAATAATTTCACTGTGTGTCTGGCCTGCTAAAGTAAATACATTTCTTAAGCCTGGTATTTTTTAAATAAGTTTTTGTTTTTATTTTTTTATAAGTAAAGACATATAACCTGTTTAATTGTAGTGCATTGACAATAGTTTTATATAATTAGTGTATTAATTAAATTAACTTGGTCCATAAATCAAAAAGGAAGTGTGTTAAAACTTCTGCATACATTAACTGATCTTGATGAAACTTCAGCAGTGTGTTCGTTGTAAGAGGCCGATCACATGGATGTGACTATTGTGAGTCAAATATATAGCGCCACCAACTGGCAGCAGAAAGTGTTTCACTTGCAAAATGCTTTGAAATCACACTCTTACTTTTACCCGATTTGCTTCAAACTTCATCTGTATAATGTAAACACACGCCAGATGAAGAGCTGTGAAAGCATTATTCAATATCTAAGATAATGTTGCCATAGCAACGCATCAAACTTTAACATTCCTTTTTTTTGATGATTTTGAGTCTCTTAGCGGCTTTTGGGGCCCTTAATGGGTTTGAAAACTCTTGAAACTTTGCACACAGGTCAGATCCCACAGCCATCAGAGCCGGGAAGATGGTACCCGGGTGTGGCAAGGGGGCTAGACAGCGCCCCCTGAAACGGGGTCCAAAAACTTGGTCCATAAATCAAACACGCTTGCATGTAATAATATGAAACTCAGTACACATGTTGATCTCATCGTTTCATATATTCATATATTCTCCTCAAGCCGGACAACTTTCTAATTTACACTCATGAGCTAGGACCCACAGAAAGTCAGATATTTTGGTTTGAAAATGTTGAGTGTCTCTCTGAGCCTACACTTCTGTATGGCAAGCCCTTTTAACATTTAAAAGCTAAGTTTGACTATTCGTAATTAACATTGTAGATATCAACAACGTCTTTCTAGTCGTAATTACATTTTGGATAGTTTGTATTATCATTTAAGATATCTGTAACGTAATTGTGACTAGTCGAAACGACAGATAGAGTATGGCAAGCCGTTTTAACATTTAATCATTTTAACCTACTAGTCTCTATTTTCATGCTACTAGTACTTATTTTTAGATACTAGTATCTATTCCATTAAGTACTAGTACTTATTCATTAGCTACTAGTGCTTATTCTTTAGATACTAGTGCCTTTTCTTTTAGATACTAGTGTTTATTCTTTAGGTACTAGTACCTTTTTAAAGATACTAGTACTTATTCATTAGACACTAGTCCTTATTTATTAGATACTAGTACTTATTCATTAGATGCTAGTCCTTATTCATTACATACCAATGCTTATTAATTAGTTACTAGTACTTATTCATTAGATGCTAGTACCTATTAAATAGATACTAGTACTTATTCATTAGACACTAGTACTTATTTCAATGGTGACTAGTAACTATTCTTTTGTTACTAGTCACATTTTTTCCAGTGACTTCTATGGTGATCTGTCATTCAGATATCAACTATTCAGTTCTGACTAGTATGTTAGTATGTATTCCAATTGTGGAATACATACTAGTATGTATTCCAAAGCAGGGGTTACGTTTTTGCACGTCGTGCAGAATAACCCTAAAGGCACCAAGGTGGCGGTGCCACCGGCTTTATGTGTATATATATATATATATATATATATATATATATATATATATATATATATATATAAATATAGCTGCGAGCAGCGATGGAGGGCCAAAGCCGGGCGGTAGCCGCCATCCCGGTGCCTTTAGGCACCGGGGTTGCGGTGCCACCCGGCTTGGGCCGTCGATCGCTGCTCGCAGCTATATTTATATATATATATATATATATATATATATATATATATTATGTTAATATTATTTTTACAATTCAGAAATAAATGGCTATTTTCTACCTGGATTTTAGTCCTCTGATAAACTCGTGTAAACTCGCGCTCGATTGGCCCAAAGTCAGTCATCCGATCAGCATGTACTGTAAGGTATCTGCGAGTTTCTGTCTTTCTGCGTAAAGGTAATTTTTTATTAAATGCAATACATTTTTTCAAATATATTCTCTCGTTATTTCATCTGACTCTATAAAATGAAAAGGTTTTTAATGTTGTCTGTGCATCATTAAATATAAGTTTGACTAATTTCTTGAAATAATGTCAAAGTCAGTTAGAAGCAGGGCCGTCGCTAGTGGGGTGAAAGGTGGTGACAATTATAGGGTCAGCGGGGGCCCCACAAATCCAACAGTTATACTGTTTAAGTTATACTACTTGTTGTATAAATAATATTTATATTAGTTGAGATTGCCTGAGATTTAAATGAAAACCAAAAAAACGTTCAATTTGGTTAAATATTTTTCAAAATATCTGCTTCTCTTACCTCCATAAAAATGGTTTAGTACGACCTACAGTATTTATTAATTATTCAATCAGATTCAGTGACAAACATCAGTTGGACCCAATAAAATTGTAAGTCCCACCCCAGCTCGTGAACAGAACCAATCAGTGTTGCCAAGTCCACTTATTCTAAGCGACTTTGGCCTTGTTTTTCTGTAAAGTCGCTTGTTTTTTTTTCTGGTTAGGAAAACGTCAGTGAGTGAACGTTAAAATGAAAATACGTGCGAGTCTGGACCATCGCGACTGATACTGACTGGACTGTAGGAGAGTTTTATATATTAATTATATGTTAGATATTTTAGATGTAGATATTATAATTTAATATCGTTTAACCCTTTAACTGGTACTCCCCCTTTAATTCAAGAATGCTTTGGAATATAGACCTATTTGGTCTTGTTTTAAAGAAGACATTTGCCAAATTATTTTTGAAGTGAAGTATTATGAAATTATGAAAGTGAAACAGAAAAAAAGTTATAAGTTTGAGTTTATAAAAAACAATGTAAACATATAATTATTTCTATTTCATATAATATATATATTACACAATATATATTTTACTCTAAAACTGCAAGAAAATGTAAACCAAAAATCTGAAGAAGTTCCAAATTTTAGGTTGATATCTCAAAAATTAGCTTTCAGTCAGATTTTATTTGGGCGCAGTACCAACACTAGATGGACAGTCAAGCTTTATTACAGAAGAAAAATAAACTGTACCGTGTGCACAGTTTTACAAAACTGTGCACAGTTTAACAATCTGTCCACATGGATGTAAATTGACATTCACAGTTTAAAATTAACCAATACGTCCCCACAGATTGTAAAACCGTGCACACAGTTTTTTTTTTTTTCATTTTTTTTTTTTTTGGCTTTGAAAAAGAATAGACAGCTTTTACTGTCTATGAGAAAAAGTCGCTTGTTTTGGGCTTGTTTTCACCGGCTTGGTTGCTTATTTGTCTCGTGAGATCTGGCAACACTGGAACCAATCCGAGTTGAGGCGGCTTCCTGAAGTTAACGATGAACTTGGTGGAAGAGCAGGAGACTGACTGACTGAAAATGTCGGGGAAACATAAATCAGGTAGGCTACCAAAAAGACGTGGCCAGGAGAGTGGTTGTATCCCAGTCGATCAAGACGTTCTTAAAGACCGGTTATGTATTGTTATTTCGCTGGGAATTTGAAAACTTCAGTCTACAGTCTACCGTGTACAGTCATTTTTTTATTATCGGTGCGCGCCACAATCGACCAAAAGATTACTGTGCGAGTTAAAATTTTATGTGGCCGCATATGTGCGCCTCGCGCACCAGAACGCCGTTGTATCCGCTGCTGCAGTCCATAACTTATGTTCAACATGAACCCTCAAGTCACCCTTGGTATATATGACTACATCATGAATCCATTTTCCAAACCGTGTTTTTGACTTGTCCTGAATCACTACGGTACGCCTATAATATGTGTTTATATTCGCACTATTTTATCCCGGGGTCGACTCAGATGCGGAGTTGCCCAGTGCCTGCGTGACTCGCCATAGACATTAATGGAGAGAAGTAGCTCCGGCAACAGTGTTCTTCCGCAAGACATGTGCAGTTTATTTATTGACGAACTTAGACGTCACGCGCATTGCACACTGATGGTGGAGCGCGCCAATTACGAATCCACGAATTAAGGCATAAAAAAATTCCTGACGTCTTTTTCAGCGGTTAGATGACAGATTAGAGTAATCGATCGACTGAGGAAAAGGAAATAATTATAAAATGCAGAAGGTAAGGAATGTGAGATTTTTGTTACAACTATAAATTTTGATAGCAAAAAAATCTGTATTAGCTTTTATTATACTCCTCTAATCTTTTAAAATGTAATGCATACATTTGAATGTTTAATGATTTTTTAAAAGATAGATGATGCTGATAGAAAGATGATGATAGATAGATAGATAGATAGATAGATAGATACAGTTGATTATGATTCAAATGTAGATAGATAGATTGTATATATTTCAAATGTAAAATGCTTAAAATTATAGATTAAAATTACTGTCCAAAATCCCTGAAAATTCTGAAATTTGGAAAAAATTACAAAAGTAACAGACTAATTGGGGAAATAAATAATACTTTTTAAAAATTGGTTTTATTATTTTATATAAACGGTTAACTTATAAAATAAAAGTTTTATAACAACATCACCATCTTCTATATTAGGGATGGGCAGAGATAATCAGTATTAATCGCATTAAAATAAAAGTTTGTGATTACATAATATATGTGTGTGTAGTGTGTGTAATTAATTTGTATATATAAATATACATGCATGTATATATTTAAGAAAAATGTGTTATTAATATATCAAATATTTATATTATATATAATATTAATTGTGAATAAATATATATGAAATATATACATGCACATATTTCTTAAATATATACATGCATGTGTGGGTATTTATCTATACAAATTAATTATGCACACTACACAAACATATATGTATGTAAACACAAACTTTTATTTTGGATGCGATTAATCCGCTATTACCGTTGCCCATCCTTATAGCTTGTTTTCACGTGACGTCACGACACTGCGTTGCCATGGCACGAAGATCAGATGGAGGGCAGGAAGTGAATTTCTATATTAGGAAGCACTATAACACACTCAAATGCCTATGTTTTCGCGTCGTTTATGGTTGCTCAAATCGATCAAACCACAAAGATTTTTTTATTGTGTGCCAAAAGTTGTTGTTCATAAGGGGGGAAAATACAAGAAATTGACAGAAAAACACCGGTAAAAAATGCCTTGTAAACCTAATTTGCGTCTCGACGGAGGAGCCGAATGGGAAAATGCCTGTGTGTTTGTACAGTGTGCAGTGATCACTTCGTCAAATGTGAGTTAATACATTATTTATGTGGCTTATAATTACATTATTCAGGTGTTTAAATACACTTATGTGGCTGTTTGTGTAACGTGCCAGTTTCTGAACTTTGTAAAGTCAAAGCATGTCTGTAAAGCCCTATTCGCACGGGATTAGTATTATCTGGTGACTAGGGCTGTAATCAACCAAAGAAATCCTTAGTCGACCAAGGTCTTGTCCTGCGCGACGATTAGTCGACTAAAAAAAAAAAACGGATGTTTTGATTGAACATTTTTTAAACAATTGTCATAGAGCATTTATAAAACAACAACGAAAAAACATCGAAAATAAATAAAACTATAATAATTATACAATTCTTTGAAAATTAAGTGATTTTTTTAACTGCAAGTGAGGAGCTCTGTCCTTGGTCTATTGACAGTCACAATCGCGCACCTGATCACATCACACGCTACAAAATAATATAACTGCTATAGCTGCCACATAATGAAAAACCTAAAAAAGCTCTCGTTTATACAGGCTGTATTCTTCTTTACTTACAAAGCTATGGGTTAACTTTTGTCCAGCCGATCTGTTAGGCGTTTTAAAACAACAGACAAAATAGCCTAAAAAACTATCTGAAATCTAGGCTCTGTTGTAAGATAGCATATATGTTTAATTTCGTTTTGTTACATTATTTAGGCTACTTTCAAATGAGTCAAGTGTACAAATAAAAACCTATTAAGAAAACAATCTATTGAGTCAGTATGATAAAGCCGTTAAAAGAGCTGCTCACGTCTTTTGCGCGCTCAAGTTTGATTTCAAATAGGCACGCGATGTGCGCGCTCATAATGGAGCAACGCGGTCGCCACCGTCGCCTACCTCCACAAAAATGTAGCCAGACAAAAGATTTAGATTTCTTGGACATTCTGTCGACTAAAGTAGCGTGAACTGAATGAATACAGCAAAACTACCTACCGGTACATCCCTTATTGAGCGCGAGCAGCAGCGCAGCCAGCCATGCGGTTCCCGAGTGTGTTATGTGTGTGCGCTAAACTGTGGCGCAGGTACAAGAAATAGCCTAAATTAAAGCATTTAAAGATGGGGATAAAACATAGGCTAATTATATTTAGAATACAGTAATAAATAACTGCTTTATAAAGGAATAAATATCAAGGAGTAAATCATTGAAAATGTATTTCTATTGGCAAAAAAAATAAATAAATAAATAATGCGACTGGTCGACCAATAAGAATTTCAGTCGACCAAGACGGCATCGACTGATTAGTCGACTAAACGACTAAAGTGGACAGCCCTACTGGTGACCTGTAGTAATTTGCAATAATTGCGGAGTTTGTCTGTTATCTTAATCCTGTGCGAATCGGCCATGTCTGTAATTTGTAAAGTAATAATTCCCCGCAAATTACCTACTATATTTCGCCGAACACCGAGGTCCTGTGATAATATTAGTCCCGTGCGGAATCGACATCTCTGTGATTTGGCCGGATCATATATCATTTTTTCAAGGTTTTTGTTTCATCTGCGCCTTTTTATCCATCTTTCGCGGATAATAGAGGCTGAGTTGGAGTGTTTTAATAGTATTTTGGGTGCAGGGTCATATCGCTAGTACAACTAACTCATACAATTTGCAGAAAGAGAAAGCTGAAAACCATAAGAGCAAAAACAAAAAGAACGATTAGATCACAGGCTTCGGCTTATCCCGTGCGAATGCGCCACACGAAAATTCAGATGTGGGTGGGTAATTTCAAATTCACATGTGGTCCCCAGGTAATACTAATCCCGTGCGAATAGGGCTTTAGTTGCTGATATCTACAGCCTCGATGGCAGGCAAATCTCTCAATTCAGTTGAAAATCGGTCCTCTTCATAACGTAAGGATCACGTCCAATGTTCGATTTTCTGTTTATATATTTCTCTTGTAATAGCGTCTAAAGTAGTACAGTACGGATTTTCCTCCATCTCGTCCATTGCGCTCTTCACTCCTTGCCCTCCACCTGCAGTCGCGCGTAAATACAATCACGTGACTGCAAACCACCTATTCTATATATTGGTGGAGGGGGCCCACATCAATATTTTCCAGGGGCCCCAAATCCCTAGCTACGGCCCTGGTTAGAAGAATCATTAAATCAGTTCAAGAATCATTTATGATCAGTTCAAAGATCATCAATACAAAATATCAAATGTTCTGGAATAAAAAGACACAAACCCGACATTAGGAAATAGGCTACGTGAAGCTAAAAGTCTCACAGACTCACAGATACCTGTCCACCCTATTGCGCTTTCGTTTAAAAACAGAGAATCAAAACGAATACGATCTCCGTCCCACACCACGCGTTTTATCTGCGTATTAGAATTGATCTCCGTCGACATTAAAACGTGGATCATGTGGCCATTCACCAACACTGGGCATGCGCGTGCCGGTGTAAACAAGAAACATATGATGGGTGGCTGACGAATCAGGGAAGGACTTGATCATAGACTGATGACACCCAATCATAGAGTTGCAGCGTGAGCCTCTGCGTCAATCGTTTTCGAAGTCCTCCATTTTGTCCCGTCTTCACTAAAACACCATCCGGGAGATTCAAAACGCAAAACGGAGCTGTCGCTTTTTCCGTTTCTTTGGTGCAAACGTCAGCAAAAGGTTCTCCATTTTTAAACGGAAATGCAGTAGTGTGGACGGGAGCTCATCTGAGGTACAAGGCCCTGATCTCAGTCTGCATTTCATTATATAGCCAAACCTCATTTCATAAGTAAACATGACTTTACAGTGGAATTTTACTGTGATCCAATAGTAGAAGTTGACCATTTGCTAACACAGTGGGAATTGCATTCAGGATTTGGGGGTAGGACCATGCCTAGAGACCATTTCCTTTATGTGCCAGTTATCCCCAAACTTTTAAAAACCTTATTACCTTTTGTTTTACTTATTTGGAAATAGGACACTTTATTTGGAACACACTTATTTGGAAATAGGACACTACCAGTCACACTGAGACATTTCAAATAATACTAAACATGTATAAAACTGCATGAGAGTTCAAATTAAAAGCATATAGATTCTAGTGTGAGTTTGGGTGATCTCTGCAAGAGTGGGGGATATATGGAAGTGTGTGTGTGAGATAGTTCAAATGTTAATTTGCAGCAAGGCCCTTTGTTTCATAGACCAGTGGTCAGGTCTATCTCCGCAACCAGTTTTTTTTTTCAGTCTGTTTGAAGGGGTGTGTCTGCTGTGAGAAATTAGTGAAATGCCCACTGCTGTGATTCGCTGACATCTTGGCATATGAAATAAAGCATTACATGTGGAGTGTTACCTTTCAAGTACTTTTACTACGTTTTTACTAGAAAAGCTGTCGAGATTACCGAATCATGAAGTTTCGATTATAGCATATTTAGATCTATCGCGTGACTGCAGTGATGAATGAACTGATGAATAAACGGTATTGAACGATTTTTAAACAAAATTTTAAACTTCAGAAATCACTGATAACATTAAATAAAGTGCAACCAATATTTCATATAAATAACATACCATATCTGTCATCTAGAAAGGGTCTGGTGGGATTGTGATTTCGACTTCAGTGACAGTTACATTGTTGCACCATTATGGTTGCAAGGCCTGTCTGTATGAGTAAGTCTTACAGACTTATATTGAAGGGACTGAAACAAGGTCGTAAACAAGGACATTTTTTATACTTTAAACAACACCTTAAAAGACACAAGTGCATTAATGTGCTTCCATTGGAAACCCCCTTAACTGTTAAAAGGACAAAGAAGGTGTTTTCCTCAGATGACATTCAAATTAATTATGATTATGTTTTGTAATTATGAATATAAGTGTCACGGTTCGTGCAGACAAAGGAAGACAAGAAGTCCAGAATTACAAAACAACAACTTTTACTTACAATAAACAACGTACAGTGTTCAGACAGGCAGACTCGCAGAAGGTACACACTCATACACAACTAAATACACATACCAATTAACAGAAACGTGGCACAGATGATGTCAATGACTAAACACAGGTGACGATGATGAAAAGCAGGTGTGCAGACAAGAGGGATTCTGGGAAGTGTAGTGAAAAGGCAGAAACAAGACAGACTGTGGCTATGTTTACGCGGAAACGATTCTGAAGAGAAAACGTAAAAGTAGGGCCCTATAATTTCTGCGATCACGGAATAAAAAGGACATTCTTTTTACAACTAAAATAACAGTAAAGGGTAAAAAAAATCAATTCCCAAAAATTAAAATGGAAAAAACGGAATTTGCAAAATTACAATGGAAAAAACGGTAATTTTGGGAAAAAATTAAATGGAATTTGGGAAAGAATAAAACGGATTTTATAGGGCCCTACAAAAGTGGCGTTGCGTTATCACTTTTTATTCTGCGTTTAGACAAGCTTTATGGGTGGGAAATCCCGTGCATATGGTGACGCAAAAGTGTGTGAAATTCGATGTAGTATGCCCTCCAGGTGGCTAGGTGGCAATGTGAAGCACTGGCACACAACAACAAGTCCACGCACCTGCGTACAACCTTCACTGCGTACAACCTTCACTTGCGATTTTACCATTTCGTTTTTAAGATTTCCACTCTGGAGGGTGGTTTTCACTTTTTAGCGTTTTTAAGCCCCAAAACGCCGTCGCTGTTTAAACGATGACATCAACATAAACAAAATTGTAAACATTATAAACATCCAAATTATGAATCATTTTTTCCCAGCCCTAGATTGACCTGAAAAATATCTGCAGGTAATTTACCCGTTTAGTCGTTTTCCCTTTGACACGGTTGTTGACACTGTTGTTGTTTCTTATTTATTTACACAATTGTGTTTTTCGAACTGTTGTTTAAACATAATATCACACTGTAGCCGTGCGATATGGCCTGTGGTCTCATGCCTATAGCCAAATTACAGCGCTGCTGATATAGAGCGAAATTTGGATTTTGGAATAACACTGAGATGACAACATTCTGGAGATCTGAAGTTTTTAAATAAAGCTTAGGCAAAATTTCAAGCATGAAAATAATAAAACAGTATTTTAATTATGAGTTCAGACAGATCATTCTGTGATTAATTTGCAGCGTACTTCCACTGATACTGTCCTGCCCGTCACTTTGCTTCATCTTTTATAAGAAACCAATACTGCAAATGTAATGTGTGCATCTTCACATGTACAGTACATTTGAATCCAGAAGTGATCAAATAGATTAATGTTGTCAAATCAATGAAGTCATAAGTACGTAATGCAAACGCGTATCACTAAAATGGGCATAGCAAATCACTTAGATTGCAAGTCTCTTTCCTTTAGTGTCAACGTCTTAGTAGATGGTAAACTATTCAAAAATTATGCCATATGATTTATCATTGCCTGGGTGCATTATCATCACAAAGTCCTGCATGCCACATCTACAAGGCTACACAGATACCCCATCAGGCAGGGTTAGACAAACACAATGCAATTTATTTTTCATCTCTTCAGTTCTATCTTCAGTTCTATCAGATTCATTGAGTGTTTTTATTTTTATTTTTATTTTATCTGGACCTAACGTTACAACTCCAGGAGTTATTTTGTCTTCTGCCTACCTATCTACCTATTTTATCCCCTCTTTCTCAGAGTTTGGTATCCTTCCAGTGCCCTTCTTCTGCTCTCTTTATCTCCTCAGAACATCTGCCTTGGTGGCAGGTTGCAGGTGGCGGTGGAGTGGATGTCCCCTGGCTCCCTTACACTCTCTTAAGCTTCTGTCTCGTACTGATCCATGGACACCCTAAACTGCTGACCCTCAGTTTATGTCCTCACTCTGACTCTCCCTTTGGCTGGCTGCAGTGCCATTCTGCTCTATGTGTACTATGAAGATAGTAAGGAACATAATGGAAAGGATTTACTTCTAGCTTGGGATGCCCTGAGCTGATCTGAAGAATCGGTACTGGGGCGATTAAGCTATTTTTTAACTGATCAGTATCGGCTATCCTTAGCCTGATCCTTTACTTTATGTCAACTGTCACGTCATGTACAGTAGATGTCATGCAGTAGGTGGTGGTCTGCACCTTCAAGTTTCTAACTGCTATTAAAGATGCAGTTTGTAATATTGACAGGACACCTAGCAGTTGAAATGGGTACTGCAGTCCAAATTAAAAATATTGGAGAGTTGTTTGCCCCGCTCCCTCCTCCTCGGCTTAACGAGCCTTAAGTTGATCCGTTGATTTATCTGCGTTTTAATATGCCTCTCTGGTCATATAACTTTTTAGATGCTGAGGCTTTATAGGTCTGGTTGAATCTGCCATCTCTGACCTTGTTCATTGCTGGATTCCATGACTGTATGACTGTGTTTTCCGCAAACTGGCAACCCGTGTCGGGGTTGCCAGTTTTCCCCTTTTCCCCTTTTTAAAGTTAAGTTGCCCATTTTTTACATTTGAGCCACTAATAAACTGCACATCCCTGTATACACTAGATTGGGTTTAATAACTTTTACGTGCTTGATGTGTGCACCAAGCACTAGAAAATTACATATGGGACTCTGTATAGGCAGATACTTAATATTCAGTGATTCAGATCGAGAAAAACAAAACAAAACAAAAAACCCCTTAATTTTAGACATAAATATCAGCTGTGCATTTAGCCACTCATTTTAAACAATGTCCAATTCATGTTTGTCATACCAATACAAATACACATAAACAAATAAAAAGGCTTCTCTATAGAATATAGTATTCACATCTGGATGTTTCCTTATGGGCACGTTTCCTACTGTAAAATCGCAAGTTTGTTTTTATTTATTTATTTATTTATTGAAAGTCATGAAAATTCCCACACTATTCCACTATATCTCAAATGATGTGTTGTGCTTAATATTATTTTGTGGTTGAAATTACACTTTTAACACTTAGAATAAAATGTCTGACTCATCAGACTTGTTGCTAATAGCATTTTATCTATCTTAAAAATGAATAAATAATATTTTACACTTTTTACAAAGCTGACAATTACAGCTGGATTGGAAATAATGCACAATAAAAATATTCTGCTCATAAGTATATATATATATATATATATATTTTTTTTTCACACAGTTGTTGTCTCTTATTTAGTAACAATCATTATTAGGGATACACATTTTGAAAAATTGATCATTCATCATGTTCACACAAATATTTAAACCCTTTTTTTTGTTTATATCACTCTAATATGGATTTAGTAATTTATGGGGAAATTTTAGCCCTAGTCCAGCCCTGATGATTCTCCACTTCGAAGAGCAGGAAGAAGACCCTCTTATGATAAAACTATTTAAAGTAAACTCCTTGAAGCTGTTATGAAGTTTATATAATATTTTTATTTTCAATACAGTGTATCTCTGTGTTAAAGATACAGTATGATTAAAAAAAAATTATTCCTGCGATAGAAAATGTTGATATGCAAATTATTATTATTTCATATGCAAAGATAGGCTATGAAGGAGGCCCTATATGTGTTCATAATGCAGGCCTGAAGTGGGAATTACATGAGAGGTTGTAAAGGGGTTGTAAAAGCAGTGGAAGGCGTTAAAAAGGCGGTCGTTTTGTTAATATTAATGATTCTTCAAATATCCCTTTAACAAATGTTCCATAGCCTCCAGCTAAAAGCACAGATAAAACATCTGTAAAGCAATCTGTTCTTAAGACTTCCAAGAGAAGAGAGAACAGAATAATACAGATGTTCCTCTTGAATAAATCCAGTTAGTTCAATAGACCCAACACCATAACAGATTATCTTTGATAAATTACAAAGCTCTTGTAGATTATCGACCTATTCAATTTGTACCTCTAAAACAACTTTGAAAAGAACATGTAAAACATTTACAAAAAAATAAAAAAACATTTGTTCCTGTTTTGTTTTCTTCACTCTCCTGTGTGACACGTCCATAAAGATTTTCGATCAATACAACTAGATGCTGAGCATTGTGCTCTTTCTCTAGGTGCGGGGGGCTGGTCTCCGCTGGACAGTGATCATTACCAGTGGCTGCAGGTCGACCTAGGAAGCAGAAAACAGGTCACAGCCATCGCCACGCAGGGTCGATATAGCAGCTCTGATTGGACAACGCGCTGACCGGCTGCTCTACAGTGACACGGGCAGAAACTGGAAACCATACCATCAAGATGGCAACATCTGGGTGAGTATCATAATAATTCATACACTGTCGTTTTTAGTGTTGGATACTATTGTTCATAGTTTGGGTTGGTAAGATTTGATTCTTTCAATTTAATGAAAACATTTTTTAAATGTCTAATGCTCACCAATGCTGCAGTGAAATATCGTTACAAGTTAAAATAGCTGTTTTCCATTTTATGACATTTTAAAATGTAATTTATTCCTGTGACGGCAAAGCTGTATTTTCAGCATCTTTACGCAGTCTTCAGTGTCACATGATCCTTCAGAAATCATTCTGATATGCTGATGTGGTGCTCATGAAATATTTCGTATTATCAATGTTGAAAATAGTTGCTTAACATTTTGTTATTAACCCATCTTTTTTTCAGGATTATTTGGTGAATAGAAATTTCAAAATACACTGTTTATGTGAAATAAAAAAAGCTTTTTGTAAAATTTGAAAAAAGATATTTTGTAACTAACTGACTCCAAACGTTTGAATGAAAGTGTCTGTGGAAAATATAACTCATCTCTCTCCCTATATTTCACTGGGCTCTATCTTGCACCCGGCGCAAATGACTTTATACACTGACGCATTTATTATTCCTATTTTGCACTCGCGCAAAGCGGGCTTTTTCCTCCACAGACACACGTCGGTAAACTAGGACATGAACTTGCGCTCCCTGGGCGGGTTGGCGCAAAAATGAGGCGTGTGTCGGCGCAAACAATTCCTGGTGCTATTTTGCAGTTCCAGAAAACAATTGCGCCAATGACCTGGTCTAAAGTCAGTGGCGCGTTGCGCGTATATTCAGATGCTATTTTAAGCGTGCATGCTTGGCCATAATACAGAGTGTGAACAACGCGCATACACTGTAGATGATTCTCTCATCAACACAGATGCATTTTACTTTTTGCAAATGATACATTATTATACGGAAAAATATATAAACATGAGGGAAATCATTGTTGTGTCCATGACGATGGGAAAAATAGGCATAAAGCTTACACATTTACCCAAATTATTATATGCATGTTTAACCGAAGCTAATTTGGGTGGGTTTGTCCCATCCCCAATGTCACTTCTCTTTCTTTTACGGCCCTGACGAGAACATCGATCTCCTTGGCTATGAACCGATTGTAAAGCGCGTCTGGTAAATGCGCCGTTAAAATAGAGAATTGCGCCATGAAACAAGCGCACCTCGTTCACTTATGCTCTTAAAGGGAATGTGATATGACGCTCTTATTGGTTTATTTCGGTTACGTCCAAACCACACCTATGAATAATGAAGCTACTCCAGACCAACCCCTTTTAGATTTGCGCACGGCGCAAGAGGCATTTATCCCGCTGGGAAAATAGCAACAGCGCCGGGATCCGCCCACAAAGTTACTTGCGCTTTGCACTTGATACTTGCGTTTCAGATCGTTAAAATAGGGCCCACTGGCTCTTCTTGATCTTAGTGTTCTTGTACTTTATACTGACAGCTAGTTGTGCAGACGCATGATTTTTTTTTACTAACGGCTGATGCTTCAGACCAAAGCTGTTTGTATTTTGTTTTGTTCCTTTTGGTTTATTGCTTGTTTTGTTTACATGTACTTATATTTGTCTTTTACCTTGTGCACTGGCTAAATGTTATATTGCACGGTGTGGTAACTTCCAAATTGCAAAACGCCTTGTCACAGCCCATTCTCACCCCCAAGGAAGCATTTTGTCCATGCTCCAATATCTGACGCTTTCAGGCGTCAGTTACTGTAGATGACGCCCTGAGGATCGCGTGTAACCTTACCCCTACCCAGACCTAAACCTACACGTGTCATCTAACTGACGCTTAATTTCCTTTAGCGCCAGTCAGATGACGCCCATAGGATTGCGTCACGTAACTGACGCTAAAGGGGGTCTAAAGCGTCAAATATTGAAGCAAAAAGTGACGCCTTGGGGTGAGAATGTGTTGCTTGTCATTGTCTCGTGCTTTTGACATGACAGCTCCTTTGATTTGATGACCCACTTCATGTCAAATAAAACAACTTTTTCTTGAAGATTGATATGGCCCGGATTCATCCCAGATTTTTATTCCCATTTTAATCAAATTGCTGTTCAGTTGTGTACGTATAAAGCTTTTTTTTTCTTTTTTTCGACAATAGCATCTTTAATGTGTGGAATGTTATGAAATACAAAATTAAATCAAGATTTAAGATTGGTCCTTGACATATTCGTAAAACACTTGTTATGGTGGCAGGATGTTGGCATACCTCTTCCACATACTGAGCTCACCAAGGACGACTGAAGATCAATGAGTCAAGAGGATGCTTTGATTTCTTCCTGGGTGCTTTAATCAACAGTAAGCAATCAAGGAAGCACTTAGATCCAGAAAAAGACAGTTGCACAGACTGATTTCAGGCTGATGTACTGTGCTTAGTACCCAGGGCAGAGGGGAGTGGAATTATTACTGGACCAACCAGTGAATTGATCCACACAGGGTGGTCTTAAAGTGGAATAGTTATTGTCTTTTACCTTGCACCACCTTCATTTTGCTCTTGGACATTCTCAGCTCACTTCAGATTTCATAATTTTATCTTTCCAAGTTTGACGTTGAGGCTAGACGTAATAATCCTATACTCTTGGAAAAAAATGTTCTATATATTCTGCTTCTCTCAATTAATTAAAAATAATCAGTGCAATATTTTTCCCTCTGAATATTTGTCTTTCATTCTCTTGCATCGGTAACACGCATCCTGCTTTGTGGTTGCCAGATGTCAAGATAATAAAATCCCCTAATTGGGTTTTTCTCTTAAAAAGATAATTCTGCCTGTTGAGCGGTCTATGGTCCCATATATATGATTTTTATTTGTCATATTTCAAAACGTATGCAGTGTTTTCAACCACATAATGGTTATCCTTTATAGACACGCACTTGCAAACTTCCCTAAGCACTTCCCCTCGGGGAAATCCCTGCTGCCATTTTGAAGTGCGTTCCACTTCGTGAAGTGAACAAGGGAAGTTTATATGGGCAGACACTCGTTCCCTCGATTTATCTACTTCATATGTGCACTTCAGGCATCTATATATCCCACAATGCAGTACGATTGTGACGTAACCACAGATCGTCTAATCACCACCACAACAAACACTCTATGACATATTAGTTATAATTTATTTATTTATTTAAAATAACCCAAACACACCTATGTGGATGCCGCATTAAACAAATTCGTAAAGGGGGAAAAAGTAAATAATAAATCAACTCATAGGTGATTCAAAGTGAACAAGGGCTTAGGACGTTCCAGTTCAGCTCATTGCGGTTTCCGCCAGTAGTGGGCACTCTGCAACGTAAGCAATGACGTACATCTGAGTGAACGAGACGAAGGGAAGTTAGCGAGTGAAGGGCATGGCAATTTTGGACTGGAATGCAGCATCAGGTATCGCACACCGGATGCGAATAGAACGCACATTCTATTCGCGCGAGCTCAATTTTGAATCAACTCCTGGCAGACAAGCTGCACGATGTGTTGTTATTTTGTTGTAACGTTATTCGTTGTCTACGCAACTATCACATAATACAATAGTGTTTTTAGCTAACGTTAGCTTTTAGCTAACCCGAGTGAAAACCGCACTTGGTGAAGCCATGTACATTAACAACGATTTGAGACAAATAATTATTAAAAAAAACTATGCAAATGGCGCTATGTGGCGCGGCAGGGTATTGAACAAGGTCCTGAGCCGTAGCTGGGCGTTGTGGACAGACGTCGAATGGCACCGCTGGTGTGTGTACACTCATAGAGAATAATGTGTTCAAATTGTAAAAATATGGCGCTGCACTTCTTGTTCAGTGTGCGACCCCCTTTAGAGTATTTCAAACTTACTCGTGAAAGAGTTAATATCCTCAATCTGGCAACCATGCACACACACACTCTCTCTCGGCACTGAAAAAAAATAGTGCTGATGAGCCGACAAAACCGATAAACATGTATGTTAAAGTTTATTGATTGTGAGATTCTAATGAAAGCATTATATAGCCAGTCTGCTAATAAATCTACAAGCAAGCCTTATCTGTGAAAAATTGTAATAATTAAATCCAAACATGATTCTTGCCCATGACTGCATATTTTCTAAGGCTAATCAATAAAACGAATCAATATTAATCAATAATGAAAATAATCAACAAAGAATTTGATTAATTGCATCTGTGCACGAAAAACATCCAGGAATACATCCCTTTACTGCAGTGCATAATGCATTTCTATGGACAAAACACAGCTGAAAAATATTGGAGGAAGGGCAAAGAGTGAGCTGCTTGTGCATGTTCCCTCACAGAACTTACATTTGACTGCTAAATCCTTATCTGCAAAAATGCTATCAGTCGATTATCAAAAATAATAATTTGTCAGTCATCAGTTCAGCTGAGGTTTTTAATCTCAATCTGTTCTTCACCCAAAGCAATGGCTTCAGAAGATTGTATGAATCACAGAAGTACAGTGAGCTTCTTTTAAAATGCTTGTCTAATTTATGAAACTGACAGTAAAAGTGAATGTAAAAGAACAGCTCAGACTTTGTTCCACAGAAGACAGACAATATTACAGGATTTGAATGACACGATGACAGATATTGTTTTATTTTAACCCTAAAAGTTTAGCCTTGGGTAATTTAATCCTCTTTTATAAGTTGAATATGATGTCAGAGTGACATTTTAAAAGTCATCTGAAAAGTTGTGCAGAATCAAGAGTAACGTTTCCGTGGTGCATGATAAAAGTTTCCTGATGGATCCACTTACTATATTCATCTTTGATTTGCCGCTCTACACTACCTTTAGCGATGAGTTTTCTAACAGCGTTTTTGTCTTTGCTTTCAACAAGAAGCCTTTACAAGGGGAATGTTGCTCATCAAAATGTTTGTCAATATAGCTGATGGAAATGGTAATTATCTCTGTGTTGACACCATTTCCATTTAACTTCAGTGCATAAATTGTCGTTACCTAAAGGTACACAAAAATCTTGTTTATAAACTGTTTTTCACCTTTTAATGAATAATTATCAACACTTAAATGCTGTAATCAGAGATGTATAAAGTACTAGAAACCCAGACTTGAGTAAAAGTACAAGTGCTCAATCAAAAAAGTGACTTGAGTAGAAGTTGAAGTGCTCTTTAAGCACCACACTTAAGTAGAAGTACTAAAGTATTCAACATTTTTTCTACTTAAGTTTTGCAAGCAGTTTTTTTTTAAAATTCACTAATTAAGTACTAAAAGTAAAAGTACAAGTATTGTGTCATGTAATTATTAAAGAAAGCAGTCAAAAGTTTGAACTACACTGTAAAAAAATTGGAGTAGGATTTACTTGAAAAATGCTTGCTAAACTATCTCACTCAGAAAATGCTAGTACATTTACAAAGATTTGCCAAGTAAAAACCTAAACATATTCATCAGTAGCTTTAATTAAAAATCTTTAAGGTAAATTTACTTGGAATATGGAATTAAGTAAACGTTACAAAAAATAAGTAATTTTAACTCAGCTAGTAAAAGGTTGATTAATATCGATATCCTTTGCCTTTGTATTACATTTCACAAAAACAATAATCTTAAATTTTATTAGTTTTTTAGAGTATGTGCCAAGTATCTAAGTAATCCTGTCAGATGTTAAACATCATGTGAATGCAAACACCTCAATACTTGGTAGACAATACACAATGGCGGTAACATTTGATGGGTCGTTTTGTTTGAATATGTCATTTTGAGCAAAAAATGTACCCGAAATGTCACAAAATGGCAAGTTACTAATACTGCCAACAAAAATCAATGATAAAAAAGTGTAAATACAGCTGGAAAACAGTGAAAAATTAGCCTCATTAATTATTCAAGGTCCAGTCCATGATGGGAACCCCAGTATCAGAAAAGTTGAGTAATTTTTACTTAATTTTATTGAGTTGATATTTACACTTTCATTTCTACTCACTTGAATTAAGTACTGATATGGAATTTACTTAGTTTTTTTAATTCTTGCCTGAACTAACTTTTTCAAGTAAATTACATTGTTTTTTTTCACTAGTATTTACTTTTTTTATTTATTTTTTACTATTTATTTTTTACAGTGTAGCAATCAAATAAGGCGCTTTGGCGGATACAAATTTGCTTTGGCGAGCGCCAAAAAAAGTCATTGCAGGACAACCCCTGCATTAGTTGTCAATGTGTGTGTCAATCAATACCCTTACCCTATAAAACTGGCATGTGATTGCCACGAATGATTCGTAAACATTTTATAATTGTAACGAGTAACTAGCAGAACATTAAAAAAATATCGAAGTAAAAGTATTAAATTCATCGAAAATATCTACTGAAGTAAAAGTAGAAGTATGAGAAAAAAAAACAATACTCTAGTAGAGTACAGATACAGCATTTTAGTACTTAAGTACAGTACTTAAGTAGTTCTACTTCGTTACTATACATCTCTGGCTGTAATATATGTATAGACTGTCAAAATTAACCTTTTTCAGTTTAACGCATCCGTTTTTTTTCTGTCATCCTTTGGCTGTGCTTCAATCTACGAACAGCCAGTTTATATCATTAATTCAAGTGATATTAAACCATTCAAGCGTGATAAGATGCAAAAAACAACTTAAATCTGCAATGGCACGCTGTCTGTAAAGTTTTGTTATCGACAAACAAGTGAATGTGCGTAAAAAAAGGTTTGCGAAATTTCCTGTCTCTAGTCTGTTTCCATTCAACTGGCCTTTCATCGATGCCGATGGTGTGCGTAGTGATGTCATCCCTAAAAAATTGCAGAGTCGCATAAGTTTTGTTGTATTGCTAAAAAGAAATCTGCTCTTGAGCCGTTTCCATGCATAATTACATATATCGAAAATTATATCATTTGCATCTCAAATATTTGTAAAATGTACAAATGAGCAAATAAACTATTTCAATTCGCTAGTTTACAGCTTACTATTTTCACAATAATATTATTTTATTAGGAAATATTAGGAAATATCAGAAGACGACGACAAAGTGGAGCACCTTGTCTCATAGGACTGCATGTAACTGCCTTTGTGACAGAGCCCATGGTTCCCAACAAAGAAATGTGAAAATTAAAAAAAAATGTAGGCTCCATAAAAAGAGTTTGGTACAGTAAAATGTTCAGTATTTGCAATCTTCAATTTCATGCTTCATGACACTTATAAATATATATTTTTATAAAGACAATTTAGTAATAAGTTGTATAATTTTATATTAAACAAATGAGGAAAATGTGGGTTGAATAAAAAAAAAAAACTTAACAAATTTTAGAATTGTTATGTGAGAATAAAGCAAGCATCAGCCATGATCTGATGTTATGGATCAAACCAGATCAAATGACTTTTTTTTTGCTTTAAATGATCTGGATTAGGCGATATGCGTAAAACCTACGACTCGCTTGCATGTTCAAGGGTAGTTTACATTAAACAGACTTGTGATTTAGACAATTTTATTCATTCAGATGCAGAACATGTTATTTAAAGTTTAATTACAGAAAAATGTGTGATTAATTTGTTTTTTTGTTTTGTTTTGTTTTTTTAATCAATTGACAGCACTAAATTTAAGTAATGGTGAACATAATTTGCGCTCTCTATTTTTTTTTACAGTTTATTGCATGGAATTTTTTAATTGATTAACTGTAATTTGACAGAATACGTATATGAAATACTAGTTTGGAAACACTTCTAAAGAGAAAGAACTTAAATGCAAATAAGTTTGAGTGTCACATTTCATAATGTCACATTAGGGTACTGTTTCTCTGTACTCCATATTTTATTCAAAGTCACAATTATGGTGGAATGTGTTAGCGTTGTCATGATCACCACCTCAGCTCTCAGGCATTTCCTGTCATTAACCCTTGTTGCATTCTGCTCTACACACTTTTGAACTCTTTTGGCTCTTAGTTGAAAAAAGGGAATGAAGCTTTTGGATTCCAGTTCATCTCTAGACAATGTAGGTCTCTGTGCATTACTGTTTAATTCTGGCTAGATCAATAGTTTTCTAACATTAAGAAGACTGAGGTGGGAATAGGAATCGTTTCGGTTGCTACAGCAGCGTAAAATCGGGCATTCAGTATCAACTGAACTGTTGCCTAAAAAACTGACAAAAGAAATGCAAAGCAAAAGCGAACAAACTCTTCATTACAGCCCGGCTAAATTAGCTTGATTGAGGGGCATATGTTTTTACATTCAGTTTGATATCTGATTGCATCCCCCCTCTTGAATAAATTCACCACTCAAGGAAAACCAGTCTACCAATCATGGTTTCAGTATTAAAGCAGCAATCAAAAGTAGACTTTCAAAATATCCAGAGTCCAAGTGATTTATATGCAGTTCAGTTTTGGACTGGATAATTTGTTCTACTCCTGAATAATTTTCATCACATTTTAGCCCCTGCCTTTAATTATTTGTCTTTGACAGGCTTATATGCTTGAATATTAATTAACGCCTTTTGTGTTGTTAATGAATAATGGTGTTGTGCTTTTATATGCCAAGTGCAGCATTTTTTGCATTCTGTTCTGGTTCATGGATGTCTTTATGTGCATTTTGAATAGCTTTAAAAAAGAGATATTTTTTTAATCATGCTGTCACTATTCCATCCCCCCATTTTGACAATTTGACAATGAGAAGAGTGTATACTAGCATGCAAAGTAACAGTCATATGCCATATTTCACAAAATGACAAACTGCCATGTATTGGGTTGACATATGATGTCCTATGCCTTCAACGCTAAGCTATGTTCTCATCATCAGTGAAGCTGCTCTTTGACCCAGAAATAAATCTAATATTGTGACTTTACTTGATCCCTGATGTGAGATAAATAAGTCAAAAATAATTTCCGTTTAACACCAATTCTCAAATGTGACGTTAGCACAAGGAACCGTTTGGGATTTATGACATGTCAGAGGTGCAGAATTGCTCACAATAAAAAGTTCACTTTATGTCCATGTAATTCATAGCTACTGCCATGTTTGTTGTGTTCATCAGAGAAAGAAGACGTTCCTGACATGGTTGTTTATCTAGGTCAGACTTAGTTGAGGAATAATAAATTACCTCAGATTGTTCAAAAGAGTACTCTATATGAAACCCCATTATTTCAGGAATAGCGTGGAATAGTAATTTGTCTTTGCTTCAGTTGTGTTTTGAAATGTGTTTGAACTGGATGAGCACATCTCTGCCTTTTAAGACAACGACTGCCAAATGTTAGATTTATTTAGAATTTTGGTATTTATTATAGTCAATGAAATCATAAGTCATAAACTAGTGTGTTTGCATAGTTCCTCTTATACTGTGGCAGGGCTGTAGTACTCGAGATCCGAGTCTCAGACTCGAGACCATTTTCTATGGTCTCTGAACATGTCTCGAACTCGCTGGTATTTGGACTCGGACTTGTCTAGGTCTCGGCCACTGGTCTTGCCAAATATGGCTTTTGGTCTCGACCGAGTCCAACATTTTTGTATGTGTGTTCATTTATTACTAGCCTATCAGGGTAACGTTAACTTAGAAAATGCCCAAATTAACCGACCAAGTGCTCACTACAACGGAGCGCGTCTTCTCATGCTGTTACTATAGTTACTGGGTGTTGCGCACAATTCTAATGATTCCAGCAGGTCTCCCATTTATAATGTGGGATATTCCTGCAATCGTGATTCACACAGATTATAAAATCAAATCATTCTTTTAATAACTATCTGCTACACGCAATTTCACAAACAGCGTGAGTGTTCAGCGTTATTGTCGCGTCTTCTCTTCTCTCAAATGTGTTGTGGAAGGCAAGCGTCAAGCGCTGACGCGATAATACACACTCGCGTTCAGGAGTCGGGACATGACAGAATAATCACTTGCATTCGGGCCAGTAGTGCATCGATGAAAAATGCTTACCATTTGCATGTCTTTTTAAGTCTTACCAGTTTAACATTCAAGCTATTTTAAACGATCAGTCCTCGATGCGCTCTCTGGGATGATTTCTGCGCACATTCATAGAAAATCCGCCTCAAGAACAGCTGGCCAGTAACAAAAGTTATTTTTCACGGATTAGCTATATTGCTTTAACACTCAAACTGTGTCAATTTCGGTCTTCGTGAGTATAATGGTCTAAACATAGTCGGTTTTGTCTTTTATAAGCATAAAACGCATGCCAGTATAATGAACAGAGAATCCGTGCTCTAGCTCTTAAAGTGACAGCAACCATATGTGTTCGGTCATTAATTTTGTCGTCAAAACAACAAAAGAGAGCTTTAAGTTAAAGGAATCAGGATTAATAGCCAATGTGTTTAATTTATTCAGGACTAAAATACTATCCAGTGTTATTTTCCAGTTGATGACTTTATTCAGTTTCTGTCTATGAATACTAGTGTTAGACCTATTCAAAAACGTTTCTCTTTATTTGTCTTTATTTGTATCTTTATTGTATTTATTTGTGTAACTTTTTTCAATTTAATTGAACAATTTAAATCAAGCCTTGTGTTGTGTAAATTCTTAACAACATTACCCCATTGTAAAAAATGCAACGAGCGCAAATATTTAGGCAAGATAAATTTAATAATTTTGTTCAAAAACGAAATTCAGGCCCTGAAGACTTTTTTCCTGTCCTGGACTCGGTCTTGACTTCGGACTCGAACCTTTTTGGACTCGAGTCTTGACTTGGACTCGAACCTCTTTGCACTCGGTCTTGACTTGGATTCTGACTAGTCCTGGTCTTGGACTTGTCTTGGACTCAACAAAGGTGGTCTTAACTACAGCCCTATACTGTGGATGCATGTTGACAAATGTCTGTACATTGTATTTTAATACTATTTGTCGCCAAACATTCCCACAAAGTTTTTAAATACTATGGTCTATTATTTTACTTGTTTGTACACTTGAATCAGTAAATTTATATTTTAGCGTATATAAGTTTAATGTTTTGATAGTGATAAATGTTTTTATTCAAATAAAACGTTTGTTAGTTTGCAATAAATTAAATGTATGCAGTGCGCTAATCTTTCTTATTAGTTGCTTATTACTGACTAGCACTGTCTAGAATAAATATGTGGTTCATTGATCCACATGTGGATCATGTAATACTTAAATTGATGTGGATTATTGATGTGGATTATATGTAATACTTAAAGGGTTAGTTCACCCAAAAATGAAAATTCTTTCATCATTTACTCACCCTCAAGTTGTTCTGTGTGTTTCAAAGCTCTGTGTGTTTTTTTGTTCTGCTGAACACAAAGGAAGATATTTGGAAGAATGTTTTAATCAAACAGATCTCATTCCCCATTGACTACAATAGTAGGAAAAATACATACTATGGTAGTCAATGAGGAATGAGATCTGTTTGATTAAAACATTCTTCCAAGTATCTTCCTTTGTGTACAGCAGAACAAATAAACACAGAGGTTTGGAACAACTTGAGGGTGAGTAAACGACGATAGAATTTTCATTTTTGGGTGAACTATCCCTTTAAGTACATTAAAAATCAAGTTCCATTGTACTTTTACTCAAGGAAAACTGAAAATGAGTACTTAAGCTTTTACTGTAGTAATATTTTAATAGAGTACTCTTACTCAAGTACTTGACTTTTGTACTTCCTCCACCGCTGCATATTTTGCTTCAAATAGAACCAATAGAATTTTCCTTTGTTGACTTGTTTGATGTTTCCTGCAAAGACCTTTGTGCATGACAGTGAAACTTTATGCCAATCAAATACATGTGAATGCAAATACTGCTAAAATGCGTTTGATCCAAACGTCTTTGAAATTGATCCCAGAGATTATGTATTCCATTTCATAGCTGATTGACTAACAGAAAGCAATATAAGCCCAGCTATGACTTTTGTGTCGTGTGCTGAATCTTTAAAGGGGTGTTTGATTGCGATTTCACTTTTTTCATTTTAAGTAGTGTGTAATGTTGCTGCATGAATAATCTGCAAAGTTGCTGTGCTGAAAGTTCAATGTAAGCAGAGATATCGATCTTTTAAAAATCAGAAAGTGTAATTCCTACAAAACGACTCAAATGGGACTACAACGGATACTTCCCGGGTTTTATACGTAACTAACCCATAAATGTACATCAACCCTCCCTCCGAAATATGCAAAAAAAGGGGCATGGCCATATTTCTGCGGCTTTGTTGAAGAGGAGAGTTATAGTGGAGAGCTGTAGCCATATTATGCCATTGAAAGTGTGTTATGTTCACGCAGCTGTCAGGTCTTCTGTGTTCGGGCTTCCTACGGATGCTGTAGTTCGTCAACAATGGCTAAAATTTATGTTTGATTATGTTCCTAAAAATTACAACCGTAATTTAGCTCTCTTGTGCTGCGCACTTTATGGAAGACAGCTTCCAGAAATCTCCACAAATTCAACACCGAATTCAACAAGAAACTGTTACTAAAACATGAAGCAGTTCCAACTTTAAAACCAGAGGCAGCCGTTGTTGGGCCACAACCTGAAAGTAAGACTTAATCATTTTAAATGTATTTGCATGTATAATTTCACAAACGTAATGTTTTAGTTTTATCAAGGACGTAAAACAAATGCCAGGGCTGGCTTTAGTAGCCACTTAGTTATGCTATTTCGATGTCTATGACAAACGCATACAAACAATATTGTATATTATATTTTCCAAGTATACTTCATGACGTCATTTTTAGATTTGATTCAGAGAACGTAAATCAATGCCAACGCTGTTTGTTTATAGTAGCCAGTTAGTTCAATGCTATTTTGTGTGTATAAGACAAACATATATGTAATCGTAACAGCGAAACTTCAGCTGCTGTTATCAGTGTTATGGTGTGGTAACACAGTTTCCACATGTACACCTAAAGAAAATGATACACTGAGTAAACAAAGTTTTGTAAATAGATAAATTGTTCATTATATCAACGCATTCTCATCCTAGGGCGTCATCTAACTGACACTTTTGACAATGCGTCTAAATCCAACCCACATGGCATCCTTTAGCATCAATATAACACGCTTCAGTTATGGGTAGGTCTAGGTCTGGGGTAGTGTTAGGGCTAGAACACTGAGGAGGCGCCATCTGGCCCATATATATCTGTGTCTCATATTGACGCTAAAGGGTGCCATGTGCGTCGGATGTTGACGCATTGTCAAACATCAGTGCAGATGACACCTTGGGAATGAGACCAGCTGATTGCACTCACCAGGCCACTTCTTCAGGTACCCCATGCTAGTAACGGGTTGGAACCCCTTTTGCCTTCAGAACTGCCTCAATTCTTCGTGGCATAGATTCAACAAGGTGCTGAAAGCATTCCACAGGGAGTTTGGTACATATTGACATGATAGCATCACACAGTTGCCGCAGATTTGTCGGCTGCACATCCATGATGCGAATCTCCCATTCCACCACATCCCAAAGATGCTCTATTGGATTGAGATCTGGTGACTGTGGAGGCCATTTCGAGTACAGCGACATGGCATGGACGACATTATGACATGGCGCATTATCCTGCTGAAAGTAGCTATCAGAAGTTGGGTACATTGTGGTCATAAAGGGATGGACATGGTCAGCAACAATACTCAGGTAGGCTGTGGCGTTACAGACGATGCTCAAATTGGTACCAAGGGGCCCAAAGAGTGCCAAGAAAATATTCCCCACACCATGACATCACCACCACCAGCCTGAACCGTTGATACAAGGCAGGATGGATCCATGCTTTCATGTTGTCAGACGCCAAATTCTGACCCTACCATCCGAATGTCGCAGCAGAAATCGAGAACTCATCAGGACCAGGCAACGTTTTTCCAATCTTCTATTGTCCAATTTCGAATGAGCTTGTGCAAATTGTAGCCTCAGTTTCCTGTTCTTAGCTGAAAGGAGTGGCACCCGGTGTGGTCTTCTGCTGCTGTAGCCCATCTGCCTCAAAGTTCGACGTACTGTGCGTTCAGAGATGCTCTTCTGCCCACCTTGGTTGTAACGGGTGGTTATTTGAGTCAGCTGTTGCCCTTCTATCAGCTCGAACCTGTCTGGCCATTCTCCTCTGACCTCTGGCATCAACAAGGCATTTCCGCCCACAGAACTGCCGCTCACTGGATGTTTTTTCTTTTCGGACCATTCTCTGTAAACCCTCAGAGATGGTTGTGCGTGAAAATCCCAGTAGATTAGCAGTTTCTGTAATACTCAGACCAGCCCTTCTGGCACCAACAATCATGCCACGTTCAAAGTCACTCAAATCACCTTCTTCCCCATACTGATGCTTGAATTTGAACTGCAGGAGATTGTCTTGACCATGTCTACATGCCTAAATGCACTGAGTTGCCGCCATGTGATTGGCTGCTTAGAAATTAAGTGTTTTACGAGCAGTTGGAACAGGTGTACCTAATGAAGTGGCCGGTGAGTGTATATCGATAATACAATAACTTGAAAAAAAAAAACGGTATTACACAGTCATTTATTCAGGAAAAAAAACATCTCTCAAAAGCTAACAAGCTGCAGTAGCACTTAACAGCATTGAAATTCTTATGTAATAATAGAAATAATAATAAAAATATGTTTTGTAAGAGTTGTGTTTTGGGGAGGTATCTGCTTGACTCTCTTCATCGACGCTTTCTGGGTCTGATTCTGGCTCAAACTGATTACGGCTGTATTGACACCATTATTTGCATTTGACCGGAGCACACCCAACTCAGCCCATATCTGAGCCCACTGTGCCTGTTTCTGAGGGAGTGGTTTCATATGGACTCAGGAAGTTGACCGGTCGTTCAAATGACAGAGGAGAAAGCGGCTTAAGATAGAAGGTGAAATTTATGAAAAATAAGACTTTTTAAAAAGAAAAAACACAAATACATGTTATATTGCACCCATAAACACAATCATACAAAGAAAAAAAGCAGTAAACCACCCCTTTATTGAAAGCTTGACTGCTGTTAATATGATCTACAGTTTATAACAAATGTAAATTTATTTGTGCTTGAAACCTTGAGGTAATTTCAACTAATCTCTGGTATTTGTGTGAAGACAATTAGACACTATTTAACTGCAACTATTTAACTGCACTATTTAGACACTATTTTATTTTTAAATTGACCTATTACTTGTGAGCATGTAATATCCGAACCTTTATGCCACAGCTCTCTGTACCTCTCTGTGTGACTGCTTTATTTTTATATTTACGCCTTGTTCTTTTTAACTCTATAGCCCAGGGTTCAATGCTGTGCATGCATTATTAGTCTTTAGTGTCTCCCAGCTGGAATGTGTATACTGTTGCTGACTGAATGGTCTCTTGCTTACCATTAACAAATACCATGATTTATGGATTTATATAGAGAGTATTTGCATACTCTGTGGTTAACAATATACTTGAGTTCCCTTTAGTGAAGACTTGAATTTTACCATGCAACACTAAAGTCAACATGCAGTTTCTTAAACAGATATGTTTTATTTAATAGTGCTGAGTATTATCTTTTTTTATTATTACTAAGGATGCATTGATATTAAGAATTCTGCCTCATATCAATAATCGTATTATTTTTCGCATTATGTCTTATTATAAAAAATCGTATTTAAAAATTACTTTTTTAAAGTACTTTATACAAATTTAGACACAATACATAATTGACTATTTAAAAAATCCTCAAATATCAGCAAATAGCTGCTGTATTATGGTTATATTGAGTATTGTATAGCAGTTTTCTTCTTATGTCAGAGCTCATTGAGAGCTGAACAATGAAGTAATGTATGTGATTATCAAAAGTTGCTGTTGTTACATACTGTAACCTGGGCAAAAAATTAACAATGCATTGTGTTATTTGATTATGATTTTTTCAAAAATGTGTAAACATGAACATAAACATCCACTACTGTTTAAAAGTTTAGGGTTGGTAAGATTTTTTGGTAACACTTTACAATATGTGTGCACTAATAAGCATCTGATTCATGCTTAACTAATGCACGGATAATACTGAATTAATGTGTTACTTATGATTATCTAAGCTATTCATTAATGATTACCACATTAGGAACTAATTAAGAGTCTGTAAGGTTAATGTATTAGTTCATACATGAATTGTTATTATTTAAATATGTAATTGTGGATTAATTCCATAATAACTCATTTTTTAACTAATAGTGTTAATTAATATGTTAATTACCAGAATGAGCCAAAGCCTTGTATTTCAACTTCCAGATAATATGACAGGTACACTAATATGCATTAATACATGATTAATTAATTAATTGTTAATGCAAATTCATGTGCAAATTACTACAATTACTAAATGACTAGTTAATAATGATGTGCCTCAACAAGTAAAGTCATAACATAATGATACCTTTGCAAATCATTAGCTAATGATTAATTAAGGCAGACAACTGGAAGTTAAGGCGCATAGCTATGACTAATTGTGGTAATTAACACATTAATTTACACTATTAGTTAATAAAATATGTTATTAAGGAATTAATACACAATGACACACTGAATTAATAGCAATTCATGTATTACTTAATCTATTAATCATATTGACTCTTTATTAGTTGCTGATGCAGTAATCATTAATTAATGGTTTAGTTCTTCATGAGTTATACATCAACTCATGATTATCTGTGCATTAGTTAAGCATGAATTAATGCATATTAGTGCACACGTGTTGTAAAGTGTTACCAATTTTTTAAATACATTCTCTCATGCTTCACCAAAGCTGAATTTATAAAAACCAAAGCTGAGTAAAAACAGTAAAATTGTGAAATTTTATAACTATTTAAAACAACTTCTATTTCCATTTTGATTTGCTTAATTATTTTGTGCTAATTTTAAGCTATTTGCTCAACCTTGGACTGTGTATTTCTAAGATCACAAAAATAATTGTACACTTTTAAACCCTCTAATTTTCAATAGCCTTTCAGGAGAAGGAATACGGTAAATGGCTGTAGGGACAGTGCAGAACAGTGCTTCTTTTTCATTGAAGAGTTAAGGGAAGGTACTGAGCATGTAAGAGTCTGATTCAGAAAATAGGATAGGTCTCCCTATTCACTCAGGTGGCATGACAGATGTCACGCACAGTATTTTCTCAGTGAAAGCTATAGTCTAACCTCCTCAGAGGCTTGAGCATTTTCCCTGTGTTTCAGCCAGCAGGTCCCATGTGTCACGGAGCTCAACTGTGCCGTTCTCACAGTTTTTAAATGCTCTGTGGAGGTCGCATAATACCCAGGGAAAGTTGCGCTCGCCTAACATCCCAGCTCATCTCAGTGCCCAGTTTTCCCAAGCTGGTGTCCCAGAGCTTGCTGGAAGGTCTGTCTGATTTTGCTGTGATAATGCTGTTGTGAGCAATTTTTAAAAAAGAGCGCTTTCTTGTACTACTATCACTATTCCTCTGAACGCTTTTCTTTTTCTTTTTCTCTCCTCACCCATTTCCGGGGGACACCACCACCACCACACACACATGAATTGAATTTTGATCAAGGATCCTTTTGGAGAGCTTCATACATTACTGATACCTTTTCTAGGCCTCTGCAGTGGCTTCGCTTGCATGAACTCCGAACCTCTCTCCTTCTTTGTTCTGAATAGGCACACGCGCTAGAATTCTTTATATTCTTCCTCCCATGTGGTCCCTCAGCCCTCTATGTAGGCATAATGGCAGCAAAACCTCTCCATCAATTAATCTGCTGAAACATGAATTTAGAAAGCAAATGGAACGAGGCATACCCCTCGCTGGGTGTAAAAAAGCATTGTGGTATTCACTGTGAGTTTATGCCTATTACACAAATCTCATTCTGGCGGCTGGTATTTTCTTGGTTTGAATTTTCACAGTATTTTCCTGTATTACTTTCTATACTATATTTTTCAGGATCCCACGAAAATGAATTTTTGATATTATATACCAATATTTAAAAAAGTATATTCCTTTTTTTCTTGTACGAGATTAAGTTTTGGATTTTAAGTCTGGCATAGTTGCATGTGCAAAGTATCATATTCATGTATTTAGTTTATACTATAAAGAAAGTTGGGTTACACTTTATTTCAATAGTCACTTTAGACATTACTAACTGTAAGTAACTTTTCCAACTACATGTGAAGAGTTCAGATGCAAAAGCCTCTAAGTGCCATTTGAAATATTCTTCTAAAATGACCATTTTTATCAAGCTTGTGTGTCTGCAGTTCAGTAGTTTCACTTCAAATGGCAATGAAATTGCTGTCATTGTCATTTTAAGTGAAATTACTGAAGGCTTTAAAAATACTGTGCAAGACTTGATACAAATGGTCGTTTAAAGAAACTTTGACAAATGGCAGGCTTATTGGACTTCTTCATGTCGACTAAGAGTGTCAGGGCGGATTGTTAATAGGCTGTCCAGTAGAGCTGTAGAGTAGAGCTGTGTTTTACAGGTTTATGGTTTACAGTGTTCAGGGGTTCAGGTTGGGGAGGAAGCAAGTTGAGCTTGGTGTGAGTTGCTAAGTTACTCTACGTGTCGGGTGAAATGTGCTGTTCACCGAGCAGAGACCAACAAAATCTGAAGATGTTCGAGCAAGATATTTTCAGCTGACAGTCTACTAATACTCTAATGACAGTTAGTTGACATATGGCGGCAAAGTTACTTGTGAGTTTAGTCGAATGTGTGCAGTGGACTATCAGAATAAGAGTGTCCTACCTTTTTATTAGCTTTTTATACAATTTTAATTGCCTAAATAAAAAATATATGCTATTTTAGAATTTTTACTTTACCTAATGTTGTAGAGATTATTCCTATAACATGTTTCCCATGCATCAAAGGCATTAAAAAAGAAAAACTGCTTGGTTACTAATCAGGGTGTGTAACGAATTTCAAACCAAACGTAAAAACGCAATACTTGAACTCACAATTCGAAAATCACAGATACTGTCATGTGCGTACCCAACACGCCCCGCCCCCTGCTACCCGGCCCCGCCCAGCCCAGGCTCAATGGACCTCATGTCTCATGTGTACAGTACACAGACGAATTCAGTTTTGTAGCCTAACCACCATTAACACCAAATAACAAGCTCTGTGTTTTGTTACTTTCGATAACAAGCAAGGTGTAATCTTTCCAATTCTGTCTATTTGATCACGAAAATGAAACAATAAATGGCGTTTTGGCTGCTCTTTAATGTGGCGATGACAGATCGCTTGTGGGCTTACTGTAACTATAGGCTCCTCATCTCAAGCGGCAGCGCGGCACGCGAGTAACACAATCATCTCTTCCTCAGTTACAGAAAAGACACCTGAAGGTATGTTGAAAGATACAGTATACTTACTGAAAGGCATCATAACTCGTGTAATCGCTCAATCAGTGTTTCAGCAGCGGAAAGACGTCAGATAAAACAGCATAGCTTGTCACTAGCATTATATTTACCTCAACAGGCAAGTGATTCAGTGTCCACAACTTCCTATAAATGAACTCTTGCACTAAATAAATGCACTATGTATATTATATTTTGCTTAACCTGTTTATGATATCTTGATTATTTAATGTATGTTTAAAATATCTTTCATGAAAATTACAACTGTGTAAATTATTATATTTCAACAACAAATAAGAGTAAAAACACAAGTTAATGCAAAAACTGCCTCAGTTTACATGTTTTCATACAATGTGTTGTGTGTTGATTATTATATCTAAAAATAAATAGCATCTGAATTTAGGTTAAAAGTCTACAACCTTTAATGTTATAGTAATGTGCGGCTCCCTATATAGTTTACAGCATTAGCAGATTTTTTTTAATCCTTGTGAAATGTTTAATTGTAATTGAATTAATTTAAAGACAAAGACCATTTTTTTCATTAAACCACTGGTAAAAAAAAGAAAGAAAGAAAAGCCATTTTAGCTTTCAAAACTGAACCGAAATCGAACCGAGACGTCAAAACCGTGGGAAAACCGAACCGTCAGTTTTGTGTATCGTTACACCCCTAGTTACTAACGTTACCCTGAGAGTAAGGGACGAGTCATCTGCGTAGCTTTATGGCGCATCCAACGCGTGGGCGGCTCCAGCGTGTGCACCAATGAGCTATCATTACGTCATATCACGTCAGACACCACTACAAGGGCCATGGCCATAGCCCACAAAAGCCCGAAAATTGCCATTATAGCAGGTTACATAGACTGAAGCGACATACTGCCATGCTACATGCTATCTAAAAAACTAATTTAGTTAAAGTAGGTTGATATATTAATGTTATATACCCTGATAAAATATGAGGTTTTAAGTTGTGAACACACTGGCACCCCATAATACTGGAAATATTTTCACTGTGAATTTATAGCAACTACAGCTGCCATTTCTAATTTTTACCGTATTTGTAACAGCACTTTTTTTATGGTATGATTTTGATATATATGTATTTTTTTATTGTTTGTTAATTCCATTCGTGTACCTTTTTCCCATTGTAAGGCTCAATCCCAATTCACCCCTTGGCCTTACTCCTTGT
Source organism: Hybognathus amarus (assembly GCA_030378365.1). Classification (NCBI taxonomy): domain Eukaryota; kingdom Metazoa; phylum Chordata; class Actinopteri; order Cypriniformes; family Leuciscidae; genus Hybognathus; species Hybognathus amarus. The sequence continues at coordinate 163,300 of JAQIUQ010001233.1, read as the reverse complement.
TTTCAAATGTGCCCCTCTAAACTGAGTGTACCCCTTCGAGTGAAACAGAGTTACAAGGGCCAAGAGGATTGAAATATTTCTCTACTAAATGGAACAACCCTAACTTGACTTCGTCATACTCATATTCTGGTCATAATATGAGTCTGAGACCGCTCCGTAGGGCTTTGATTATGAGGCGTGTCTTAACCGAACCAGGAAAAAAAAACCCTCTGCACTCAATTGGATAAGTCGGACAGACCTAAAACCAATCAGAGCAACGCAGTAAGTCAAATACTTTGCATAGCATAGTTGTCAACAACAGAACTTACTTATTTTAGAAGTAAAATAACGAGTGTTGCTTTTTTCACTTGGTCCTTCATGAGTGCGACCAAAGGAGAGACCACAACGACGAGTTACACTTTTGCCAATATCTTTCCGAATCGACAAATGCCTTGATTGCAGTTTTCTGCTTGTCTATTAAAATTAATGCGCTGTCGATTCATTTTAAAAACAGTTGCGAACAGCGGAATCTATACATCTCAATTCTCCAGCTGCAGTCATCTCTGAGGGAAACCAGTTAGCGCTCTTTGATAACGTGATGATTACATCCCTGCAGATCATCTGTCCATCATCGTATAAAGCCCGCCCTGGCAATCTGATTGGCCCGATCATTTTTTGCCTGATCATAATTACTCCTCAATGGATCGAGTTCAGACCGAACTTCCCGACCAAAAAATGTTGTGCGCAGAGTTCGGGCTGGCATCCAGGCTAGAATAACCCTTCATTTACCCGATACGTCATCAGTCGTCGATGATGGTTCTGCCGTTACAGAGTTTTTACAGGATTTCTCCATGACAACAACTGACAATCAGCGCAGCTGCTCTTAACTTTGAATAAACATGATGATTATAACATGCCTTCCTCGAAACGTATGTCTTTTCTGATCGGAAAGCGAATTTATTATGCCATTTCTTAATTTAAACGAATTTAGTGTTATTATAAGAGTGATTAAAGTGTGTGGTGGAATCATCTGGTGCTAAATTTAAATGTTTAACCGTTTGCGATCCATTTCGCCGGTGATTTGCGATGCATTCCTTGAACTTTCTCTTAGCCCTCCGTTTGGAGCGTGACTCTGAAAAATCTCCGTTTCGAGGGCTATGTAGCCCTACCCCTGCGCCCTACCACTCGATCTCAACAAGAATCGGGACACCCTACCCCTAGACGTGAACACGCAAAATGGCGGGGTGGGGCCAAGGGGCTAGGTGAATTGGGATTGAGCCTAAATATACTGTTTTTTTTATTTATTTATCTTTTTTCTTCTACAATGTCTATAAAAAATAGATGGGAATATCTATGAGATTTTTCTCACAATTCAGATTTTTTTTCTTTTACTGGTCTGTTTCATTAAAAGTGCATATTCTGCAAAATGGGCTTTAATAGGCTTTACAATTTTTTTTTTTTACACTTGAACCATTTCAGTGTCATTTTAAAAGTGTCAGAATGTAGAAAGTGATAGCAGAAAATACCCATTGATGGACTTTCATTGCCAATTTTCTACCCTGTCCACTGTCAGCTCACTCTTTGATCTAGACTTTACATTGCTTACACTGTGAGGAAATGAGCGACTTACATATCTGTCAGTTTTTCCTTTAACTCCACTCTTGAGTGAGTGTCTCATCGCTAAAGTACGCTGATTCAGACTGTCACTGAGTTTGCTGGCCTTGTCAGCCCTACACACATCTGCATATGACTGGCATTTTGACTGATTCAGCTGTGCTCTTGGTTTCTGAGAGAAAAGCTGTCCTTACCTCATCTGTGAAAGACAGCCCCAAGTGGTGAGAAAAGTATGAGGGTGCCAAATGCTCTCGGTTGGAAGATCATGGTTTCTTAAATACTGGATCACATTTTTTTTTCACTTTGATTCACATACTTTCACTTTGCTGGCAGAGATTACATCGTTGGGTGTCCCGTCGATTATGCTGTAATTTGTGGTTGCGAATTCCACTTTAAAAGCATTCGAATGTCCATAAATCATTTAAGCAAGGCTGCAATTATCTAGTTGGTTTTAAATGTGTCTGTCTCTGCAATGAATCCTGATGCTCAGTACTTAGTTACCTTGACATTAAAGTAAAATGGTGTTTTTTTAGCATCATACTGACTTTCCACGTGATCTTGAAAGCAGAACTTAAAAGAATCTACAGCAAGCAAGCCATGTATGACATGCAAAAATATGAAGACATCTGTATATTCTTATGTACATAGACCTATTTACAGTCGGTGGAAAAGTAGTAAATATGGTATCATTAAAACAACACTGTTGTTTCAAAAAAAATATTGGCTTTTCTTTGGTATGAGTGTATTTATATTTTTACATCAGTGGAGAGCTGTGACTTCTTTAATCAGTGCCTCTGAAATTAGACACAGAACTACTGATGTAACAATGTAATTGAAACAATCTGTATTTGAAGCGTGAATTTTCTTTCAAACGGTATTTTGCTCGCATTTATTTTGGAGCAAAATATTTTGGCATTTATAAACTTTATTAACAATTTATTTTGGCATTTATACCGTATTTTCCGCACTATAAGGCGCACTTAAAAGCCTTTAATTTTCTCAAAAAACGTCAGTGCGCCTTATAATCCAGAGCGCCTTATATATGGATTAATTGGTTAACAACGCTCCGCGTTATTAAATTCTCCTGCGAACTCGCGCTCCTGTCCATCTTAAGGAGGTCACACACCGGACTAGAAACCACATCTTTAAAATTCGAACACATTATTCTCTATGAGTGTACACACACCGGCGGCACCACGGTGCCCAGCAACAGCTCAGGACCGTTTTCAAAATCCTGCTGCGCCACAGAGCGCCATTTACATAGTTTTATATAAAATTTATTTTTTTTGTCTCAAATCGTTTCCAATGGATCCTGACTTCGCCCTATGCTGTAATATATATTTAGTTTTGCATTCATTTATAGAAATCAGCTGCTTAAATGACAATTGCTGATGTTATTGGATTTTTCAGGTGAGATTTTCAATTCATTCAGTTAACGGATGCTCTGAGGTAAAGTTTTCAGACTGCAGACTCAGCAACGATTGTATTTAATTGTACAGTACAATCATAACACAGAACAGACATTATCTTCATATCATAATGTCATTAAACATAACAATATTGCTGGCCATACACTGATGAGAAAGTGTGCGTCTGGTGTGCGATAGGTCTACCTGGAGTTGTGAATGTAAGTTACGTGCCCGCCCCAGCGCGCTCATGCTTACTAAATAAACGCCTCACCTCCGGCGCACGCGACTCGTTACATTCCCTTTAGCACATCTAGTGGATGCATAATGCAAACCCAGTCAAACGTTTGACTGCAGTATCTTATGCGCCTTATAATCCGGTGCGCCCTATATATGAAAAATGTCCTAAAATAGGTCATTAATTGAAGGTGCGCCTTATAATCCGGTGCGCCTTATAGTGCGGAAAATACGGTAAACTTTTTTCCCAGTATTTCAAAGTCTAAATCCTTATTCTAAGTTATTGAGGACTCTTCCTGTTTTCTGCCATTTTAACAACCCTGTGAAATCTATTCAGTATTTCTGTCAGGACCACTATCTTCAACGATTAATGATCGATTAATGATTACCACACAGTTTGGATTGGTGGTTGGCCCTATAATTTCCGCGATCACGGAATAAAAAGCACTCTTTTTACAACTAAAATAACAGTAAAGGGTAAAAAAAAATTAATTCCCAAAAATTAAAACGGAAAAAATGGAATTTGCAAAAATTAAAACGGAAAAAAAAAACGGAATTTGGGAAAAAATAAAATGGAATTTGGGAAAAAATAAAACAGATTTTATAGGAACCTAGTTCTGTTCAGGGCCAGAACTCCTGCGCATACATGTAGCCTAGCATGTATAAGAGCTGGGAGAGCAGCAATAACCCCCATTTGGGTAAATAGAACAGAACCAACATGAATGTATTGCAGATGTCATTAATTAATTTTAATGTACAACATGGTAATCAGAATGCCAAATCCTGACTGACGAGAGAAGTAGCTGGGGATGGGGGAGGGTAATTAGCTCCTAAGAAACATAATAGCTGTTAAAAATACTGAAGGAGTTTATATATACAGTGATAGGCACTGTATTCCTATTGGTTGCCTGGATCAGCTGAGAGTCAGCTGATGCAATCTTGACTAATGTGACCTGCAAGAATTTGTACAGGTTTTGTTACAATTTTCAGGGAGGTTTATAGTGTGCCGACTGTGTTTTTCAGGACATGGTGGTGGATGAACACCTTCAACTGTTACACTTAACCTGTAAAGCTTGTATTACTGTAGATGCAGTTTCTTCTCTAAAAAGTAAATGCCGTAAGTCTGATCCCTGGTTGAATGATGAGTGCCAGAGCTGTAGACAAGCTTCCAGGCAGGCTGAAAGAAAATGGAAAAGGAATGAATTTTAAATCTCTTACGACATTTTTAAAGAAACTAACAACATTTCAGAGAGCTGTAAGATCAGCTAAATCTAAATATTTTGCAGACCTTATAGAGAAAAAATCTGATAATCTAAAAAAAATATATAGCCTATTATTGTTTATTTTTAATATTATTTATACAGTAGTAAATCCTTCCAATAAGGTACATTTAGTATCGCCCCCAACTTTGTGAGGATTTTCTTATATATAAGATTGAGGCAATTGGAGTGGATTTCTCACCAATGACTTCTAAAGTCCTGCTTGGTATACGTTTACTGCAGAATTGATTACATTTCAGTGGTTACAAGAAGTGGTAATTAAAGACTTGTTGAAACAGGCTTTTGTGCAGCCTATTTTGAAGAAACCAAATTTAGTCTCATTTTTCATTTTTATCAGTTAAATAACTTTCTAGAAGGGCATAAGATCGGTGAAGTCTTTGTAAAACTTTTTAATGATTTGTCGCTGATTGTTGATGCTGGTAACTTTGTCATGTTAGTTTTATTAGATTCAACTGCTGCTTTTGACAAAATTGATCACTTAGTGATGGTCTTACGGTTGGAGGAGTTCTGTATGTGTGGGTTCGGGGAAGATCCTGAAGTGGTTATCTGACTGGTAGAAGCATGGTAGTGAATATTGGGGTCTGTTCCTCTAGATCAGCTCCTCGCATGTGTGGTGTGCCTCAAGGCTCCATCCTTGCTCCTATTTTATTCTCTCTCAGATGATTCCTTTGGGAAATATTTTCAAGAAATATAATATTGGTTTTTACTGCTACGCTAATGATGTACAAGTGTATTTGCCACTATCACATGTAAATGGTTTGGAACCTTTTATGGCCTCTCTTTTAGATCTTAAAACATGGTTGGCTTCTGATTTTTTACATCTAAATGAAAAGACTGAAATTGCAGTTTGCGTTCTAGCTAGGTGGGATAGCACAGCTCGATTTTGGCTCTTTGTCACCTCATTTCAAAACATGTTTGAAATTTAGGTGTGTATATTGACAGCTCTCTAAAGCTGGACAAACAGATAAATTCGGTTGTAAAGTCAAGTTTCTTTCACTTACGCAATTTAGCTAAGATGAAGTCATGTTTGACATAAAAAGGCGATAAAAAATAATATTAGATTTTAGAGGATAATAAATATAAATATTATCATTTTTAGAGGATAATATTATATTATATATTTTTATTTTTATTGAAAAATACTAGATTATATATTTTATTATGAACTTTTACCATAAAAACAGAAGTTTCAAAGATTAAAAGTGGGTGCATCGACTTTTTGTGACAAAGGTCAAAACTCCTGTTATGATGCAGATTTTTTGAGGTGCACTCTTGTCATAAATTCATCAATTACTCTCCCTACATAATTTGTAAAACAAAACAGGGGTAGAATATCTATTTAGAAGTCTTAGACCTTTCCAACAATATATAAAATGTCATAATTAGGATTTAATAGAAATATAGTGAAGTAAATTTAGGCGTCCCGGTAAAATCCTTTAAGTTAAAGGATTGATTTTAAACTTCTGTTATTGTCTTATATCTCTCAGATCTCTTGAATATTCTGCTATTGCTATTCTGTTAACACATAAATAACGACACAATGTAGTGGAAAAGACTGTTTGTGAAGCTGTTCCATACATGACAACTCTTATGGATAAGTGGCATTGCCAACATAGATCTTAATTTTCGCTGTGATCATACTTGTCAATGGTTTAATAGACATCGTTGTTATTTAGGGAATAATACATTGTTCCTTTTGATTTAGTCAAGTTAGTTCTGGATCAACTACAGCAACTCATTTTCCCTGCTCAGCTGTAGCAGATTTAGGCAGGTGGAGCTGGGGAAGGTGAAGGGTTTTAGAGGAACTCTGATTGCTAGCTGCAGTACTGGCTTACAGCAAACAATGAATTAGACTATTTAAATGTTTAGCAAGTAATCTCATAGGCTGCAGGATTTGCAGAGGCCAATCAGCTTGTGCCATGCATCATTTATGTGATTGCTAGTAGTTTGCATGCAAAGGACCATCAGCCTCAGTGGCTTCAGTACAATGACAAATAAAAGGCAATAGCCTAATTATTAGTATCATTGTCAGTATTATTGGTATTTAATAAGTATTTAGTTAATATATTTATACATTTTTTATATATATTTAACTATAAAATATTGTAACTTTTACAACTAAATAATGTAATAAGTGGTGGGGACAGCAGTGCTGTGAAGTTAATGTATCAGTTGAGACCACAACTAAATCTGCACCTGTGTTAGCATAGTAATTAGCCATTCAAAATGTGAAATGAACGTCAAACAGATTAATGTGTTGGATCACAATGTGTGACAGCTGCGTGATTCACTATAATTTTGATTTAGGACCATTTCAGATTGCTTTGGTCATGTACTTCGCTTTAAGAGATTGTTCTTATGATTGCCAATAGGAAAGATACTAGAAAATATTTCTCAGTTCCCATTCTCTATGGGAAAAATATTACAAAATCAATTTCTTGATGTTAACAAAATAATGGCTATACATAAAACAACACCAACAACAATTGCAAGACTTTGAATGTTTTATTTGGCAGGCATCCACAAATCTGCCAGTATTACATAGCTATACATTAGACTTTCTTGGAAGAAGGATTATAACCTGCCGCATACATCTTACAATTTCAAATGAAGAAAATGATCATCATCGAACATGAACAACCATCAGCCTGTTTTATTCTTGTTATGATGGTTGGAGCTCCTGGTCAACATGCATGACCAGAAGAAGAGTTAGAACAGTGTCCGTCATTCTCAGAGAGAGAAATGTGCAAAGAGCAGATGGCTGTTTGAAGCTGAAGGAAGAAGAGGCCCAGGAGCTTTAGCACAAAATAAGTAAAAGCAACTTTAATTATACTATGGGAAACCAGTGAATGTGCCGCTTATGATAGTTACAGCTGGCTTCCTTCCTAAACCCGGACTCTCCACTAATGAAAGACAGCCTCTATCTCCGTCAGGCCATTGTGCTTTAAATTGTGAAGGTGCTTGATTAAACAACATGCCAGGCAGCAAAGCTCTCAGGGTGACTTCACATTTGGCTAACTAATTACACACTCGCTGACTGTTTAAGGTCTGATGCTGGAATGAACTGCGACAGAATTGAGTCATTCTGATTAGGAAAGCAGAACTTTTAGCCTGGTTTGTGCCGGGTGAAGTAATGCAGATTTATGAGGATTAATCTGCTTTTCTAAACACAATGGAAGTAAAAAATAGGTCAGCTGACATTTAAGATGTTCATTTTGTGTGTCTGAGGCCAAATAAATGTAGGGAGAGCAAAAACAGTTCATACAGTTTACAGTTTTAGAGAGTTTACTTTTTTTTTTCTTTATCTGAGATTTATTTGTTCTAAGATAATTAGATGACATTGTAGGGCAAAATTAGAGAAATACTTCAGTGTTATTTTAGAGTCATTTAGATAGTATTGTAGTTTTCACATTTTCAGTAGTTTACATTTTTATATTTTTTCTCTTTTCATTTTCACTTGAACATTTTAGTAATTTTCTTTTAAAATAACAATATATATATATATATATATATATATACACACATTAATATATATATATATATATATATATATATATATATATATACTGTATATATATATATATATATATATATATATATATATATATATATATATATATATATATATATATATACTAAAAAATGATCCCAGTTTAGTGCATCCTTAAACTAATTAAAAAAAATGAACTTAAACAAGTATGTTTAATGCTAGATCCAATGAAAGACTGAAAGATGATAAAAATCTAAGGCTTATTGAACAAGTAATAATCCAAACAATAACCCTATCCCCTATAGTAAATGTAGTAAATTATTATTACTCCGTTCTTTCACTTATAATTGCAATAACACGGATACCTTAAAATAAAGTGTAAACTAGTTAACTATAACCCGAAAACTCTTTCAATAAAATTCAAATGTACTGTATTTGTTTAACACTTTTCACAATAAATATAGTTCTAAAACTTTTTTTGTGTGTGAAAATGATTCATTTCTAAAAAAAAATTATTTATATTTATGAATATTAATATTTTACATTTTGCAATACATTTTTAATACACTTTGTAATATTTATAAAAAAATACTACTGTAAAGTTCTCTTTAGTTGTTCCGTAGCACCCCTAGTGGACACCAGTATGAAAACCCCTTTTCTGTACTATGGCCTACTCATTGTGCCTAGGAGGTCCACCCATAAAACACTGTCACCCGAAACCTCACAACAACACAGTTTTCTCTCTTCGCAATGAAAAATGAAGTAAACACTCCCCAGTTGCCCACTACAGAGCACAGTAATCAGCACTTCAAACATTGGACCACCGTATGCTGCCTCCAATATTGACATGTTCAGCATGTCCCTGACAAGAAATCCCCAGTTGCACAATAAAGTCCATATAATGGTGGTTTCTTTAGTGGAGGGAGGGGACAGGGGCAAGTACTATAATCCGCATCATTCCAGATTGGTGGCTTTGAGCTGCTTATCACTCAATCCCACATGGTCTGTATAGTAACTGAAGTTCCCCACCACTCAATGGACCACTGCATCAATTTCTTGCTTTGCGTGACACAAGAAGATGCGTAGGTCAACGTGAACCACAGAGCCATGCAACTTGATTCCACCTACATGTCGCTACATGGTCTGGTGATTACAGCTTCTCAAACTGGACAGTAAAGAGAGTTTTATGAAGATTTCTCAAAACCACCCTTGACTAGATATGAGACAAATCTGTCCAAACTGTTTGACAAAAGGAAATTGCAGGGAGGACAATAGTTGTGCTGAATATTAACACAAAGAAAGAAAAGGAAATTAAGCTGCATTTTATTTTATTAAGACTTGCAATATTTGTAATACAAAATGTACTACACAAGTTGAAGTATTAGAAGATAAAAAGAGAATGTTATTATTAAGGAGTGATTATTGTGAGTGTCTTTGTCTATGGTTTATGGTGAAGTGTTTGCAGAAGAGCTTTTATCTATGTGAGATACAGCTTGGTTTTAAGTTTAAAAAGTGAAGTAACATATGTCGCACTTGTCTTGCAGGCGTTTGCAGGTAACTCCAATACTGAAAGTGTGGTCCGGCATGACCTGCAAAACACGATTGTGGCCCGTTATTTGCGCATTATTCCTTAGACTGGAGTGAAGAGGACGGATCGGCCTCAGGTTCGAGATCTACGAATGCCAGTACTGTAAGTTGACACTGCACTGTCACATTCCACATAGATATCATTCAACGGAGTAGATATCAGCTAAGATAGCAGTTATTTATATGATTCTGAATATATATGATGCTGAAGCCTATTGGGATTTTCATCCTAATAACTTTTTTTTTTAATGTAGACCAATCTTTATTAAAGCTGGAACATTTGCTAAGCTCAGTATAAATCTGACAGTTTTATCTATTAAACGTTTCTTTTCATACTGAGGAAACGTGGTTCTAAGCTTTTTTGCATCACTGGAGTGATTAATATGCAGTGCAAGATGGCAATATATATTCGGAAAGATCCCGGTACAATTAAAAGAAATTGGCTGACACAAGTTTTTTTGAATGTCAAGGTCAGCTATCCATCCCATACAAATCATTTCCATGATTTGCACAAATATCCACTATTCTGCCACCCTTGTGTTCACTAAAACTAAACAGAGAACTGATACTGTGCCCTGTTTTAATCATGCACAGGATTTATCCAACGTGATGTTTATGGCTATATATAAATTGAGACAAACAACAGCCTAGGTCTCATGAGGACTTCAGTACAGATGAAGCAAACTCTGAAATCAGACATGCACTAATGCTACAATTTTATGTATGTCGTAATCATTTGTTAACAAACAAGTATTACTTCAATAAGCCTTCATCTATTACATAGTTAATTACATAAGATTTTTGCAAACTGTGATTGGTATATGTACACTCTTAAAAATGCTGGGTTGTTTTAACTAAATTTTCGGTCAAATATGGACAAACTCAAACATTGGGTTAAAAATGTAATTAAAAAATTTAACCCAATGGCTGGGTTTGTCCATATTTGACCCAAAATTGGGTTAAAACAACCCAACATTTTTTCAAGTGTATATTTCTGAAATGCTTAACTTAGAGAGCTACCTTTAGTCAAAATTTTCAGCAATGGAAGCGATGTATCCACATTAAAATTTATAGCGGAACCCTCTGGGAGACGCTATAGGTCCCAGAGTGCAGGAAGAACAAGGATATAAACACTCATTTGTTCCTCTGTCAAATGCTGAATCGAATACATGAGGAGAAAGAAGTGATAGTTCCCCCCACTTGCATTTTTAATAAATGTATATATTTATGGCTATTGAAGAACACTCTTGCAGGACAGAGTACCCATAATATTATTTAAGTAACTTCGTATACTTTTTATTGATGATTGTATGTTTTTGTTTTTAGTTTGTGTGTGTTAAAATTGTTGGAGCTTGTATTGCAAGACAAATTTCCGTGTACACGGACAATGAAGGACTATTACCCATTATTGCGAAAAGTGCTATACAAATACTTTGTATAGCAATTGAACATGAGTCTTGCTGAGTGTAGCTTCAGTCAGTTACAAAACACATGCCCGGAAGTTTCTTATGATCCTAAAGACCTTGATTAGCTGGATCAGGTGTTTTTATTTAGGATTGGAGCTAAACCCTGCTAGTGGCCCTCCAGGAACTGATTTTAGAAGGGGGAGGGACTTTTGCAGTTCCTAGAACCTAACGTTCCTATAACCCTTTTTTTCTTGTGTTCCGACCGGACTAAATTGGGGATTTTTTAGTTCCTCAGACCGTAGTTCCTATAACTCTTTCAGTACCTAGTCTAGAGCGAGGACTTTTTTAGTTCCCTTTCGCTAGGTCTACGTTGATTGGTTCAACTTATAAGTCATGCCCACTGTCAACATGGAACTTGTAGCGCACTGTCTGCCATACGCTGTGTGTTTTTGTAAAACATTACAACGAGGATTAAGACAAACATAACGCATTCAACAAGCTAATTGCTAATTAGGGTTGGGTATCGAGAATCGAGTATCTGATTGGGACCGGGACAAACTTTTTGTTTTTCCCGAAATCGTTCAAAAGTTACAATTTCGATTCCTAGTTTCGATATTCACAGTCCGCGACCGGAAGAAGAAACCACTGAACAACACCAATGAAGAAGCGTCTACCGGAAGTGTTGGCATAACCGCGCGAGTCGAACATGAGTAGCTTACGTCGGCGGTCCAAAGTGTGGCTTCACTTTTCTAAATATAACGGAATCTCGGCAAAATGCAAAATTTGTGACAAAAGGAGTATTTGTGACAGAAGGAGTATTTCCTTCAGAAAGACCGTTGGTTAACAAGGTTAGCTAAACTTTTTTGACCCTGCCTCTTCAAAGAATCGGAATCGAGAATCGTTAGGAACCGAAATCGAAAACAAGGAATCAAAATCGAATCAGAATTGTTCAAATTCAAACGATACCCAACCCTATTGCTAATGCTAGCTAAACTTACCCGTCGGTTTGTTTGCCTCCTGCGCTCTGCTCTTTTATCTTCTTCCATCATATTACTTAATATCATATTACGCTGGAGCCTTCGTCTTCTGTGTTTTCTCTGTACAGAACTCAAGCATAATCTTTTATAATCATAATCTGGTTTGTTGTTGTTGTATGTCGCCATGCTTGCTTTACCCCTCCTACCAGTTCCTATGGCCACTTGGCCAATGCGAACGCAAGCAGCAAAACCGAGTTTGTAAACATGAACTGTTTAGAAGTGGACAGTTCCTATAACTAAGTTCCTGTAACTACTTGGTCAGAAAGCGGCTTTTGACAACCCTAGGTCTTCAATACTTTAAACTTTTAATATGTAGTTTCACTTCACTTGCTGCAGTATAATCAGGGCAGTTGTTACCAGGGTTCGAAAATGAAGTGTTATTTATTACTTTAATAAATAAACACAACACAAGTAAAAGTGGCAGCCCCTCACAGACGACTGCCACTCAAACATAAACAAAACATAACACAAAATAGGCCAGGCCTGGTCCTCTCTCGTCCTTCACTGTCGTTGCTCCTCCTTTTTGCATCCTTGAGATCTCTCACGGCCTTCGGCGTCGTCACGCTTGCCACTCCCATGATTGGTTATTTGGGAGTACACAGGGGTCGGACGTAAGTAAATGTACCAGACTTGTACCGAATTGTGACGTTGGGTTTTTGTAATGAAAAACAGTAGCTTAAAGACATATACAAATGCACAAAAACTGCTATAGCTTAAAAAATACTGAAATTACTCGTTCAATGTCTACATTAACAATATAAAAATCTATAAGAAAATTTCAAACCCATTTTCAACCCAATATTTGGGTTATAAGTACTTGGGTTTGTAATTACAACCCAAGTATTGATATACAGTACTTTCTAGCATTTTGGCTCAGGGTTTCTACAGTTTTCTGCATCCGTATTGTTGAGAAAGTCTGCGCTGTTTCATTGGGCCTTTCAACCAGTTTAAATCCCGATTTGATTTGTGGTTTGTATTGGAGAGCTTTTGCGCGAACTCAAATGCTTCTCTATGGATCTCACAACAGTGTTTACTGGTCACATGATTGAGATGGTCAGCGTTCTCAGCGAGTAAATGCTTTTCGCTCTAAGCTCACGCTGCGGTGTGTTAAATGTTCCGTGTGGCACATGGTTCAAATGAGCGCCTCTGTTTCATTCTGCTTTTGGCGGTTTTGTCATTTAATGTTTCTCATACGCAACAGAAATCCCAGCGCCTATCAGTTATGGTCACCAGTGCGACTGTCTGCAACAAGCACGTGCAGCATTATTTGCATAGTGTTTTAACATTTATAAAATTTTAACAAAAAATTGCTAGGTGTTTGATATAGAGAAAAAATATGTTGTGATGATGATTATCGTTATCGTTTTATCGCCCAGCCCTACCATGTCATCTAAAAAAGTTAAGAATGTTATAATTATTGAAATAATGTAAAATATGGAGTAAAATTCTGTTAAGGAGGTTAGAGGCACTTTTACCCGATATAATATATAGAGATCAAAACTGATTTATTAAGGGTTGGCATTGGCAAGGTCTTCACAATGTTAGAACTTTGCTTAACAATTTTTAGGGCTGTGCAAAAATTAATTGCGATTAATCGCATCCAAAATAAAAGCCTGTGTTTACATAATATATTTGTGTGTGCTGTATATAATTATTTTGTACGTGTAAATACACACACATGGATTTATATATTTAAGGAAATGTGTTATTCAAATATAAAATATTTATATTTATATACAAAATTTAAGCGCAAAATAATTCTTAAATATATACATGCATGCGTAGGCATTTATATATATACAAAATAATTATATACAGCACACACAATTATATTATGTAAACACAGACTTTTATTTTGGATGTGATTAATCACAATTAATTTTTGCACAGCCCTACAATTTTTATCTTAAAAAGGGAGCTTCTTCTGGAATGGCCCTATCTATTTGAGGTCCTGAAATGATTTAGGGATATTTTTTTTTATATATATATAAATTGATTGAGATACTTTACATGTGTCCTATGGCTGAAGTACTTACTAATAGTATAGTTTCCAGGACATTTAATATTCAAACAGGCATTTGTTAAGGGTGCCCCCATCACCTCTTTTATTTTGTCTTAGCAATCAGGCCATTTGCCATAGCAGTAATGTCTCACGGTAACATAAAGGACATCAGATTAAATACCACAGATATAAGCGTTTATGTATACGCAGACAATGTCATATTAGATTTGGCTCACTCCATCCCTTCCCTAATAAAACTTCTTTCAACTTTTGGTAACTTCTCTGGCTATTAAGTAATTAATCTAAATCTTGTATTATTTTATTGAATAAGCAGTGTTGGGGAAGCTACTCTGAAACTGTAGTTTGACAAGCTACAGCTACTCTTAAGTTAAAGTAGTTTAACTACAGTCAAGCTACCCGTTTAGAAAAGTAGTTAGCTACACTACAAGTTACAATCAAAAAGCAGCTAGCTACATTGAAACTACTTTTGCTTTTTGAACAACGTATATTATAAATAACTGAATAAGTGTCTGAGGAATGTTTTAAGTAAAATATTTAGTGTTTAAAACAAGGCAAATCCAATTACGATTTCAAAGAGTATTGTTTTATTACACACAACACTAAAATATCTCTGACTGTTTGTCAAAAGTGCAACAAATAGCCTACAACATTGCAAGAACGAAATATACATCCAACGTAAATTGCATGTAGAACATTTTCTCAAATACCGATTGAACTTGGACAAACAAGGCCATGGGTAATTAACGTAAGTTGTTTCTCCATCCTCTAAATCTGCCGTCACGTCTTGCTATATAATCAAAATATGGGTGTGTCAACCCACTTCTGTACGCGTCAGTGAACCGTTAGCCGCAAGATGCGTGATTAAACAACAGGTGTCGGGGTAATGGCAAAAAATGAGTTTGTAATCTAACAAAGAAGAAGATATCCTTGCATCGCACTGATTCGCGCAGGCTGGACAATGCTAGCAATGTAGCTTTTGCTCGCGCTACAGTGCTACTTGCTGCAAAAAGTAGTTAGCTACTGGAAAAGCTATACTGTTTAAAAAGCAACTGAGCTACTGCCAAGCTACTGAAAAATGTAGTTAAGTTAGTAGCTATGCTACTTGTAGTTAACTACTCCCCAACACTGTGAATAAGGATGTGTGTCTACTATCAGCTCCTGCTCATTTTAAGGTAGTAGACTCCCAGCTAATATACATGTAATATACTTCTGCTAAATGCCCCTTTGCGCCGCCTGGTGGTCATTTCGCAAACGACTTTAATATACGGCTGGTTTATTTTTGTCGCGGGCATTCGTGTCATGTAAGTGGCATTCTGGCTGTCCACCTACTGTAGATAATATATCTTCGGTAAATTACCAACCCCTTGTAAATGACATCAGCAGTTAGCATTAAATCGCCTCATACAAGCTAACATCCGAGGTACTTTACTTATGGTTATAACTGATGTTTGAAACACTGTAAATGCGCCTGCCAAATGAATAAATGTAACATAAGAATAGACTGACGTGCAAGCTAGGTCGACATCAGAGGCGCCCACGCCATTGGATGCGCAGTTGCTGCAGCAGAGCCTTAGCAAAGTCTATGGGTGACGTCACAGACGCTTTGTCCATATTTCAACAGCTACATCAGACCCAGGACTTAAGCTATGGTATGATAAAGCTGCAAGAAATTGAGGATTTTTATAAAGGAAATGACTAATGTCTTTTGCAGAGATTGTAGCATAGTTTGATATTCCCAAAAAACATTTCTTTAAATTTCTTCGGTAACACTTTACAATAAGGTTCATTTATTAAACATTAGTTCATGCATTAACTAACATGAACTAACCATTTGTTACTGTATTTGTTATTCTTTGTTAACGTTAGTTAATACAAATCTAGCTGTTCATTGTTGTTCATGTTAGTTCACAGTGCATTAACTAATGTTAACAAGATTTTAATAAAGTATTAGTAAATGTTAAAATTAACATTACCAAAGATTAACAAATGCTGAAGAAGTATTGTTCATTCTTTGTTAATGTTAACTAATGTAGTAACTAATGAACCTTATTGTAAAGTGTTACCATTTCTTCAGTTTAGGAGCTATGTTTCTTCCTACCAAAGCTTACAATACCTACTAAGGTATTGGTGTGGTGTAGGTAGAAGTAGGGATGGCTGACGCTTAAACTGTCATTCCGAAGCTTTGCGAGATCCTGAAGCGCAGATGTTTTCGAAACACTAATCCGAAGCATGATTCAAAACCCCCATATCACGTGACTATGGTTAAGTGAAGCTTCTGAGTGTTTCAACAGATGGTGTGCTCCAACAAATCAGTGTTTGATTGACGGGGTCGGGAACAGACCACACATCTGTATAAAAGTGAAATCAACTCCTCTTGACGTTGTGGGTTTTTGTGAGAGGATTTTTTCAAAGACTGGAGAAATTGTCTGTAACAATAAAAGTAGGCTTAGTCCTTCCAAAGAAGAGAAATTAATATTTTTAATAAGAAATCTCTAAAAAAGTGACATTGCAAGGCAAAAACCTGAAACCTGAAAATCCTCACCCTGGCAGGGGTTTTGTGGCCCTCCAGGAATTGAATTTGAGATCACTGATTAACAGTAATCTCTAATTAATATATTACAACTGGATTATGAGAACATATTTTACTCCAGTTAGGTTAAATAAAATTAATCAGAATCTTCCAGACACATGCATTAAATGCTCAAAAGGCACACTCTTGCACTGCATGTGGAATTGTCCTAAGGTATAGGAATTTTAAAAAGAGGTAATTTTACTAATTTCTCTGATGGTATCTGTCAATCTCCCAATGAGACGCCATTAAGTATCGGCATCAGTGATCACCTGCATGAGATGACTTATGAGAGGAATATGAGCAGTTCCCAGCAGGAAAACCAGTGCAGCCAAACCCCCCTCGGCTCCTCACGAGCAAGAAAACAGTTTGAGGAATATATGCATCTAAAGATACCAGGCTTCATTCATACTTGTCAAACACAAACATTCAGAAGAGCCATGCATGAGATTTATTTACACTATCATCATTTCAATGGCAGAATTGTAATGAAATAGCAAGGTAAACTACAACATACATGAGGCATGAAATGAATACAAAAGACAGTTTCAGATATCAAAAAGTAGGTGCTAGGATGTAACTTTTATTTTATGTAGACTACTAGATCTACTGTCTAACATCACTCATGCCACTACTAGGCTATTATATTGTTTATAATACACATTTCCAGACACGTTCAGTACAGTAATGTTACCTCCTACGATCTTACTGTTACACTGATATTGTTCCGTCTAGTTCACTAACCGCTTTTGTAATATTATACATTCATCTATGTTGACATTGCTGCCTGATTGTGAAAGATAAACGAATAGTAGTGAAATGCCTTAGATAACACCCATAGACTGTAACGTAATCATGGTGCGAGCATGGAGCATTAGTTCAACGTCAAGCTGATAAAAGTAGTCTATTATTGTAACGTTGCAGTGGGAGTTTACATGAGTTTCCAGCATGTTGTGTGATGCTTTCTCCTGTGTGTTGAAAGTCTCATTGTCGCCGGCATGTACCATGAGTGCTCGCTCTTGTGTTTGAGTAAACGGAAGAGCACAAGCGCTCTTGTAAAAATTGGTTGCAATCTGAAACATCACCTATAGAGGGCGCTAAAAAATACACATTGCACCTTTAAGATGTTTGCACCTAATTTACCTGTTTTTTTATTTTATTTTATTTATTAATAAACTTTTTAATAGGGATGCACAATATATCGGCCACATTATCGGTACCGATAAATTATCATTTTTAATGTTATCGTCATCGACCCAACAAGAACATTTAGCCGATATTTAAAAGCCAATTAATAATTTATTACTTCCTTCAGCTGAAGCACTGTTCAAAATGATGCTTTTAAATTGCTTGAAATATGATCGAAATCACTTTAAAAAAGGAAAATCCAGTTAAAGTGCAAAATGTGCAGCGCAAGTCTGTCATATCGGCTACACAACATTAAAATAAGAACATCATAATTGTGTTTGTATCTTGACTTTTAATGAGTAGACTTTTTACAATCAGGCTCTCAAAAATTGTCTAAAAATTTGGATTTAGATTTATCGGCCAATATATCAGTTATCGGCTTTCAAATATGTATCATTATCGGTTATTCTGGTATCTGGCCAAAAATGATCAAATCAGTGCATCCCTACTTTTTAATGTATGACATTGTTGTATTATACTAGCATAAATTGTTGTATTCTCAATAAACAGAGTATTTAAAAAAATATGTAAAATAATTTGTTTATTTTAATTAAATAATATCATTAATTTAGAATTTATTTATGTCCCTTTGACAATGAGTTTTTTAAATTTAATTCGACATTGTGTTAACTTTGGACCTTGGTTACATGTACATATCTGGTGCAACTTCACAAAACCAACTAGATGAAAAACAAGCAATGTACTTACTGAACACAAACTGTAAGCAACATATTTGTCCTGTCTTTGCACTGAAGTTGTGGTTACAGGACAAGCTATCATCTTACAGAGACAGCTTTGCTGGATTTTCATTTGTTTGAAAGGTATCATTCATTGCAAATCATGGATTTAAACAGCAATGCTTTCCAGATGAGCTAATATTTTTGGAGCTGCTGCCTCCATGAGCTCAATAACATCCTGAAATTTGAATGTGGCTCACAGGGTAAGCACCCCCTGTAGGTCACGTTTGTGAATTAATGGCATTAGGCATTCCACTTGCTTCATTGGTATTCTTATTTCATTTTTTTATTTTTATTTTTTATTTCAGTCTAGCCTTTTATTATATTGTAATTTCATTAGCCAAGAGAAAAATTACATCAACATGCTCTGTTTTCTGAAATAGAGTGTAGCCTTGACAAATTCATCACTTTCATTATGTTAAGTGCTGCCAAATTGATCTTGATAACAAATTTCAATTAACACCCACATAAATTGGTTTGAGAAGTATCACACTCAGTTCTCTCATTACAGTGATGTAATCATCTGTCATTTCACCCCACACCAGAAGAAAAAATAATGATTCTCAAACTTCTCACTTTTTTCATTTATTCATTTATTTATTTGCGGACAAGATACAAATAAAATCCTTGAGATTGATTAAACTGCAGCATAGTAAACATTTTTCTGCTTTATACTGCCATTGAAATAATGATAGTGTAAATAAATCCGACGCCTGGCTCTTCTGAATGTTTGTGTTTATGACATGTATGAATGAAGCCTGGTATCTTTAGATGCGTATCATTCCTCAAACTGTTTTCTTGCTCGTGAGGAGCCGAGGGGGGTTTGGCTGCACTTATTTTCCTGCTGGTGAAACTGCTCATATTCCTAAGTCATCTCATGCAGGTGATCACTGATGCGATAAATATTTGCCGCCATTTCCAAAAGGTTGTTTATGAGAAGCATAGGGAGGCATACATGCACAGTATTCTCACCCTGCTGGAAAATCTAGATTAAACTGGTAAATGTAATTTGGAACATTCTTCTTACTGGTATAAACTGATCATTAGCTGGCTCAAGCTGACCTGTGAGACCTGCAATAAGGACTGTCAAACAGTCAATACACAGCCTTGATGCTATATTGTGACATCTTGCTGTTTTTCAACGTTTTTGAGTAATCTTGAGTTTAGATAATAAAATCAAAGTCTAATACTTACTGATGCTACTAATAATAATCACATAAACTTATTAAATTGATAACCTTGCCTATAACAAACTAGCATCCAGCTAATCGCCAGTTAGTGACTAGCTTAAACCTACTAATGGCTACTGTAGTTTACAGCAAATATTGACCAGCATACACAATTTAATGACCAAACTAATTTTGATGACAACCTTGAATTGGCTAATGACTATATTAAGCTCACAATAGGTAACCAGTTTGAACCAAACTTAAACCAGCTTACAGTATGTAATAACAAGTTTAAACCAGCCAATAACCATCTTGAACCAGCTAATGACCATTCGAACCAGCTAATGACCATTCTTGAACCAGCTAATGAACATCTTGAACCAGCTAATGATCATCTTAAACCAGCTAATGACTATCTTGAACCAGCTAATAACCATCTTGAACCAACTAATAACCATCTTAAACCAACTAATGACCAGCTTGAATCAGCTAATGACCATTCTTGAACCAGCTAATGACCATCTTAAACCAGCTAATGACCATCTTAAACCAGCTAATAACTAGCTTGAACCAGCTAATGGCCATCTTAAACCAGCTAATAACCAGCTTGAACCAGCTAATGACCATCTTAAACCAGCTAATAACCAGTTTGAACCAGCTAATGACCATCTTAAACCAGCTAATAACCAGCTTGAATCAGTTAATGACCACCTTAAACCAACTAATAACCATCTTAAACCAACTAATGACCAGCTTGAATCAGCTAATGACCATCTTGAACCAGCTAATGACCATCTTGAACCAGCTAATGACCATCTTGAACCAGCTAATGACCATCTTGAACCAGCTAATGACCATCTTAAACAAGCTAATGACCATCTTAAACCAGCTAATAACCAGCTTGAACCAGCTAATGGCCATCTTAAACCAGCTAATAACCAGCTTGAACCAGCTAATGGCCATCTTAAACCAACTAATGACCATCTTAAACCAACTAATGACCAGCTTGAACCAGCTAATGACCATCTTGAACCAGCTAATGACCATTCTTGAAACAGCTAATGACCATCTTGAACCAGCTAATGACCATCTTAAACCAGCTAATAACCAGCTTGAACCAGCTAATGGCCATCTTAAACCAGCTAATAACCATCTTGAACCAGCTAATGACCATCTTAAACCAGCTAATAACCAGCTTGAATCAGTTAATGACCACCTTAAACCAACTAATAACCATCTTAAACCAACTAATGACCAGCTTGAATCAGCTAATGACCATCTTGAACCAGCTAATGACCATCTTGAACCAGCTAATGACCATCTTGAACCAGCTAATGACCATCTTGAACCAGCTAATGACCATCTTAAACAAGCTAATGACCTTCTTAAACCAGCTAATAACCAGCTTGAACCAGCTAATGGCCATCTTAAACCAGCTAATAACCAGCTTGAACCAGCTAATGGCCATCTTAAACCAACTAATGACCATCTTAAACCAACTAATGACCAGCTTGAACCAGCTAATGACCATCTTGAACCAGCTAATGACCATTCTTGAAACAGCTAATGACCATCTTGAACCAGCTAATGACCATCTTAAACCAGCTAATAACCAGCTTGAACCAGCTAATGGCCATCTTAAACCAGCTAATAACCATCTTGAACCAGCTAATGACCATCTTATACCAGCTAATGACCACCTTAAACCAACTAATGACCATCTAAAATCAGCTAATAACCAGCTTAAATATGTAATGACCATCTTAAACCAGCTACTGACCACCTTGAAGCAGCTAATGACTCTCTTTAACCATTTTTAACACTGATCAGCTTGAACCAAGTAATGACCATCTCAAAACAGCAAATGAACCACCTAATGACTAGTTACCATGTGTGTCCAAAACAATTTTCCCACAGGGACATATTAATATGTACAAAAACACTTTGTCCACCACTCAGTTTCTCCTCAGACACGGAAATGCACTGACTGTTGCGTGAAAATAAATAAGATGTGCAGTAAAGGAATAGAGATAGCCATTCTCAGAAAGCATAGTGGGAAAGAATGGGGGTAAGATAAGCAAGTTCTGCAGTGGAGATGAAGCACAGAATGAGAATGAATGCAGTGCTCTGACCTTGTTGATCGGGCAGAGAATGGATGAATGCATTCAGTGATGGAGGTGAAGGGGATTGGCAATGGAGAGAGAGAGAGAGAGAGAGAGAGAGAGAGACAAGAGGAGTGGTAGAACAACTGGCCAGACACAGTACACATACTCGTGCATTAGTGTAGTAATCGGTCCCCAGCAGGGTGCATGGAGAGAATTTAATTAATTCCACATGCAGATATAGACACACACACACACAAGATCACAGTTGACACTATATACTACAGGCATGCCCTGGTTGTTATGCACATGACAGATTACACAGAATGCATATTTTCACGCGCATTTTCCATGTAGAACAATTACAGTTGTTGCATCATTTTGTAATTTCCACTGCTAATGGAAGGCGATAAATGCACATTGATTTTACATGCCTCAGGAATGCATACAAAGCATGAACGATCAATTTAATCGGGGAAAATAAATATCTTACTCGCTGACTGACTTAAAAAAAAACACTTACTGTAGACCCGAAACAGAATTGAATTCTGTCTTTTCTGTTTTATTTATATAAAATGGTTTATTTATTTATTTATATGATTATTTATGACATGTGTAATTGTAGTTCTAATAAAAGTAAATAATTTCCTTTTTATTGCTGCCATACCAAACCTTTTTACTCCAAAGTTAATGATTTCACAAGCCTACCGCAAAATCAACACCATAATTTACATTTTAATTAAGCTCACATCAAACTCAATCAATCTCTCAATAAAGCTTTGAGAACAAACACGCCACTTCAATCTTACTGGTGGAAGGGAACACGATCACATCTGTATTTTAGTTTTTCCAGTTTGCTTTAGAGATCTTTCCATAATTACCTGCTTGCCCAGAGGCCAAAACACCTGTTTTTTAGGAAATCAGACATGGGCTGCTGTAAAATGTTGTCATTTAAAAATGAAATTTATGATGTCTGAGGATCACAACCTGGGCAGACAACCTGGTCAACAAGCTGCTGGAAACTTGTAATTAGGGTAAAAACAACGCTACCTCAAATTCTGCTTTAACTCCCCGGAATCACCCAAACATGCTAAAAAGGTTAATTATATTCATGAATCCTGAGCCATATCTCCCCGATACCAAACCAACACTAAATAATTTGATGTAATGTAATTAGAATGTAAGAATTAAGAGGCTAGTTCACCCAAAAATGAAAACCATGTAATTAATGACTCAGCCTCATATTGTTCCAAGTCCGTAAGACCTATGTTCATCTTCGGAACACAGTTTAAGATATTTTAGATTTAGTCCGAGAGTTTTCTATCCCTCCATTGAAAATGTATACACAGTATACTGTCCTTGTCCAGAAAGAAAAAAAAAGACATAATCAAAGTAGTCCATGTGACATCAGTGGGTTAGTTTGAATTTTTTGAAGCATCGAAAGTATATTTTGGTCCAAAAATAACAAAAAACTACGACTTTATTCATTATTGTATTGTCTTCTGGTTCTGTTGTCAATCCACATTCAGTGGCGTTGATGATGTAATACGCTATTGACTTGTTATCAGTGAGCCTGAGCTTTGTTTGCAGTATCTGAGGCCCCGTCCACACTACTGCGTTTTCGTTTTAAAAACAGAGACCTTTTGCTACGTTTGCACCTCCCGTTCAGACTAAAACGGGAAAAAACGGAAGCCCTAAAACGGAGAAGTTTAGAAACGCTGCAGCTTCGTTTTGCGTTTTAAATCTCTGGAGGGCGTTTTAGTGTAGACGAGACAAACGGAGGAGTTCAGAAACGATGACGCAGAGGCTAACGCTCGGCTCTATGATTGGGTGTCATCAGTCATGACATATCCTTCCCTGATTCATCTACCACTGTTTACACCGGCGCATGCATACAGTGTTGGTGAATAGTCACGCGATCCGCGTTTTCGCGGAGACGTTTTAATGTGGACGGACATCAATTCTAATACGCAGATAAAACGCTGGTGTGGACGGAGATCGTATTCGTTTTAATTCTCCGTTTTTAAATGAAAACGCAGTAGTGTGGATGGGGCCTGAGGAAGACGTACTACTGTAAACAAAACAATCTTCGCACAGATGTCTAAGGATTTCGCCACAGAGGAAGGACTTATTTATTTGAACATGAATACACGGACACACCAGACAACACATCAGCAGCGTCTTACATCAGACACCGGCCGAAATCAGTATCCCCATGTAGGCATGGAGATCTGTGGAGTCCACCCCGGTCCAGTTTCTCATTTCTTTCATTGCGTCCCATCTCCTTAGCCACCATCGAAGCCAGCTAATAAATTAAACTTTTGCCAAATCCCATAGGAAGGATGGCAAACACATCTTCCGATCAACAAATGGCTTGATTGCAATTCTCTGTTCGTATTTTAAATTTAATGCACCGTCGTTTTCTTTTACAACAGACGCGAGCGGAATCTATACATCTCAAATCTCCAGTTGCAGTCAACTTTGAGGGAAACCAGTTCAACCCAAGCGCTCTTTGATTACGTGATGATTACGTAACTGCTAATCATCTGTCCATCATCGTATAAAGCCCGCCCTGGCAATTTGATTGGCCTGACGATTTCTGAACCGATCATAATTATTCCTCAATGAACTGTGAGCTTTTGCAATATATACAAAGGTTATGTGGTGTCAGTGCAGGAGATGAAACCAAGAGACCGTGCGAGAGACGCGCAAAGGGAATTCATAACTTCCGGTATACATCATTTCGAGCCATGACAGGGATCAAAAATCCTCCTCCACTGCGCAATAAGCAGAAAGGCTTTGTCAGCAGGTTATAGCCAGCTGCAATTTTCTGCCTCCTCACTGTAGTTTATCACCTGATCCCAGCCGCAGTTTATCTGTGAACTTCACCATGCTTTCGCCCGAGCAATCTATAGAACAGTCACTCAACCGATCATTTAGCCAAAAATGGGCATGACATCCAGTCACCTCAGTGGTGCTAATCTCCTTTCCTTCCCCTGTCTTTCTTCCTCCTATCAACAGGGGCTGATGTGATTAATTTTGACGGCCAGGGGGTGATCTCTTACCGCTTCAAAATGAAGAAGATGAAGATTTTGAAGGACGTGATAGCCCTGAAGTTTAAAGCATCAGAGAGCGAAGGGGTGATTCTGCACGGAGAGGGCCAACAGGGGGACTACAT
The DNA here is from genome assembly GCA_030378365.1 of Hybognathus amarus. NCBI lineage: Eukaryota > Metazoa > Chordata > Actinopteri > Cypriniformes > Leuciscidae > Hybognathus > Hybognathus amarus. The sequence continues at coordinate 138,298 of JAQIUQ010001233.1, read as the reverse complement.
CACACTGGAGTTGAGGAGAGGCCGGCTCCTGCTGCAGATAAACCTCGGTAAAACTGATAGGCCTACAGTATGTGTGTGCCTTGGTGTGAATTGTGTCATTATTGTGCTATTGTACGTATATCATTGTCTTTAGCTTATTTATTGAATGTGGTCTTTCAGTGATTGTTTGTTCCTCAATGATAATAGTTCCTCATATTTAAATACAATCTTTACTCACCTTCATGTATTTACCAAACTGTATGACTAACACAAGTGTGAACTCGTGAACGTAAAAAGCATTTTAAATTGTTTTCTCAATTACTGTATATTTGATCAAATAATTGTATCCTTGGTAAGCATATAGATATGAACAAAAAAGTCTTACCCTAAACTTTTGAATGGAATTGCGTACTTTCTTCTATAGAACACAAAATAAAAAGTTCTTTTAAATAAGTTTTTGTCCATATAGTGAAAGTCAATGTGGTCTAAAACATCACTCGTTCACACTGACTTTCATTGAATTTTCCACTGAATAAAGAAAGTCATACAGTTTGGAAGGTGAGTAAATGATGACAGAATTTTCCTTTTTACGTGAACTGTGTTTAATATCCCATGGACCTGCATTGCAGGAAAACATAGCCTGAGGGAAAAGAGATATTGATAGACTCTAAAACACAAAACCCATTATCTTTTGTATCATAAGGACATACAGTAAACATCTCAAATGCACTGTGAAGACATGTTCCTCCTATCAATAAGTATTCTGCAGTGAAGGTGAATATATTCTATGTTGGATATTAATGACCATCTCCCATGTCTAATAAACTGTAGGAAGTAATCAGTACGGCTCCATCCTGGGCCATACATCTGTGACCAGCGGCAGTCTGCTGGACGATCATCATTGGCATTCTGTAGTAATTGAGCGCTACAGGAGAAATGTCAATTTCACCCTTGATCAGCATACTCAGCACTTCCGCACCAACGGGGAGTTTGACCACCTTGACCTGGACTATGAGGTACGACTGAGAAAGTGAATGATTTATTGCTCTGAACTTCATTTAACAAGCAGGTGCATTATGGGATGCCTTAGCTCAAAATGCTACTCCCTATAACTGGTTAGTCCTTAAAGTTTATAATTGTCCTGGGAAAAGATTAAATCTCACAAAGATAAAACCGCATAATTGCTGTGACAAAGGCAAAATTATTCGAATTCCTGTTTGATAAAAAGCTTGAATTTCCATGGCCGTCCAAGCTGATTTATGCTATTCAGTGCTGGTTTGGTGTTATTCTGTTATTAAAAAAAAAAAAAAACATAACCATGTTTTTGACCAACACAATTTGGTCATGCTGGTTGAAATTGAAGATGTATTTCAAAACCTGTTTTGAACTTGAACTCCTTCATTTTTGATGATTATCCTCTATTGAAGTGTTTACCAACCACTGCACTATGGTGCACTAGTGTGCCATGACAGGCTGTCAGGTGTGTCATGAAAAATTATTAAATGCCAAAAAATAAAATAAAATAAATGTATTAAAGGCTATAATAATATATTACTTTTTTTAGTCATATTTGTTTTATTTTATTTTAGAAAAATCAATGCTATTGGTCATCCTTTACCTCTGTATGAGGGTTGTGCAAATATGAAGTGCTGTACAGTTTGCTGATCTCTGCTTGTTTGCAATATAAAGGTAAATAAAGAACTAATGTTTAAATAAGTACAGTGTTTTCTTAACCCAATAAACACTGTCTATAAAGACTTATGTTTTTATATTTAAAGAGTGGAGTCTTAGTCTGGTATTTGCCGTCTAGTTGTAGCCAAGCAATAATGTACAAGAGGCTGTGCTGTATCGTGAATAAGTAACGGCTGAAGGGCATTGTTCAGGTGTGAAGCGGAGTGCCTGCAACCCTTCAGCCGTTACTTGTTCACGAATACAGCACTTGCCTCGAAGTACCACTTTGTAAAACGGTTACCACACAATAAAAATATTAAAGTTAAAAAAAATATGTATTAGTGCAACTTTCATGAAGTAAAATCACTAAAAGCCTTCCTTCCGCTAGAAAAAAAATAGTCCCTGACCATGAACAGCAACAATGTTCCAATGTGTAATATGCATGAAAGCTCAAATAAAAACAACATAGCAACCGCAGTGTTGCGCATTGATAAAATAGAACTGTTGGATGAAGCGCTCATAGCTGTGTTTTATCGTGAATAAAGCACAGCTATTGACCAATCAGAATCAAGGATTGGAACTACAGTAACACCTGGTTTCACCTTTTATATCATGATGTTTTGTCCAAATGAATTCAACAACAAGAAAAACTCAGGGACCACATAGATACAGTACATTAACCTTTATGAGCTGTAAGTTGATGAAAATGTAACAATGCACGGACTTCTCAGATGCGGCCATTCCACTGATGGACAAAAATATGTATTATTCGCTTGTTAAAAGCCTCATAACTCTCCATCTGAGCTTGATTTTTATAAAATGTTAAAATTATAATGACACACGTATCCGACCATGTTTTACGCTACAAAACAGTTGTCGAAAACATTGCTACTATGGTGTTTTACATCTAATAAAAGTTTAATTTAATTGAATTTATTAAAGGATAGCCTCTTGAGATGCATCATCTCTTTTTAAGAGGGTCCTATGAATGAAAAATGAATGGGTACTGTGGCTGTCAAGTTTCAAAATGATACAAAATCACCATAAAGTATCATAAAAGCTGTCCATATGACTTGTGAACTACACTCACCTAAAGGATTATTGGGATTATTTGCAAGAGCTCACCAAAATTGGACAGTTGAAGACTGGAAAAATGTTGCCTGGTCTGATGAGTCTCGATTTCTGTTGAGACATTCAGATGGTAGAGTCAGAATTTGCCGTAAACAGAATGAGAACGTGTATCTATCATGCCTTGTTACCACTGTGCAGGCTGGTGGTGGTGGTGTAAGTGTGTGGGAGATGTTTTCTTGGCACATTTTCGGTTCTTTAGTGCCAGTTGGGCATCGTTTAAATGCCACGGCCTATGAGCATTGTTTCTGACCATGTCCATCACTTTATGGCCACCATGTACCCATCCTCTGATGGCTACTTCCAGCAGGATAATGCACCATGTCACAAAGCTCGAAATCAATTTCAATCGTTTGTGGAACATGAGTTCACTGTACTAAAATGGCCCCCACAGTCACAAAATCTCAACCCAGTAGAGCATCTTTGGGATGTGGTGGAACAAGGAAGCTTTGTGCTCTATCAACTGCAAGATGCTATCCGATCAATATGGGCCAACATTTCTAAAGAATGCTTTCAGCACCTTGTTGATTCAATGCCACGTAAATTAAGGCAGTTCTGAAGGCGAACGGGGGTCAAACACAGTATTAATATGGTGTTCCTAACAATCCCTTAGGCTAGTGTATGTTGGGGTGTGATTTTCAATGTATTCAGCTATAATCTGTATTTAGACATGTTTGAGCATGTAACCAACCCCTATCCATAAAACCCATTTGTGTATTATATATTAAAAAAAACACAGGATATATCAGGCAGATACGACAATTTGTTCAAAGTGCAAAGTGTTCCTACCAACCGATTGATTTGTGAGAGGAATAAAACCAAAAGCGAGCACCGCCTCTATCTGTCAAACTCAGATCCTCTGCATACATTAATTCATATATAGTAATTGTATGGCGTCAGAAGACTTGGAACACAACACAAGTTGTTTGTAATGCGTTTATACTGTTTTTGGGTCCGTTTTTGCATCTTTGACTATACTTATATTTGCCTGTTACATGTTTGTTGAGAAGTGGATAGGTATAGGGTAAGGGTGGGGTTAGCTGATCCAATATATATATATATATATATATATATATATATATATATATATATATATATATAATATAGATATATATATATATATATATAATATAGATATATTTATATATCTGTGTGTGTATATATATATATATATATATATATATATATATATATAAAATATAGATATATTTATAAAATGATTTGCTTATTTACAAATGCAAAGAATTAAATGCGTCTTAATTTGACATAAAAGGCAAAAGGCATTATCTGTTTTATTCTGTATTATTCCGGTCACACTGCAGCCATCACCCAATCCAGATATCTCAAGCTCAAAGCCGTGATGTCAAACCAAGACACTTTGTCCCAGGGAGGTTCTCATTGTGTTTGCAGTGGGATTTTTATCCCTTGTTATTCTGTTCAGCACAGAGCATCTGAATCCGCTTCTCCACACAGGATTAATCCACACTAATATTATGTAGCAGGATATTACTGTTATCAAACAGAAATGACACGCATTTAACAAGTACTGCAGAGGAATGTATAAGAAATTAATTTCCAGCTACGTAAAGAAAATGGTGTGAGAGCAAATCTTTATCTATTCAATTGAGCTCAGATGCTGCTGTTGCCATTGGATGATATAGGGCTAGTTACAGCTCAGTCGGTTCTGAGACAAATTGACCCCAATTAAAGTGAAAGTGTCTGATTAATTGAGCCAAGAATGGATCCAGAACCGGTGTCGATTTTCTGCCGAAGCGCAGGCTGCATTTACAAACAATTGCATTTATCGACTATTGTGTTGAAGCACAAGCGCTCTGTTTGAAACTGCATGTATAATAGTATTTACTAAGCATCTTTCAATAGCCTCTATGCACGATCGCGTCAGAGTTTGTCTCAGCACGCCCAGTCACTTCCGGTGCTGCGCCAGTCTATGGTCAGAAGCCGGTTTTGCGTTAGGTGTAGATAGTGTCAAATTACACTTGCTGTTTATAAAAATGTCCTGCGGTTAACGTGAATGATGTTAACAACACTGTGAGGCAGTTAGCTGTCACACAAGAGTGAAAAAGAGAAGTTATTTAAATTATATATTTCGAAGCTACATCAACAACTTTGAGGGTTAGTATTCTCTTATATCGATACGAAATTCGACTAGCGAATCAGCGTTTCTAAAATCGTTGCCTCCGTTTTCGGAGAAAATGGATTTTATTCAAGTTTTGCCGCTATACACTTGGCCTGCAGAACGTGCTTCCGGAAGTAAGACGCCGACTGAGATTCTTTCGGACACACGTCATCAGGGTTCGTGCATAGAGGCTATAGCTAGATATTATCTGGTTTTACAAAAAATGTGTAATTTGACTTCATTGTCACAAGGTGAAATAGTTGTGGCTAAAACAGCAGGATGTGTTTATATGACTGCATCTCTCCTCATATGCAGTCTTGACATACAGTAGGGGGAGATTGGGGTAAGATGTTCCACTTTTACTTCTATTGTTCCCAGGGAAGTAGAAAAGAAAAGAGAGGTAATAATTAAATGCTAATTATATTTCACCATCATATTTCAACAAAATTTACAAGTGTATTATGTATCGAATTTGAAAATATGACCATCGAAGTATGAATTCCCCCTCCCATCCTTGGCTTACCCACTGGCACATCTTACCCCACACGCTTTATATATTGCTGTGTTGAACTTGGTGGGTTGAAATGCTTTGATACAGTTTTTCTGGCTTATGTCTCTAAGTCTGATTTCTCCATGCAGCTGACTTTCGGAGGGATGCCTTATTCTGGGAAGCCAGTCTCAGGAGGTAGAAGAAACTTCAAAGGCTGCATGGAAAGCATCAACTACAATGGAGAGAACATCACTGACCTGGCCAGAAGAAAGAAACTTGACACCTCCAGCTTTGTGAGTCGATTCCCTTTTCAATCAAAACCACGGACCATATGTGACTGATAAGAGTTTGATTTTGATTCCATAACTTTCTCGATTATAACAGTTGTGCATATTTAATGTCTGGATGTTTGGATTGTTTTTGCCTGGAAGGTTTTTGTGGAGGTGTATGACCATGAAGAGCCGTGAAGACGTTGACACAGATATTGATGGAGCTTGCATTAAAAACCTCATATCTCTGCTGTATGGTTCAGTTTAATTTGTTACAACATGCTGATGGGAATGTTAATCATCTACGTGGATTTGATGACTGTTGTCAGCACTGATAATAATCTAATTTCCACTGACTGTGATATTACAAAGAATGCAATAATTGCACATCATATCCGATAAGCATATCAGTGGTTTGTGATTCATTAATGGAACCACAAACATAAAGAGACACAATGCTTTTTTTCTGAAACATAACATTTTATCTCTGCTGTTACACCAGCACATCATGTCATAGAACATCAGTCAAGCATCATGGTAAATAATATTATATTTGAATTAGATTAGCATAGTTTTGTTCTAGAGATTTGGATTTTGACAAATAAACCAATCATGCTTATACTGTATTTTAGGAGGCAAAAATTAAACCTAAAATAAAAACTGTCATCGTTTACTCGCCCCAATGTCGTTCCAAACCTGTATGACTTTCTTTCTATTCACAAAAAGTCAATGAACGTCATTGGAATCTATAGAGTTTTATTTTATGGACAAAAAAACAACTGGGGTGTGGTGAGGGCACAGTGGATAAGACACATGCCTTTGGTGTGAGATACCAGGGTTCGAATCCACTGTGAGACACCAATGTGTCCCTGAGCAAGACACTTAACCCCTAGTTGCTCCAGAGGCATGCGACCTCTGACATATATAGCAATTGTAAATCGCTTTGGATAAAAGCGTCAGCTAAATGAATAAATGTAAATGTAAACCACTGAGATGTTTTCCAAAATATCTTTGTTTGTGTTCCACAGAAGAAAGGAAGTCATACAGGTTTAGAACGTGGATGAGTTAATGATGACATAATTTTAATTTTTGATTGAACTATCCACTTAATAGCATATAAATAATCCAGTTCTCCTCCTCCAAATATAGCATGTGTCCACCATAGACAGGCTCTAAATTATTATTCATGTCTGAAGGATTATATTCAAGGTTGATGAAACATCGCATGGGTGGATGTTCTCTTATGAAGCGCTGAGAAAGGCTGAGTGCACTTTTCTATTTCATTGTGATGAGACTGATTAAGTTCTCTATATTTGAAATGAGGCTAACGTGCTTTCGGTGCCTCCAAATTACCATTTAGAAGGACGTAGAGTTGGAGAGTTATGAATAAAAGCCCTAGTCGTTGTTTCCATGCACCCCTTTTCCAGCTTAAGGTTCAGAAATCGAAGGCATGGTTGTGAACATGCTGTAGCAGCACTTTGAGAGATCTTTCTTTAAGCCCATGTTCCACATGAAAGGTCCTCAACCATTTCAGACCCAGATTTATTTTCTAGTCACTTTATTTTGCAGCCTTGTAAGTGTATTAAAGATGATGCATTTGAGAAATACATTATACAGTGTGTTGTGTTGAATTTGCTGTTGAAAGAGACATATATTTTTGCAAGAAAAACAGCTGATCTAAGGTTATTTGCTGGTCTTACCTGGTTTAAAGGAGAATTCCGGCAAACAATGAACCTTTGGTCTAATAAAACATCAGTACCTAGTCAATCGTTCTCTGAGATTTGTTTTCATGATAATCGAATGTAAAGAGTTTTATCTCTAAAAACTCTTACTATTTCGTTTAGTGTATAATGCTAGCACTGGGGGCATTGACTAAGTAAAAAGAAATTGCTAGGTTATACCACTAACAAGTCTCAAAATAGCCCCGCACTAACTCAGTAACATAATGAGTGTCTATACATGCAAAACGAAGCATTTAGAACTTTGTAAGTGTACAGACCGTTTAATAAGAAGAAACGTTATAAAGACAGTTCACTTTGTATACATACAGAAGCCATCTTAGATGCTATAGTCTTGCATAAGTCGATACCCGAACACTCATTATGTTACTGTGTTAGTGTGGGGCTATTTTGAGCCTTGTTAGTGGTACAAACTAGCAATTTCTTTTTACTTAGTCAATGCCCCCAGTGCTAGCATTATACGCTAAACAGTTTTTAGAGATAAAACTCTTTACATTCGATTATCATGAAAACAAATCTCAGAGAACGATTGACTAGGTACCGATGTTTTATTAGACCAAATGGTTCATTGTTCGCGGAGTTCTCCTTTAAAAATGTCTAAAACTTCTAACGCCCCTTTAAAAGCCTCAAAATGGACTTGCATAACTATCTTGGCCATGTTGGGAGACCTGTTATCATGTTTGATGCATGCTATAAAGAAAACAGTTGTTTGACCAATTGCATCTTACCGTCTACACTCTAAACAATATACATGGCTTTTAAGTGATTGTTTGTATCCTGCCTGATTTTCAGCGCAACCTGACGTTCTCCTGCGTGGACTCACACACGTTCCCCGTCTTCTTCAATGGCACAAGCTTTCTGCAGCTGCCGGGGAGGAGGGACCACAATATGGTGTCTGTGGGATTCCAGTTCCGTTCCTGGAACCCCAGCGGCCTGCTCCTGTTCAGCTCCTTGGCAGACGGAATGCTGGAATTGGCTCTAAACGAGGGAAAAGTCACAGCACACATTAACGTCACCCAGCAGAAGAACATGCGGGTGGACATTGCATCAGGTGAGCTGACATTCTTCCCCCACACAGGCGCAATGGCTGTTACATAGAGATCTCATAAGGTTTCATCAGCCTTTTTTTTAACTGTTGTTTTTCTCGCAAAGTAGCACCTAGTTGATACATTTCTTAATGTTTCAATTTTGCATGTTTAAAAACTAGCACCAGTTGTAGCTATGGTAAAGTTGCATCATGTCTCAGAGTTAAACTTTAATGCTCAGGTTTGTCCTTTATAGTTTAATGTCAACATGAATTTGCATACACAATTCATTTAATTTGATACATTTTTGAGTGAAACAGCAATGAGAAAGTGTACAAGACTACATTGTATCAACAGGATTGTGAAAACAGAGGCTGTTCCATATCAGGGTGGACAAGCACAGCTAGCAGATTGTTGTCTCTATGACAGTGATGGAAGGATACAGGAGTGGAATTATAAGAGAGCTTGGTTTTGGATGTTAAACAAATCATGAATTGATTATCCATACAGACAGACGGGCAGATATATGGACAGATAGATAGACGGACTGACAGACAGACGGATGGATGGATGGATATGTAAAAAGATAGACGTGGTTGGACACTGTTGATGTAAATTATTAAAGGAGAACTCCGGCGCAAAATGAACCTTTGGTCTAATTACACATTGGTACATAGTCAACTGTTCTCTGAGATTTGTTTTCATGATTATCAAATGTGAAGAGTTTTATCTCTAAAAACTGTTTAGCTTATAATGCTAGTATATTGGGCATAGAGTAATGAAAATAAAAATCGCTAGTTAATACCACTAACAAGGCTCAAAATAGCCAAACACTTACACGGTAGCATAATCAGGGTCCCTACATGCAAAATGAAGCATTGAGAACTTTATAAGTGTACAGACCGTTTAATAAGTAAGTTACGTTATAAAGACAGTTCACTTCGTGTATACAGACAGGAGCCATCTTTGGAAAACAGTCTCGACAAGTCGAACCACGAACGACGGTGAGCTGAACTGTTTGAAGTTCAGCAAACTTCTGAGCTGTATGCACGGCGTTCGTGGTTTGACTTATCGAGTCTGTTTTCCAAAGATGGCTCCTGTCTGTATACACGAAGTGAACTGTCTTTATAACGTATCTTCTTATTAAATGGTCTGTACACTTACAAAGTTCTCAATGCTTTGTTTTGCATGTAGGGACCCTGATTATGCTACCGTGTAAGTGTTGGGCTATTTTGAGCCTTGTTAGTGGTATTAACTAGCGATTTTTATTTTCATTACTCTATGCCCCATATACTAGCATTATAAGCTAAACAGTTTTTAGAGATAAAACTCTTTACATTCTATTATCATGAAAACAAATCTCAGAGAACAGTTGACTATGTACCAATGTGTATATTAGACCAAAGGTTCATTTTGCGCCCGATCCTAAAGTATCTTCAAATGTAATGTTGATAACATAGCCCAGAACATTTGGTCTTGGAAGAATTGGATGAGACATGGTTTTATATTTCAAAATAGTTCATATTGAAATTGTCATAACTGTCTGGAAGAAACAGTTGAGATTTTAAAGAGTCTAGCCTTCATGTTAATGACATTGTCTTTTTTTGTTGACATAAGATGTGTCTTTGTCTGTCTATAGAAGAGCATTAGTCCAAAGACATCTATAGGCATTCTGGACACACTCGCCAAACTCCTGTGCTAATAGGCCATTAGGAGAAAAGGTAGTTATTCTTACATTGTTAACCTCAAGGCTAATTGGGCTCCGCCTCTATGGAATCCTTTATCTCTTTTAAGAAAAGCAAATTGACTCCACATTGAACTACAGCATGGAAGAGTCAGGTAATAACTTGATGAAGTTCCATGCATAGTAAGTGCTCAGTGACAGCTGTGAGATTAATGTTGTGGTTTGACCTAATCTAATAGGTCTACAGGAGCTGAAATTTCGATCCTGTTTCAAACTTTACCATGTTATTGGATTTGCTCAATCAGTTGTGGTCTTTACTCAGTGGAAGAATTGAAATGGGGTGTCACTTATTCCTCTGTACTACAGAGCAAAGTACTAAGGTAACCATGAGTGAACCCATTTGTTGATTAATAGATCATAGATATATAAAAAAAAGTCTCCCAGTGAGAATTATTCTTTTTTTCCATTGAATATTAATGAATCATATGACTCTACCACACATGGTCTTCATTTTCAATTAAAGTCAATCAAATTCATTAAGTTTCCATATTCTAACCCCTAATGTATTTGCCAATATAACTTTGGACAAGTTTGTAAAGTATGTGTGGTTGCTGTTCTTGTTAATCTGACATGAGGTAGGCCTTTTAGAATACAAATTGAGTGTAGTTTTAAGATCTTTGACTTTTTTTTACCTTGACAAATTATTAAATGATTGCCTTAGTCATGCTTCTGAATACCTTAGTCCTGGGTTGTAGACGTTGAATTGAGAGCATTCATGATCAATCTTTCTTCATAAATAGCTATCAAGGTTTATGGAAATGCTACAATGAATTGCTAATCTACTAACACCTGAACATTTTCTTTCAACTGCTAGTTTAACAATGTTTTTTAAACCAAAATGTCTGCCATTAATGCTGGTTCATTTATGACTTATTAACGATTCTTTAAAAAGTATTTGGAAACTCTAATTTTATTTATATTTCATATTAAATAAAATATTTAAAAATCCTTTCAAAAGTCATGTTTACAAAAAATTTTAATAAATGGTGGAATAAATGCAGTTTAATAATGGCCATAACTATATAAGAGACAGCTATGTTAAAATAAAATAGTGGTTACATTTAATTGTTTTAAAACATTATGGACAAAATGTATCATGTGCATCTTTGACTATATATCAAATGAACTACCAGTCTGAACCGGTACAAGTCAGAACTGACTCATTGCAGCCATTCATTCCGGAATCAGATTGTGCTTTAAGACTTTGATTCACTAAAAATAATAATTCAATCAGGAATTGCGCTGACACTGATTTCTCTGTTTTTCAGTTCACTGAAGAGAATCATTCATCAGCATCTTTTGTTTGGAAATTACACTACACTGATTGTGCTGTATGTTTTTGATCCACCAAAAAAATGCTGGAAATGTAGAAATTTTTTAAAATGATCGTTCATGTAGTGTGTAACATAGCTCTAATTAAAACTTCCTGCAAAATTTTAAATCTGAAAGTGCACCGTGTATAAAGTTAATGTCTTTAAAAAGTAAGAATCGACTCAGAGTCAGTGAAATTAATCTTTTTTCAAACGAGTCATAAGCCGTTTTGTTGTGACATCAAGACGAAACAGTAGCATATTGCTCGTCCATTAATTGCGTGGAAATCACGCGCAGAACCGTCACAACTCTGCCGTCATTGTGTTTAGCCCGCCCACCAACTCTATACACGATGTGATTGGCCAAACCAGAGTTTGGATTTTCCACTTCGAAAGTCAATGCAGAGTTGCTAGACTACACTTTGCAGCAAAATAATTTTTGCTGCCGCTAGGGTGCGTCTGAGATTTCTAGTTTTTTTTTCACTGCCCAAGGATGAGCATGTGAAGAATCAGTGGTTAAAATTCATCTGTGTTCCCTTTATTTTACTGTCGACTGCTTCTCAAATCTTGGAGTTCAATGTAGGATTCGCAAACCGCTTGCTCTTGAAAGATTGAGTTCAAAATACTTAGTTTGTATATTGTGTTGTGTTTGATATTACTGTCTTACTAAAATACTTCTGCTAATCAGCTGTGGGCCACTATTACCTAAAACTGTTTCTAATGCAGATTGTCTGTCGTTCTCACTACTTTGAGGAAAGATTAAGCATGGAGCAAGATTTGTTTTACCAACGTTTATGTTTCATCAGTCATTCGCTTGGCTAATGTATGAGAAACGTCCTGCTTGGGTCGTCCTTGGATGGAGTTTCGGGTTGAATAATCTGTTCTTCCAATGTTTCATCATCGGACTCAGATTGATATGGTATTATCAGTGTCATTGTTCGTTACTGTGTTTATTTTATGGTGTAGGAAGCCTCAGGACAAGGCATTACACAAGGAATCACACAACACTAGCTTTGTCCCATTTCAGAGGCTGCTTCCCTCGAAGGATACGAACTTCAAAGGACACAACTTCAAAGTCCTTGAAGGTCTAAGTGAGCATTGCTAAATGGGACGGTCTAGCCTTCGGAGGATTGCTCTTGCACTTAGCAACTGTGACAGCCATCGTTGACAGGTGGCAGGAACTTTTGCACAGTACTTTTATGAAAGTTAGAATTAACCGTCTGAAAACAAAACAGGCTCACTCAGATTGTTTTGAATGGGGAAAAGTGCAACGCTCAATATGGCAGAATAAGTCCCGCCTTCTAAATAAGAGCCAATCGCCGATTGGTAAAGTCATCAATGCATCTGCCGTTAGAACCTCTGGTTCTGATAGAAACAGTCAGACACGCACTTACAGTACACTGTTTGCGCATTAACATCAGCCTGAATAATGTCATTTTCTGTCATGATTTGAGCGGTTAGAAACAACATTTATGAGACAATTGTTGTCAGATTTCAGTGGTGATTTCAATTATGAAATTTAATCGTAAGCATGGCAAACAGTTTTAGAGAATTTCATGTTTCCCCATTCAAAGAGATAGAAGCTGCACTTGCATGCCTGAGAGGTGTTTGAAAGATTGAAATGACTTGTCATACTGGAACTTTGGTAAAAGCAACATGAAAATAAAAAGAAAAGTATAATCCAGTATTTTCTCAAAAAATAAATAAATCCAGTCATCACCAACACGTGAATCTTGGGACAGGCAAGGTAACCAATAATGGATTTATAGGTTGCCTTTTTGAAATTGGGACAGGCTCTGTTGTGCCACTATGATGCATTCAGCCTTCGAATGCAGCCACTGAATTGGGCAGCCTCTGAATTTTTGATTTACTAAAAGGAACTGTTCATAAAAGTTCGGAGTACATTGATTGTGCTGTATGTTTTTGAAGAGAACCATTCATACTAATAATTCATTTAAGAATCAGAATGCACTGATCTCTGTTTTATGCTGTAGATTCAATGGTTCAGTTAAAACCATCAAGTGCCAGAAATAAAGCTATCCTTCCCGTAATTATAATGATAATGATAACACAGTCTCATCCCAAGACGTCAACTAACTGACGCTTTGACCATACGCCAACATCCGACGTTTTAGGGTACCCTTTAACGTCGGTTAGATGACGATCCTGGGCGTCATCCAACTGACGCTTTACCTTTAACGTCAGTTAGGTGACACAGGTAGGTTTAGGTCGGGGGTAGGGTTAGGATTAGGGTTGCAAAGGGGCGGAAAATTTCCGGTAAATTTCCGGAAAGTTTCCGGTAAATTTCCATGGGAAGTTAAGCTGGGGAATTTTGGAAATATTCCATATTAGAACATCGGATTTTGCACGTGGCATTTTTCTGTAAAATAAGCTTGAAAGAATACTAATGCAATGCAAGAGCTTGTAAGAAATAAGAATACTAATGCAATGGCATGAACAGATGCATAAATAGTAAGACTAGCTAAACAACTGGAATGATCTTGAAAACATATTGCAGGAGGCAGAGAAATACAGACACATGTGGTAGCTAGCATCTGCCTTATGTGGTAAATAAAGTTACGCTAGCTTATTTAGCATCTAACTTATCAGCATTGCTACTAGATGAATTAGGGCTGCACGATATTGGTAAAAAATGGCATTGCGATATTTTATTTTTCCATGATATATGGAAAAACAGTGTGTGCGCGTGACCGGGGCTTTCACTCTCTTAGTTAAACGAGCACCAAAGTCACTCGTTGTCATCCTACTTCACTCATCGGATTGTGATTGAGGAATGGCATGGATATTCAAGTGTATTTGAATGGCATCTCTTTGTTTTAGTCAAAATTATGCTAAAATATACTTTCCTCAACTATATTTAAGTTCCCTATGAAGTGCCAACCCTCAACTTTAAAAATTCCCACTTTATTTCCATTTATTCCCATAAATTCCTGTTAATTCCCTTAAATTCCCATTAATTCCCATGGAAAGTTTCCATCTTTGAAAATTCCCAGAATTTTGCAACCCTAGTTAGGATTAGATAACGTCATCTAACCGACGTTAAAGGGTACCCTAAAACGGCGGATGTTGACTTATGGTCAAAAGCGTCAGTTGTATGACGTCTTGGGATGAGACTGAGCTGATCATTCGTGCTTATAAGGTCCAACTCGTTCTCATTCTAGAGTGATATATAGTGACACTTTTGAAATTTCGTCTAAATCCAATGCACATGGCACCCTTTAGCGTCAATATAACACGCACAGAGCTTTGTTTGTTTATGGTAGGTTTAGTTCTGGTGTAGGTTTAGATTTAGACCACTAGGAGGCAACTTCTGGCCCATATATATCTGCATCTAATATTGATGCTAAAGGGTGCCATGTGCGTTGGATGTAGACGAAATCTCAATAGCGTCAGTATATGACGCCTTGGGGATGAGAACGGGCTGTAAGGTCATATAGCAAGCTTTCATCTGTACTGTGTGAATATTTTTGTCACCTTTGCAGCTCAGCCTGTTTGCCTTTTGGCTCCATCCTTTTCTTGTCCAGGTTAAAGGTCCATTCTGCTTGTCTTGAGCTGCAGATTTCCTTGGGAAATGTGGATGACGAGTCTGATAGTGCCGTAAATCAGCGTAGTCTTGCTAATAGGCCGTAGTTAAGTCAAATTCCAGAGGGGACACTTGTGTAATTGCCATCTTCTTACTTTTACTTCTCGTTTCACCAGTTCGGTGCATTTTCAAACTACTGATTTAAATGCATTGAGTTTTCATCATCTTTTTCTTTAAGCACTGAAGATTAATGGCTGACACGTTAAGTTAATTGACATGAATGACTCAGTGTGGCGAATCCACTTGTGATAGATGGGAATAGTAGAATATTAGGGATTAAAAGTTCCCCACTGAATCTACATTTTTCAAGATGATCCATGCAAAAACATATCTGACATGTTTTTTAGAATTGAAAAATCTCATTAACAGCCTTAGAGAACCAATATATTAAAACCCCCATTTTTTGTTCAAACGAGAATTATCATGATCATAAAGACATCTTGCTCTGGTAAGTTTCTTAGTGTTTTTCAGCATTTAATCATCTTTCGGGAGCCAATGGTGAGTCCTGATTGCTTCCCTTTAGTAACAGATAATTAGTCATAATTAGGTGATGTTACAGCAAGGTTGTTGCCATGGTAATCAAATACGCAATTGTCAAGAGAAGGATGCATCTTTTGAGATGTTCTTCAATTAAGCATGAGGAATCCAGTGAAAATTTGTTTGCTTTTGTTTGTTTTCCACTTATTCCCTAATGGAACCAGGTTAGAGTTAGTCAAACGCTGCTGTTTACAGTACAATTGTTAATCATTATAATGATACTGTCAGGAAATGGATATTAAATCTACTGTAGGAACTAGTGTGTTTGTGGTGTGGCGTGGTTAAAAATTGCGTTCCGTACACATTTGTTTTCCTTTTAATCGTTAGTGCCATTATATCCTCTAAGCAAAACTAATAGGTATTCTGAGCTTTGCTGCATGTTCAATTACAACCGAAATTGACAGGACGACTGAAAATTGCCAGTGATTTTCCACTCATGAAATGTAAGCCTATAAGAACAACACTGACAAGTCATGTAGCTGACAGTTTGATGAATCACACCGATCACAGACCTGTTCCATTGTGTTAATGGGACAATTCTGAAATAAAAAACCTCAGATTGTCATGCACGGTGGTATTCGCTTTGCTCCTTATATGCATTCAGCTGTGGCTCTTTCTGTGGCTGCAGCCAAAGTCTGATACCTTCAAGGCATGTGAACTCGGAAGACTGAAAGAACTGTCAATTGCCTCCCTTCTTTCCTCTCGCACTAGTATTCTATCATATATTGATCCTGCTTGTTTAAGCGAATCTGTTTTCTTTGAAATTTATGATGCCCTCCAGCGCTTATGAATTTGAGTTGACTCTGTGCTTTGGTCTTTAATATTTGCCCCGCCGAGGTAATTTGAGAGGCTTTTCAATCCAGAAGGAAGGCAATTTAGCAAGCTCATAAACTGGGACAATATAACATTATAATCATAGTAAGGTATAGTGTTTGCCCTATGATTCCCTTGGGGGATCTCCATTATGGCAGTGTATTCCTATTCAGTATTGAACTTTCAGCTCCACCAAGAAAGTTAAGGTGAATGGACATTTGGGTTTATTACTTGCTATTTATTACAACAGTGAAATGCCAGAGTATTGCACCACACATCCCCTGCATATTTTATGTTGTTTTATCAAATATTTGGGCTATTTCGCTTTTATTATGCTTTTATTATGTATTATGCTTTCAGATTTTAACAAGATTGAATTCTCAGCTCATATTTTATCATATTTCACAATTCTAATGATATTTTCACCCAAAAAATCAGCAAAATCATGTTTCTTGAACACTAAATCAGTATATCATGTTATATTGAAGACAAAAACATTCAACTTTGTATCACAGGAATAATTAACATTTTTAAATATATTAAATATGAAACGGCTATTTTAAATTGTAAAAACTTTTCTTTTTTTTTTTTTTTTTGCATAAGAAACTTCCAAAAACATGAAAAACAAAATCATACGGACCCTTTATTGTCAATGGACATTATATGTATTTTAACGTTTCTTAAGCATTTACCAAACTTGAGAGCAAAAATATTAAATATAAACATGCTTTTTATTATGCCACCTTTTACCTTTTTTTGTGTTTTCTTCACAGCCTTCTGCTCTTTCATTCCCTTTTCGATTTTTGTTTAGAGAACTGCGTGTTTTAGTGCATAATAGGCTTTTATTCACCAGTGAGCATCCATGAAAGTCAACTTTAATTAGTTTCAGAGCAGAAAAGGAAATCAAGTAGCTAAAGTAAAAGAAGAAATGTATCAATAGAAAACCTTGTACATCATCATCACTGAGTTTGTGTATATACGGCATGAATCATGCAACCATTCCTTATGTTGTGTATGCAGGACGTGATGTTAATTTCCTGTATATTCTCATGCTCTGTGTGAATTCCACGTTAGTGATAGATGTTGTGCCATAATTCATTGATCTATCAGGGATGTTTGTTCACAGTGGGCTTTAAAAGCTGCACTGAATCGTCCCTTAACAGTTTCTTTGCTTTCAAACTACTCTTTCATGGTTGCTTTCCTTCCTCTTCAGCCAAAATGAACAGATGTCTTGCGCCGCCTTTTTCAAAACAGAGAGCCATTTTCTCATTTTCCAAAACCCAGTGGGGAGTTTTAAACTCTGTTTCAGTCAATCTCATGTTAAACTTGAATACCTATGGAGTAGTATTGCATCCTTCATACAGTATCTCCAAAATGTCTTTAGTTTTATAATTTTTATAAAAGAAAGATAGGCTGTACCAAGTCTTTCCGAAAAAAAAAAGTCTTTCTCTCTGTGTGGGCGGATCTAAATCACGAGAGTGCAAAGCTTTTACGTTGAGAGCGTCTGGAAGCTGTGACATCCCAAAACAAACCATGGCTAACAGATTCAACCATACATTTGATCCAGAGGATATAAAAAAAAACTTTTCTGAAAAAATAAAAAAAAAAAAAAAAAAACCAAAAAAAAAAAACAATTCTGAATTATATCATTATATCTCATATACACTTTATATCTCACAATTCTGACTTTATAACACATAATTGCGAATATATCACGCAATTCTGACTTTATATCTCACAATTCTGACTTAAAACTCGCAATTGCGACTTTATATCACGCAATTCTGAGAAATAAAGTCAGAATTGCGAGATATAAACTCGCAATTGTGAGAAAAAAAGTCAGAATTGTAAAATAAAAAGTCACAATTATTTATTTTATTTTTATATTCAGTGGTGGAAACCAGCTTCCATACGTCTACGTCATTAGATCCACGATCGAAAACAACAAAAAACAAAAAACAAAAAAAAAAAACAGCCGAAACTTGTACCAACCCGGAAGTAAGATATTCGGCACAGAAATTCTCTGTTATTTGTCCAAATATATATATATATATATAAACATGACCAAAGTTTAATATATATATATATATATATATATATATATATATATATATATATATATATTAAACTTTGGTCATGTTTAGCATAAGAATCCATCTCTTTAACACTGTAAACAACTCTGAATACACGAATTGCTATTGAACCGCCATAAACAAACGTTTTATAAATAAGTCTTTTATGCTCAAGGCTAGGGTGACCAAACGTCCTCTTTTTACATAGGCTACTGTCCGAGGGCGTTTTTATAAATTCATGAAAATGTCCGGTTTTCACTGTTTTTCATGGGTCCATTAATTAAGCGTGTAAGATGTAGCTAACAGGTTAAAAAAAAAGCCCAAATGTAAATTCACAGATCTTTTACAGAGAAAATTCTGTGTTTTTGTTTCGGTTGAGATAAGTGTAAAGCAGAATGCATGACCTGCAAAGCTGGTAAAGGTCAAGCTGGTCAAGTAAAGGTGCTTAGCCCACCGACCTACAAGCTCACATAAGGAAAGTATGGGCTACAAGAGAACATCAGGAGGATTGAAACTGTTTTTAGTGTCGTAAGTTTATTTTATTTAATCCTATGGCCTTGAAAAGAAATAGTGTCATGTAAAAGGTGTTAAAATATGGTCACCCTACTCAAAGCTGCATTTGATCAAAAATACAGCAACAAAAAAAAAATAAAAAAATTCAGTAGTATTTGGAAATTACTAATAATTAAATTAATATTGTGAAACATAACTGTTTTCTATTTTCATATATTTAAAAAAAAAAATTCATTCCTATGATAGCTGAATTTTTAGCAGCCATTCCTGATTTCTTGTCAGACATTTTTATTATTATTAATGGTTAAAACATTTGTACTGTTAAATCATTTTTAAAGACACTCTGGTACATTTTTGTTTAGAATTCTTTGATGAATAGGCATTTATGTAAACTAGAATCGTTTATAACAATGTAAATGTATTTATTGTAACTTTGATTAATTTAATGCATCCCTAAAAGTAAAAAAAAAAAGAAATATGTATATATATATGTATATATGTATATGTATAAATATATATATATATGTATATGTTATATATATATATATATATATATATATATATATATATATATATATATGTATATGTTTATATATATATATATATATATATATATATATATATATATACACTCACCGGCCACTTTATTAGGTACCCCATGCTAGTAACTGGTTGGACCCCCTTTTGCCTTCAGAACTGCCTCAATTCTCGTGGCATAGATTCAACAAGGTGCTGGAAGCATTCCTCAGGGAGTTTGGCCCATATTGACATGATGGCATCACACAGTTGCCGCAATTCTTTGATGAATAGGCATTTATGTAAACTAGAATCGTTTATAACAATGTAAATGTATTTATTGTAACTTTGATTAATTTAATGCATCCCTAAAAGTAAAAAAAAAAAAATGTATATATATGTATATATGTATATGTATAAATATATATATATATGTATATGTTTATATATATATATATATATATATATATATATATATATATATATATATATATATATATATATATGTATATGTATATATATATATATATATATATATATATATATATATATATATATATACACTCACCGGCCACTTTATTAGGTACCCCATGCTAGTAACTGGTTGGACCCCTTTTGCCTTCAGAACTGCCTCAATTCTTCGTGGCATAGATTCAACAAGGTGCTGGAAGCATTCCTCAGGGAGTTTGGCCCATATTGACATGATGGCATCACACAGTTGCCGCAGATTTGTCGGCTGCACATCCATGATGCGAATCTCCCGTTCCACCACATCCCAAAGATGCTCTATTGGATTGAGATCTGGTGAATGTGGAGGCCATTTGAGTACAGCGAACTCATTGTCATGTTCAAGAAACCAGTCTGAGATGATTCCAGCTTTATGACATGGCGCATTATCCTGCTGAAAGTAGCCATCAGAAGTTGGGTACATTGTGGCCATAAAGGGATGGACATGGTCAGCAACAATACTCAGGTAGGCTGTGGCGTTGCACCGATGCTCAATTGGTACCAAGGGGCCCAAAGAGTGCCAAGAAAATATTCCCCACACCATGACACCACCACCACCAGCCTGAACCGTTGATAGAAGGCAGGATGGATCCATGCTTTCATGTTGTAGAGCGCCAAATTCTGACCCTACCATCCGAATGTCGCAGCAGAAATCGAGACTCATCAGACCAGGCAACGTTTTTCCAATCTTCTATTGTCCAATTTCAGATGAGCTTGTGCAAATTGTAGCCTCAGTTTCCTGTTCTTAGCTGAAAGGAGTGGCACCCGGTGTGGTCTTCTGCTGCTGTAGCCCATCTGCCTCAAAGTTGGACGTAAAGTGCGTTCAGAGATGCTCTTCTGCCCACCTTGGTTGTAACGGGTGGTTATTTGAGTCACTGTTGCCCTTCTATCAGCTCGAACCAAGTCTGGCCATTCTCCTCTGACCTCTGGCATCAACAAGGCATTTCCGCCCACAGAACTGCCGCTCACTGGATGTTTTTTCTTTTTCGGACCATTCTCTGTAAACCCTAGAGATGGTTGTGCGTGAAAATCCCAGTAGATTAGCAGTTTCTGAAATACTCAGACCAGCCCTTCTGGCACCAACAATCATGCCACGTTCAAAGTCACTCAAATCACCTTTCTTCCCCATACTGATGCTCGGTTCGAACTGCAGGAGATTGCTCTTGACCATGTCTACATGCCTAAATGCACTGAAGTTGCCGCCATGTGATTGGCTGCTTAGAAATTAAGTGTTAACGAGCAGTTGGACAGGTGTACCTAATAAAGTGGCCGGTGAGTGTATATATATATATATATATATATATATATATATATATATATATATACCAGAACTCGGCCACTGGCAATAACGACCGACAAACAACAATTGAAGAACAGATGCATAAATACACAGGCAAACAAGATAACAAGGGGATGTGACTAATCAGAAACACATGTGAACAATGATCAGACAATTAACATAACACATGGCAAACAGGGAATCACAACAGACTAGAACAAGGAACAAGACACAACCCATGCTGTGACATACAGAGATGGTCATAATTGGAGGTGATTGTCATTAAAATTTCTTGAAAACCTCTATTCCAAATGATAAGACAATTTGATTCCATGATGGTCAGGGTGCATAGGCGTTGGTATTGAAACACAGCTATTCTCTTTAACTCATCCATAATTTACGAGTAAGATCAGATAGAGGGTATCTTATGTCCATGACTTTGCCCATTTTTAATAATGTCTGTGTGAGATCTGTTATCTTAGCTGTTCTCGCTCTGATAGTGTCTGTAACAGTGCCCTCTGTTTTAAAGCTTGTGTCTCGTTAAACACTTTAGGCCATCTTTTTGCCAAGATGAGGGAAAAAACCGCTTTGAAAATCTCAAAGCTTTGACCCATGAACTTGGCTTAACCATGTCCATTTTCCAGAGGAAAAACAGGAGGTTTGTCTATTTCAGAGTCTGTGCCTTGGTCAAATTTTATCAGTCAGTTTCAGAAATAAACTGAGTTCTCTCTCTAGTTTTCCTGTCCCCTTCAGGGTAGTGATAGCTTCAAAAATCAATGTGATATGTCTGTGGAGGTGACTGTGAGCAGAGAATATCAGATTCATCCCTCAGGCTTCTGCTGAATTATCCAGTGTTCTTGACGTAGCTCCACACAGTCTTTGACATCTACACATTCCTTTTTACTCATTTTATGTCTATCCATCAGTTATTTAATAGTAACTTTTTTCTTTTCTATTTTATGTTAATTGATAAAGTTGAAAATTGTCTATAGGGATCTCCCAGTCACGTGACCCCTAGCTGCGTGTCAGGCATTTTGATGGAATAAATCCATCAGCTACTCGGTAGTAATGGATCTATTATTAGGAGTGGGCCACTCACACTTCTGGATATGGTTATTAATATTAATATAATATTGATATGGTTTTTAAATTGGGTGAGGCAAATTCTGTAAATTATTGCCCCCACATTTTGCCCCCGCTCTACGTTTCACATACACATATGAAATTTGGTACATACATGTAATGACCCAATACCTACAAAAAAAGTCTCTTGGAGCATAGCCCTAAACACAATAGGAAGTCAGCTATTTTGAACTTCCTCCTAGATTTTGTGCATTTTTTGTAATTTCCTGATGTACTTTAACAAACTCCTCCTATAGTTTTGATCTAATCCTCTTCAAATTTGGTGTGTGTAATCTTAACGCCTTTGCGATGTTAAATTGTGAAGATCTTGAGTTTTCGTCAAAGGGTTTGCCCTTGGCGGCCTGACAAATTTACACCCAATTTCAGCCTTTTGGTGATTTGTGCATGAATGTGTCATATAGTTCAATATTGCTTGCAGTTCCAATGTTGCTAGGCAACCACAGACAGCCTGCAGTAAGTTTGATAAGAGTCCTGTCCTGAACACATGACCATGCTCATATTTGGTTATAGCAATAGCATGACGCTAAATGGCATGACGTCACACGGGCTGTCCCTATATGATATGGTGCATTATTATATAGTGTGAGGGGAAATACTTAAGTAAACTATATTTGATTTGATAAATATAGTAGGGCTGTAATCAACCAAAGAAATCCTTAGTCGACCAAGGTCTTGTCCTGCGCAACGATTAGTCGACTAAAAAAACATTGATTGAACATTTTTTAAACAATTGTCATAGAGCATTTATGAAACAACAACGAAAAAACATCGAAAATAAATAAAACTATAATAATAATACAATTCTTTGAAAATTAAGTGATTTTTTTAACTGCAAGTGAGGAGCTCTGTCTTTGGTCTATAGTGACAGTCACAATCGCGCACCTGATCACACCACACGCTACAAAATAATATAACTGCTATAGCTGCCACATAATGAAAAATCCTAACAAAAGCTCTCGTTACAGGCTGTATTCTTCTTTATTTACAAAGCTATGGGTTAACTTTAGTCCAGCCGATCTGTTAGGTGTTTTAAAACAACAGACAAAATAGCCTAAAAACAATCTGAAATCTAGGCTCTGTTGTAAGATAGCATATAAGTTTATTTTCGTTTTGTTACATTATTTAGGCTACTTTCAAATGAGTCAAGTGTACAAATAAAAACCTATTAAGAAAACAATCTATTGAGTCAGTATGATAAAGCCGTTAAAAGAGCTGCTCAAGTCTTTTGCGCGCTCAAGTTCGATTTCAAATAGGCACGCGATGTGCGCGCTCATAATGGAGCAACGCGATCGCCACCGTCGCCTACCTCCACAAAAATGTAGCCAGACAAAAGATTTAGATTTATTGGACATTCTGTCGACTACAGTAGCGTGAACTGAATGAATACAGCAAAACTACCTACCAGTACATCCCTTACTGAGCGCGAGCAGCAGCGCAGCCACTAGGTGCGGTTCCCGAGTGTGTTATGTGTGTGCGCTAAACTGTGGCGCAGTTATAAGAAATAGCCTAAATTAAAGCATTTAAAGATGGGGATAAACATAGGCTAATTATATTTAGAATACAGTAATAAATAACTGCTTTATAAAGGAATAAATATCAAGGAGTAAATCATATAAAATGTATTTCTATTGGCAAAAAAAAAAAAAATGCGACTGGTCGACCAATAAGAATTTCAGTCGACCAAGACGGCATTTAAGCTGATTAGTCGACTAAACGACTAAAGTTGACAGCCCTAAAATATAGGCCTATATGTATTATTTATCGGATCTCTCCTTCGGTCTGTTTACAGCAGTTAAAGGAACACATCCAGTGATTATAGCCCAGAATAGCTGGCAATATTTCGGATTCTGCGTGGATGAATGTGTGAAGGCCATCAGTGTGTATTTTACATCACTCACGAAAGCCTCTGCAAACAGTAATGGTGAGTCTGAGCTCTGTTCCCTGGAGCCCACAGGCTGTGCCTCAAGAAATGGACCATACAACAGGTCAAAGTCAAGATACAAAGCAAACTGTAGCTTTGTGCCAGGTCAACCTAGAGGTATGAATTAAACAGGATGTGGTCTTAAACAGTGCTTAGGCAAATATCAGTAGGTTTTCACTCAAAATAGCTGATGTGTTGTCAAAAATGGATAATATGTATACCCCATAGACTGTAAAAAATATGGACAAAGCGTCTGTGATGTCATAGACTCTATGAAGAACGCGTTTGAGGCTGTTTAGGGGGGTATGGCCAGCGCCATACTGGAAAATACAAAATACAAAAGTTTCAGAAAGGATACCGAGGTGGTATGATGTGTTGTGTCAGATCATGGCCGAGACGTCAAATTCACTCGCGCAGCCTGTTATCAGCTGTCAATCAAAGTTAACCGCCCTTATTTACATACATTTTATATCTAAATATGATCTAAACTAAGGAGTTTAGATAAAAAAAATCACCCCCCCTCACAGTTGTCAGGCACGCGGAACATATTGAAGATTACAATAAAAGTCCATGGGACCAAACTGTAAACATATGAATTTATGCTGTGAAAACAGAGATTTTAACATGACGTCTATGGATATTTGCTCCCTTTTGGGACCGGCCTCTAGCGGATTTGAGATGTATTGCAGTTTAGCGCACTTCCGGGTAGGCTTCATCTTTCAGATTTGAATGTTGCCGCTTGGTATACCCTCTTGCTGGTAAGGTTATTTTATTGCATCAATAAAGGTCTTTTTTGGAGTCAGTAACTAATTTTATTTAAAACAAAATAATCTAATTATAAAACTTATTTTTGACATCTTGTTATAAATTTGAAATGCTGTTGCCCTCACTGCCACCCACAGTTTGTTATTTTAAATAAATTAATACTTTTATCCAGCAAGGATGCAATAAATTGATTAAAAGTGATTGTAATTTATAATGTTAAAATATTTATATTTCAAATATATTCAGTTCTTTTGAACTTTCTATTCATTAAAGAATCCTGAAAAATATGTATCATGGTTTCCACAAAAATCGTAAGCAGCAACTGTTTTCAACACACAGAAGATATACATGTTTCTTTATGACTAAATCTGCATATTAGAATGATTTCTGAAGGGTAATGCACTGAAGACTGGAGTAATGATGCTGAAAATTCTGCTTTGCCATCACAGTGTAATACATTATAATATACAAAAATATCAGTTGTTACTTGTAAATTTACTTAATGATATTTCACAATTTCACAGTTTTTTACAGATTTTTCAGACTTGGTTTGGTGAGTGTCATTGACAGCAAACCTTTGAACAGTTGTGAATTTTTGTTGCAAAGCATTTTGAAAGGTTCAGAGCCCAGTAACCTGGTTTACACACTCTAAACAATGGTGGGTTGTTTTTACCCAAATTTGGGTCAAATACGGACAAACTCAAATGTTGGGTTAAAATGTAATTTAAAATTTAAACCCAACTTCAACTTTCACTTTCAACTGTACATTTTTAAATTACATTTTTAACCCAACATTTGGGTTTTTTGCATATTTGACCGAAACAACCCAGCATTTTAAAACAACCCAGCATTTTTTAGAGTGCATAAACACCAAAACTAAACAGCAGCATCACTTTTGTCTTATTAACCACACCCATAAAGCAGTTTAACCCAGTCCGAAATGTGAGACATTTTCACTGTCATTATTTCCAGTGCAAACAGGTCTTCAATTTTATGTCATTTCAGCTCAAATGATGTGCCTTATTGACAAGGCTCATTGTGATTTTTGCCAGGCACGTGCACACATAGACATCAAAAGGGGCTTGAGCACCTGCCCTTTTTATTCCTGGAGAGAAAGTGCCCTTTTTTCTTGGGGTGCTTTTTTAATTTTTGAAAAATATATATTCCTTTTTGAGCACAGCTTCCCTGTCAAACAAATATATTTATTGAATAGTGTATCTAAATATCAGGTCTGAACATAGACAGTAGGGTCTGAAGCGACGATCAAGAGTTAACGCGTCTGCTCTAGTGAGCTTGCGCTGCGCCGCTGTTTGGACTTTGAACCGAGCAGATAAACAGTCTGTGAGACGCTCGCGGTTTTAATGAGTTTCGTTCCGCTTTTGGCACATAAATCGAACTCGACATTGATATCGAGCATTGGCGATATTGACTCGAAATTGAATTAAAAATATATCAATTTAAGACGTGGCTGAATGTAATTTATGACCTTGTATGGAAAATCCGGACGTTTTTATGACTTTTTATGGCCGGAAATTCTTATTTTTTGCATAAAGCAATAGTCTTTCCCCCTGAAATTTAGAAATCTAAATTGGTGAATTTGGAGGAAATCTACAGATGCAAACAGATGGAGGATAGTAGGTTTAAAACAAACTCCATCTAAAGTATCAAATATATAGCATAGAAAACATGCACATTGTGGCATGGTTTCCTTTGCTGCTCAATAAACCTGATGAATACTAGGGAGAACATTGGTTTCTGTGTGAACTGATTATTTTGTAGACATCTTTTGAAAATGAAACAATTGTGTGAATTTGAGGAAGATAAAATTAACTTTAATACATTTTATAAAAAGTAAGAGTTGTGTTAAAGGTATTGAAGGTCAGAATTTTATAAAAACTTTTTACCAAATTTGTTTAAACTTTCTATATATATCAATGCATAATTAAAATCTAAGTACTCTGGAAAAAAAGAGTATAAAAATCGAGTGACTCTAGACCGTTTAATCTGCACTAAACGCAGCTCATTAGTTCGAACCGGGACGAAACAATGGGACGAAACAATTGGCTTAGGCGACTGTCACTCTCTCGCAACCATGGCAACCACCCTTTTGCCACACAGGACCTGCCCACTTGCGTGTATCCAGATCGTACCTGTTCGCGTGCTTGTTTGAGCTTGAAGATGCAAAACTCGACACAGGTCCTCTTGTCTAAAAAGTGCTCCTTGCCCTGCACTTCGACTACCCCGTCCTCGGCCTCTACTTCCTCGGACCCTAATAGCAAAATCCTCTGCTTTGCCCTCGACCACGGATCTGTTCTCGAGCTGACGATGCGGTACTTGCTGTCTTATACTGTCTATGGGTAACTTACTTGTCTCGGGTGTATAGTCCTCATCAGAATCAACAATGCTTTCATCAAGCAAACTCTTACATGCAGAACACCATATATGTGTAATGAATCTTACATGAAATTCCTCTTCATCACAGTGTAAATGATGGCAATGGAAAAACGTGTATCATGCAACCTGTTTTTAGCTTTGCCTTATAGATAACTAACTAGCTCGTTAGCGAATCAATATTGTAAGCTTTACCAATATCAATATGCTAGCTTGATAGAGAGTAATAAAATCCAACTTATTTGTTTATCTTCATAATGATAGTTAGATTTTTTATTTACATGTGTTTCTGACATGATGTCACTACATGCACTTCTTCCTCTCTGCTCGTCTGAGGTAAATAATGCGTCTTCAGCTCAGCTGTCGGAGTTGCGCGTTCATGTATTTTGGGGGCGTGGCTTTGGAAGGAGCCAAGAAGGGAGGGGGTGAAGTGAATGGAAATAATGAGCTGTCTTTAAAACAGTCGTGAGAGGTCTACAGACACTCAATTTTTATACTTTCTTTTTCAGAGTACTTAGATTTTAATTATGCATTGATATATACAGAAAGTTTAAAGAAATTTGGAAAAAAAGTTTTTTTTTAATTCTGAACTACACAACCTTTAATATATATATGCTTTTTTGTTTAAAAAAAGTCAAAAGAAAAAAAAAATTTAATTATGAGAAGTGCCCTTTTTTTCACTTGAGCCCCTGCCCCTAAAAAAAAGCCTGTGCACGTCCCTGCTTTTTGCCATTACCTGATTTGCATAAGTCCGTCAGTGAATCTAAAGCAAAATTCCTGTGCAATTCATTCTCTCTAAATTTCCTCCATAAGTTTTAGCTGTGACATTCGTAGAAAATCTGAATTGGTCACATAACCAAGACCTCCCTTGGATAAATCATTAATATTCTTCAGTCGGATGGACAGAGGAGGCCTGATACATATTTCAGCGCTTCTCTCTCTCTTTTAATGTTTAAAAAAAGGGGCTTTTAACAAAATTTCAGACCCTCCGGTATCAAAAAACATATTCATGAAAAAAGCAGAAGCTTGAAGTTCTTGCTCTCCCAAGAGCTCTCTTTCCTGGCAAAGCCTAACATTAATCATGGATTGGTGTCTGTGAACCTCTGAGTAGTGAGGAAGCGCAAACTTTCCCAGCAATCCTTTTTGATGACATTATTGCATCTGGGGCTTCTTGGCTTGAGCCTTTTGCATCCTTATCCAGACCCACGTACTCAAATATCAGACTTACCATGATGACAAATAGAGCTGGAGGCTGTGCATTGCTGTAATTGCATCCCTACCTTTGAACCCCATATGAAGATGCACCTGCTTCTTAAAGGGCGCTGAGTCCTTCAAATGTCATTCACACTTTAATGGTTTTGTGCGACAGGAACCCAGGGGACATATATCAAAATCTGTGTGGGAGGTGTTGTCTCTGAGCTGCTATTATTCCGTCAATGGAGTTCGTTATAAGAGAGAGACTAAACGTGTGTGATCCTGATGAGCTGAAGGTCATCATGGGAAAGTTGATTAAGCAGGTAGAAAAGTAATGACTGTAGGTGGATCTGTCAGAGTTCAAGGGACCCACTTTGTTTTAACAGAGGGTTTCCTCCTGTCTTAATTAATCTGTGACGATGGGTAAAGACCACGGGGTCTTTCACGGGGACATGCAGTGATGCTGCCCTTTCACACCAATGTCCAATAGTGTAATTAGGTAAATTGCAAGGTGGAAGGTCTACATCAATCCACCTTTCTGACCTAATTAGAGCACATCTGAGTGTAGTATGCAGGATTTTTTGTAAAACATTGTTTTTTTAGTTGGATGGCATTCGTGGACATTGTGAGTATAAATTGAAATTGAAAATTACATTTTTTTAACTCCTTACAATGATTACAATGTTGTATCAACCTTTCTGAATTTGATACATTTTTATAAAGTTACGAACAAAAATATTTATTAATACATAACTTTAAAATGCTATTTTATCTGTTATCGACTAAGTTTAACGATTTTTTTTTGTAACGCAACCATAGACCAGCTTCTGTTTTTTTTTTAGATGAGTAA
Organism: Hybognathus amarus; assembly: GCA_030378365.1. NCBI lineage: Eukaryota > Metazoa > Chordata > Actinopteri > Cypriniformes > Leuciscidae > Hybognathus > Hybognathus amarus. Next base: position 108,701 of record JAQIUQ010001233.1, on the reverse strand, counting down.
CAAAGAAGCTTGTGTAAAATAACTTGTTTTATTTAATTTACCCAAAACACAGATGCATATCATGTAAAATAAATAATAAAAAAAAATTATTTCATACACAATATCCAGTGAGAGTTTTAAATAACTGCATGAATGATAAAGAAGGCTCACAGCATTAAGGTTCCTCTCATTAGTAAACCATTCAATCAGAACGTTTATTATTCAAATTACACAGACTCTTGTGTTGGTGGTTATGCGTAATTAATTACCAGGAGTATATTTTATGCTTTTTCCCTGTAAAAAATGGGTAACAATTTATTTTACAGTGTCTTAATTTCACATAACACTAACTACTATAGTAATAACTATACATTATGCATAATTATATTCAACTAACCCTAAACCGAATTTAATTCTAATCCTTCATTCATATTCTAGATTCATCTTCTTGCCTGTGGAGCTAAAGCATCACCCAGTTTCATGTTTGCGTTGCTTTTAATGACAAACTAAAATTACGCAATATAAACCCTTGTTTCTATATTCCTAAGGTAATTCTACTGAGTGGTTTGACAGAGGCATAATAGTCCACAACCAGTGAGTAAGCGTTTCAAGACGGAATTCTGAAAATAGTTAATGTTAAATATAGGGCCGGGACTCGATTAAAAAAATTAATCTAATTAATTAGAGGCTTTGTAATTAATTAATCGAAAAATTAATCACATTTTAATCGCATAAATATTTGGACTAAGAACAGTGAGAAGATTTTTTTTTCAAATGGATTTTTAGTATACATTGCATAATGACTGAATACATAAGCTTAAGCAGCAAAATATTGTTTATTTTTGTTCAACCAAGTCCAACAGACCAGAGCCATTGTATATGTTTTGCGTTGAGGTGAAACTTGAGGGTCGATGTGAAATGCGAATTCCTTGTTGCATAGCTTTCACACAACCCTGCTCTTAATGACGCTTCCATACAGCGCTTCACATGAACTTTTTTGCTCACTAGACAATGTAGCTAGTGGTTTTCCAAAATTACTTGCCACACAGCACTTTTACTAGCCACATTTTAAATGGGGCTTAAAATGTGCTAAAATTTAATAATTGTATCATTAGCTCTGGTTGTAAAGCTCATTTTTTGAAAACATGTTGTCTATTAAGATAAACACATACAATAGATTCTTATTGTATATAATAAAAGTACTGCATCTTTTTTTCTTTTTTTACAGCAGTAAATAATACAGAGTAGAACAATTATCTGCATTAGTAACAATGAGCAAAGAATACATAATCTTTTCTAAGAAAAAAATCCACAATTAAGGCAACAGGATTACAACTTTATATAGGCCTATATGACAGTTTTGGGGACTGTAGATTGTTTTGCCTCAGCATTTCCTCAGAGAGACTTAATAATTATCATCATGAAGCTGGTAGCTCTGAGTAACTGGAGATATGTCCACCTGAAACAAGTATAGGCCTACATGTTTATTGCCCAGATTATTCCCACAAATGCATCTCCTGCTTTCTTTCATGACATGATTAATTTTATTAAAATATAGAATTAAGTCTGTAAAGATAGTTGTGATATGACGTGACATAAGGGCAGCCCTGCTAGTAGTTACACCGTGTCCCTTAATCATGAAGATTATTTTTTATATAAAATATCGGCCACACTCACGAACTGACTGAACGCTGTGTTGATGTGTGTGTGCACGCGACCAGTCGCGTGTGATGATCATTTGACAAAAGTCTGGAATGTCATATTTGGCGCGCGCACCCTCGCGCAGAGGCACTACAGGAGAGCGAGACGCGCCTATGTTCTGGATTCTCATGCTTATTAAAAAAGATCGCTATATCATCACATTAAGTGGATAATTAAGGGCAGACTAAAACAGCCCTCAGTCCGACGGCCAGCCCACGAGTTTAATCTCCACGTGTCTAATGTCGTGCAATTCTTTTGTTATGTCAGATGTCTTTTGACAAGACTACAATTTTTTAACAAGCCAAAGTGGCTAGTGGGAGTGACTGTGTTACCCGCCACGTGAACTCCACCCGCATTTGGTGGGTGTTAATGTCAAACCCTGCATCCGTTCGTTTTTAGAACATAATTTCCCATCCACGGGACCAACCAAAGCGGTCTCGTCAGCTGTGTTCACTGTGGTTTGTTGTTTAGTTGTCTGAAGCACTGTAATAAAAAAGTCATGAACGCTGAGTTGGTGCTCCAGTATAATCAGTCCGCTGAAACTAATCCAGAGAGAATGTTTCGCGGTGGAAAAATATGTGCGATTAAAATGCGTTAATTTTTGTGTAATTAATTAATGCGTTAAAGTCTGTAATTAATTAATTGGATAATTAACGCGTTAAAGTCCCGGCCCTAGTTTAAAATAGTTTATAAGTTTGTGAGTCTTGAATGATTAAAAAAAAAACAGTTCAAATCAGTCATTTGTTTGTGAATCAGGCGACCCTATTTGTGCTATGTATTTGCTTTTTAATGGTTAGCGGTTTGTTTTAACCTGCATCGCCAATCTTTAATTGAAATTAACAGTTAACTGCCCCTGTTGAGAGAGAGAAAAAAAACCTTTTAGACTAGTTTTGGGCTAGTTTTAATTTGGCAATGCTAGTCTGTTACTGGCACAAGTTTAACCAGCTACTTAAAGCATACCTTATCAGGCTTGTGCACAATTCAGAATTGAATTGAGAATGACTACTAAATTCCAATTCAATTCTAGAATTTGAATTGAATTTGAATCGATGTCAAAAACAGGATCTAGAATTACAATTCAAATTTGAATTAAAGGAAGCAGAATTACAATTCAATAAAAATTCTAAGAAATTCATATAGATATTTTAAGTGAAGTGTTTAACAATGTAGCTTTACAATATATGTCAGATATGATTGCATTACATATTATATAAATTATATTAGTTTGAACTACCAGCAATGTTTTTCCCCAGCAATGAATGTTAAAAGCTCTAGTCACAGAAAAAATAATAATTTTGAATTATTGTAATTGTAGCGCCATTTCCCAGAATTAAAGAAATTGCTTTACATTGATAAAGTAATCCAGATAAATTAATCTTAACCACATTTTTAATGGGTAACTTATAACAGTGAGCAATTACATTTCCAAAGTAACCTTCCTAACCCTGACTGTAGGGAGCGCTGGGCACAACGTAACGCAGGGCTAGTTGTAACACACTAGTTTTAAATACTTCCACACACTAGCATGACGGAAATTGTTGCCATTTCAACACTATATATAGAAAAAAAAATGTGCCAAAATTCTGATTTTTTGTAAGACATCACTGAACATTTATTTAACCATAGCAAAAGTACATTTCTTAAGTTAATTTTTCATCTCTATTTTTTGTGTTTAATTAAAATTAGACAAATCTGATATTTTTTTAAATCTCTAATCTGTTGTTTAACAGTTGATATAGTTCTTTAATGCTTCGCTAACCAGCAGAAGACACTAGCAGGGTTTAAACCTCAGTTGTGCAGTTGGGGCATGTTGTCACACTGCGTTACATTGTGCCCCTATTAGAAATATGCTATTATATTCTATACTTTTACATGAAAACATGAAAAACATGTAAATAAAGACTGAAAGTCAATGTTCAGAAATGATTAATATATTAACTATGCTGTATACCTGTGTTTTCCTGTGTGTTTGTTGTCAAAATCAAAAATTAGATATTTTTAATTATTATGCCATTGTTTTATATGGAAAAGTTAATAATTGTATTTTATTAAGAAAATATTTTGGTTTGACTTTTATATTTTGATTAAATGAGATAGCATTTTAAGCTGTCAAATTGTGATGTTACAATGTGCCCCTCACATGTTACAATGCATTTAACATTTCTTTCAGGGTAAATCAAGAAAAAAGTATACACTTAATTAATAAAACAAAACCACATAATTGTACTAGACATGTTAAATTAATGTGGGAAAAAATAAACACTCTAAATAGATTTGCACAAACTGATAAAGTCAAAAAGCGTTACGTTGTGCCCGCTCTCCCCTATGTGAGATTCAACACATTCTTTCTGTTTTGTGACTGTGGAATTTCTTTGAATTGCCATGAATTTAATTCCACTTCCTGTCATTCCAATTCAAATTCAACTTCATGGGGGAGGAGTCAATTCAATTCAAATTCCAATTCATGAATTGAATGGAGGCCAATTCTGAAATTCTGAATTTTGCACACTATAAAAAAAATGGTGCTAAACAGCACTAAAAGTGGTTCATTGGCTTGTAATCATAGGGGGACCACTTACCTTTTCATATGGTGCTATGTAGAACCATAAGAGGTGCCATAGAGCATGTTAACCACCCCAGAGAACCACTGAAGAACCGCTGAAGAACCAAACTGGGCTTAGTGGTGCTATATAGCACCATGACCACCGCAAAGAACCCCTGAAGAACCTTTTTTTAGAGTGCACAAGCCTGCACCTTATGCTGGTTACCCACTTGTCTTACTGGTTATATAAGAGCTAAACCATCTTAACTATGCTGTATTTTTCCTCAGGGCCTTATGTAGCCCCGCCTCTTTCCACTCGTCGTCTTTTGAGTTCCGGTCTGTATTTTCGCAGCGTTCTTATAGGTATGAATGAACTCCTCGTAAAGGAGTTCCTCCTCGTAAATTCCTGGTCGACATTTGTTAAAGGGACACTGTGTGGGATCTACCCCCATCTAGTGGTTAAAAAGTGTTTTGCATTCAAACGAATTTTGCTCTCCAGCGCCTCGCTTTTCAAGTGCGTACTGCATCTACGGTTGCCGTTATGTACCAAAAATGCTATGACAGGATGTCTTGTAGTAACACTTCATCGAGTTTCTCTCCAGATGAACAGGTTTGTAATTAAAAAATAAAAAAAACAGCAACGTGACACAACAAACAAATGAATGTTACAGTATTAGTTGCTGACACTGAAAAACATGAACTGTTGTAATTAGTAGTAATGCCGACTTTATTCGTTATATTTTCTGACTTACGTGATTGTTAGATATCATTATCGGATGATTCAGAAGTAGGGAGAGGAAGAGGAAGAGGTAGAGGACAGAGAGGCAGTGGATCAGTGGGATCTAGGCGAGGAGATGGACGACGAGGAGCGCGAGTGTCAACACAACGACGACAAAGATACCCGGCAGCTACAAGAGACGATCAAAGTAGGATTGACCCTCTCCAATGTTCACAAATGAAACTATAGCCATAGGCTACATACAAAATTACTGTATGCGTCTGCATTATTCGATGCGGTCACAGTATAAATGATAAATAACATAAAATGTCAGAAAACTAAAATCTTGAAATAGCCTTAGGTGTGCAAACAATGCAAAAACAATCATTATCTCTATATTCTTAATGAATTTATAGGTTATAAAGTGTAAACTTACAAACCTTGATTTTAGCACCTTCACAATGGCAGCTATTGAGTAAAGTAACGTTACTCAGCTGCTATTAATCAAAGAGTTTGTTTAACTTTAACTATAAATGTTATACTGTCTATATAATAAAATACACAACCAAGCAATGACAAAAAATTAAGTAAGACTGTAACATTAACTTACATGTCGAGGAGAAAGCAGGCAACTTCAGCGTCTCTTTTGAAATCTTTCTGCTGGCATTAGCTCTTTCCACCTTGAAAACGCTAACTTATCCCGACATTTACTCTGGTTTTCTGCAATCTCTGGTCATAACTTGTCATGATTCCTGTCTTGAGTTCCCCTTGTCTTGTGTGGACTTTTATTGTTTCCTGTTTTGTGCCATGTGGTTCGTAGTTCTTTGTAGTTTTTCCTGTTGATTAGTTCATGATTGTTCTCATGTGTATCTTGTTTACTTCCTGCTAGATCCATATTTTGGTCAGTTGTTCTGTAATGGTGCTGAGGAAAGCAGGCCAAAATGAGGATCTAAACGCAGGGTGATTAATAGAGTAACAAAAAACAGATAACATAGAACTCGAGGAAAAAGGGGAGTCAGGAGATCACAGAGGCAACCATTACACATACAACAACTGACCAAGTAACAAGTGAAACACAAGGCTATAAATACACAGGGACAAACAAGCTAAACTAAGTAATGAGGAAACAAGATACACATGAGAACAATCATGAACTAATCAACAGGAAAACTACAAAGAACTACAACCACATGGCACAAGACAGGAAACAATAAAAGTCCACACAAGACAAGGGGAACTCAAGACACGAATCATGACACACGTTTCCTTTTTCTTTCAAGTCTGGCCTTTTTTTGCGACGAGGTCTTCTCCTGTGGCTCGGCGTATGTATGGTCCGCCATTAACGTTACAAATAATAGAGAAATAAAAAAACATAGGAGTGCAATGCACTGAAACTAAACTTGCCGCGAATGCGCCTCAATGCTCTCCTCCTCCGTTTCTGATGCTTTCAGTCACGTGACGCTGAGCTCTGAGTCTGAACGAAAACGCGTTGTGGAAACGCGTTTGGCTGGTGGTACTTTTTGACACTCTCTGCAATTATAGTTTTTCAAGATGGCGGAACGACATGGAAGCCTCCGTGAACCTACCCTCCCATGATAATTAAGATAATAAATTCTTCATTTACGGGGATAAGTCAGATAATTTGCAGAGGTATTTGTACACCATTAAGGACATATTTATGAATAAAAATATTGATTTCAGATAATAAAATACCTACAGGACTACACAGTGTCCCTTTAAGACATCTGCTTTACAATGCTTATGATAAACATTACAATGCTCATGATAACTTTTGTTAACTCTACAATAAGTAAATCCACTTCACCAGCTAATTACTTCTCGACAGCGATGCCATAGGAATATACAGAGTGACCGCAAAAACAGAAGTTCAAAGACAATATTCTAAAAAAAGACTGCGCCCACGGTTCTCTGGTGCATAAGGTCTATATAATCAGCTCACACCAACACCATATTCTCGTCAGCTTTGTGCACCCAACTCTCAGACGTCACTGACACTCATTTGATGTGGTGTTGTCATATTACGGCACTTACCATAATTTATCATGTACACAAAAGCCATCTGTTTGTCCACCTGTCCCACTGAGCCACTCGTGACAGGCATGTCCAGCTGTCTGCTACACCGTCCACTTCATTCACCTACGCAAGCACAAAATGTACAGAGTTTGAGAGGAACTGATGTACGACATACAAGTAAATGGCAGAAAGCGCTCTCCCTTTATATCACCAGCAACTTCTGAGAGACAAATTTATCAGAGGTAATGGCGTGTAAGGTACTTTGGCCTTGTTCGTACCAAGTGGACTGTGCCTGAGAGTCAGAGCGCTCAGAAAGGAGAGAACAGTTGTTCAGTGTTTTGTGGTGTGTGACAGATAGAGGTAAACTGGCCACTGGGGACCTCCAATGAGGTAATGTCTTTCCAGCAGTGCATGATTAATGGTGGCAAAGAATTCATTCCTCTAAGCTAGCATCAACCTGGTTATTATGTTCTGATGACTTTTGCCCTTCACGATGGCATCAGAGTAAATAACACCTCTATGATTTATCAATCAGAGCTGTCAAATCAGCAGCTGCTCTGGGTTTGTGAACCTGAACCCACCCTCTGAATCCACCATCAATGGAGACTCTAAAGCTTGTTATTCTCATTAGCCTATTGAGTTCAGCAGTTGTATTAAAAATCCCATTCACTTTTATATTTGGGTCAAATTTGTTGTTACACTCTTTTTTTGTATTATTCAAAATGCAATTCGTACATACAATGACCTGAATACACCGCTGCAATAATGAGCATGTACATTTTCATTGATTTATTATCTTTTTGGTGGACATAAAGTCAAGATGGAGATAATGTCAATGTAATACAACTGTCCTGATGTCATATTGAGGAAAAAAAATATTTATTAAAAGACTTTAGAAAATAGACGTCATTAAGTAGTTTTGCATTATCTTTTATTATTATTATTTCATATGTTATACCTGTATGTTTCATATGTAGTTGTACTTGATACGATTTGTTTAATTTTTTTTAAAGAAGTCGCTTGCGCTCACCAAGGCTGCATTGGTTTTGATCAAGAATACAGTAAAACTGTAAAACTCATGACCAATGCACCAGAAAAACTTAAAATATCTGATAATTGACATTATCTGTCAATATAATTATCCAACATAATTGATCATTTGGTTAAAAAAAAAACATATTAAGATGTTTGCAATCAAGGTGTGTGGGAATTATGTAACTGTGAAAAGGTTGCAACATTGTTTTGGTTGTTAATTTATATTTGTTCATCTTTTCTTATAGGTTCTGGACTAAATGATGGAGAATGGCATGATGTCCGTTTCCTGGCCAAAGAGAACTTTGCTTTGCTGACCATTGATGGGGATGAAGCATCGGCTGTGAGAACCAACTCGCCTGTCCAGATCACAACAGGAAGCACGTACCACTTTGGAGGCAAGTTCAGAAATGTACAGACACCAAAACTGAGAATGCCAAAGTACCATAAGAATAGATCTTCAGATCTTCTCACTCTCCCTGGTGCATTGGGCGCTGACACTGATTTACAAAGGCCTTTGAATTTGTTTCTGCTGAGAGACCAGCACTAGAAAGGATTTTGAGAACTTGTTACACTATGCGTGCATAAAGGCAACCCTTTAAATAAATCAGGATGGACATATATGCTGATTTGCTTTTATGTTTAATCTTGTTTAATTGGAAAACGAAAGAACATTAACATAGGGATGGTCTGCTTAAAAGAAGAAATAATTGGCTGCCCAGATTAGTGTGAACGTCTTTCATTGTCTTTAAACTCTCAGAGTGTTAAGCCAAAATGTCATTACAGTTTTGATGTAAGAATGAATAAAAAATTCATCACACATATCACTTATTTAAAATTCACTTTCAAGTCTTAACTGCATCTTCTAGGAAAAGCATTGGGCCTCACAATGCAACTGAGATAAATGTCAAATGCGAGCCAAAGCTTGTCCATCTAAACTTGTTGGCAATGCCATTAAAAAGTTTGCTAGGCTTATCGCTACCATCTTGAGTTGGGTAGTCAGAAGAAGATAGTCAGAAAATCAAGAATTTGTATAGCTGTTGGAAGTATCAGTTGTCATGATTTCTCTCCATCCAAAAGATGTCAGATAAAGGAATCTGATATGCAAAGTACAGTCAAGTCATTATATTTGTATAGCACTTTATACAATACATTAGTGTTATCACAATACCAAAATTATTGTTTCGATACCGATACCAACTCAACTGTTACTTTTTCGATAATTTTCTTGAAAAGGAAATGTATTTCTTGCAAGGCATTTCACATGCACTTCCTTTGCGTAATCATCTTTACAGTATTAAACATGAAAAAAACAGTGTCAGTGACTCTTTCAATTAAAATTAGGTTTAGTTTATACTATAAAGTGGCTCTCCAGTGTGTTCATGTTTTTACTTACATCTGACCTCGACAGACTGAACAGAAGAAATTAAAAGATTTCCACATCAAAGAAGGCGGAGCCTACCTGTTACGTAATCGCCATGGACCAATAGTAGTTAAAAAGTGTTTACCTAGCCTGACTTTGTCATACTCATATTCCTGTCGGAATGTGAGTCTGAATCTCCTCTGTATGGCTTTGATTATGAGGCGTGTCTTAACCGAAACAGGAAAAACAACAACTCTGCACTCAATTGGATAGTCGGTAAACCTACAACCAATCAGAGCAACGCAGTAAGTCAGCTACTTTGCATACAGTTGTCAACTACAGAACGTAGCCTAACTTTACTTATTTTAGAAGTTAAATAATGAGTGTTGCTTCTTTTACTTACTCCTTCATGAGTGCGACCAAAGGAGAAACCACAACGACCACAGGCTTTTCATTACGTCCCATCTTCTTAGCGACCGTCAGAGCCAGCTGATAAGTTACACTTTTCCCGAATCATGTAGGAAGGATGCCAAAAATATCTTTCCGATCGACAAATGCCTTGATTGCAGTTCTCTGTTTGTCTATTAAAATTAATGCGCTGTCGATTTATTTCACAACAGACGCAACAGCGGAATCTATACATCTCAATTGACGATTACGTCCTTGCAGATCACCTGTCCATCATCGTATAAAGCCCGCCCTGGCAATTTGATTGGCCCGATCATTTTTTGCCTGATCATAGTTACTCCTCAATGGATTGAGTCCAGACCGTACTTTCCCGACCAAAAAATGTTGTGGGCGGAGTTCAGGCTGGCATCCAGGCTAGTGTTTACCATCTGAAGTCCAAAAATTTTGCTTTGGCAAGCTGTTTTGATTTTCAATAATGAACACTAAATAAACTTGGTTTTGGCCTGATTTTGTTCGAAAGGATGTCCCACCAAATCCCCTTTGGAGTGGAGGTTGATGTGACCTTCAATCTTCATCTTTTGCCATTAGGGTTTTTTTAAATTTTTTGATCAAAAGTTGCATTTGCCACCCACACACACATAATTTCTCCTCTCTGATGGACATAAACCCACCCCGGTGCCTCTTCAGCCAGCCATCTGTCCAGATCGGACCATTGGCAGGAAGTCAGAGATAAGAACATGTACAGCGGCTCAGAGAGGCAAGTATGCAAAGGAAAACCGGCAGCTGAGATAGACGGCAATGTCTGGAGCTATCAACCTGCCTGTCTATAGAGGCTGAGGGATTGCATGGCTGATAGCTTTATCAGACTCACACATCTTCAAAAACAGCTAAGAAGTAAGAACTGTGGTCCCTCCGCTCTGGGTCTGGCACGGCACGGCAGCACATTTACACATGACAGCTTCTAAAATAAAATCAAAAAGCTTCAATTCTCCTCCCTTCGTTCTTGTTGGTTCACCTGAACACCAGCTATAATTATCAATCATCCTTCTCCATCCATCACTATTATTGTATAGAGAGATGTGTCTGGACTGTCTGATTTGTTTACTTCTGATTGGATCTTTTTTGAGCTCAGAAAGATTGTCCAAATGGCAGGATATGAATATGCCAAAGAACGTTAACATTGGGAATGACTGTAAAACACAGACTGAAACCTGTAAGAGGAATCAACTTAAGCACATTTAGTTCCTTCGCAGTGTTGTCAAGTCGCCAACTGTCGAGTCCGAGTCGAGTCTCGAGTCCCAGTGTTCGAGTCCAAGTCAGAGTCACCAAAGAAGAGTCCGAGTTGAGTCCAAGTTCGAGTCAACATTTCCTGAGTTCAAGTCCGAGTTCGAGTCTCGAGTCCCGTGTTTGAGTCTCGAGCTCCAGTCTCCGAGCCCCCAGTGCCTACATGTCTCCACTCTGGCACCTTTAAAGAGTTTTCCTACATCTTGAAACTTTTAGTTTTATAAATGGGAGTAATCTTTGAAGGATGAACAAACAATGTTTTGGTCATCACATTAACAATATCTTTTTTAAATATAATACTATTTGAGTTTTGAAGTGCTGGAAAAAGATGTGTGATGTAGGCTACTTTTTTGCCCAACTTCCATGGTTACAAGTTAGTGTACTATATTAAATCCACGGTGAATGTTTCTGATCTGTGGACTACAACTAGTTAATTGATTCACATTACGTCAGCGCTGTTTGATCGGTTAATAACAGAAAAATGTTAGTGCTTCTCACTTTTCTCATTATATTATATATGTATTATTATTAACTGTTGGCAAACTAACATTTTTTGTAGAATTTGTCAAATTCTTATTTTTACCTCGGTGCGAATTCCCATAGCCTACTGTTTACTTGTGTAAGAAAAGGCAGCTGGAACATTTATTAAACATGTAGAATACTTTTCAAACCATTACATATAGTATTATAAATTCAGACGTTTGTGATGTATAAAAAATAAAACATAAGATTATCTTTTAAAATCGATTGAACACGGAGCAGTTTTTCCTGCGAGTGAGACTGGAAACCCTACAGCGGACTACAGCGGAGTGATTACAGAACGCTTAGAGTGCAGAGAGGAACGTGCCTTTGCTCCAGTCCTGGTTTTGCGTCCGCGCCGTTAGGAGCTAAACAGTCTCGCACGCATGCTCACTCTAGATTCGAGGATATTTTAACTAATTTGCGGTAAAACTAGTCGATCACGAGTGGCTCAACAGGTAGATCTATAGATAAACTCATCTTTCAGGCATTTGACTGGCCTGGTTGACACTTCAGCGTGAGAAATCGGGGGTGTGGTGGCGTGAGAGCGTGAGAATTGGCAGCCCTGAATCGCGTGATCAAGATCGGCTCGCGCTGCACTGTTGTTGATGGTCCAAACTGATAAAGGTCCGTGAAGCACAAAATGCGTTTCATTCCGCTTTCATTACGTTTTGCCATTTGATGCTGCACAACGTTAGGTGGTTGCGCCATTGCAGATTTTGGTCGGCAGGAAAACTGGTCCAACTGTAATGGTTCGGTTTGAAATGCGAGTCCGAGTCCAAGTCCGAGTTATCAGTCCACGAGTCCAAGTCGAGTCACAAGTCCAGAGAATGGAGTATCGAGTCGGACTCTAGTCCAGAGAATAAGGACTCGAGTCGGACTCTAGTCCAGAGAATAAGGACTCGAGTTGGACTCGAAGTCTGAGTCCAGGACTTGAGTACTCCATCACTGGTTCCTCGTATTTGGGATGAACAGTTTTCTCTGATTAAACCAAAGGCTATAGGCTGAAGCTCATGGCTTATTGACGCCTATCCCTCTCGGTTTTTACAACAGTGCTCAATTCTCTTCTTACAATACTTGAAACAACAAGTCATAGATCTTAATTACCCACATCTATCTATACGAAAGTATCATCTTGTTTCTTAGGAGACGTTTAAATCCACTTATTGTTTGTATCATTGTTAGATTTGTATGCAAACAATTCCATAAATTCACTCCTCTTACAGAGATAGTTCTACATCTAGTATTTGTTCGTACCTTCAGTTTTTTAAACAAACATATTCCTTATAACTCATACTTACAATAACGTTTCTCAAACATATTCAAAACTTTATCAGGCAGCATTTTATAGTACACTTTATACATTATCAATATAACCTTGTAATCCACTAAATCATAACATTTTAGAAGGTTTAATTTTAAAAATAAATCGTTAGTATGATCCCTATATTGTGATTTGTGATTTCCCTAATGGACGATTTGCGTTTTGCTAGATAAGACCCTATTCCTCAGCTAGGATTGTGCAGAGCCGTTTAAAGCTCTTCAAAACTCTTTGAAACTGCACTGATTTGGACTTCAACAATTTGGTTACCGTTGCAGTCCATTGTGTGGAGAAAAATCCTGAAATGTATTCCTCAAAATACGTAATTTGCTTTTCTACTGAAGAAAGAAAGACATTACCATCTTGTATGGCATTGGAATGAGTAAAGTATCAGGACATTTTTATTTTGAGGTGAACTAATCATTAAGGCATGAAAATAACTAAAGGAAATAATTAAGCCAACCAATATAATTCATATTCTTTTGGCTTCTCTACCCAATATGTGTAAAATATTGGGTAGATGTACCAAAAATGAAAGTATGGGTATCAGTGCTATTGGTGCATCCCTAGTAATAAATGTATTTAATTCATATATTTAATTAATAAATGAGTTAAAATTAACTTATTTCTTTGGTAGCCAAAAAAAAAACCCAATATTTCTAGTATATTTTTTCTCTCTCAGATTTGCTGTTGACCCTCAAACACCTCCTTGTGTGTTCCCTCCCTGGACCCTTATTTGAAAACCCTTGGTTTAAGAGATCTGATTTCAGCCATAACCCATTTATAGAATGTATACAATAATTAGTGCATTTTGCTTTTGCAGGTCTTAGCACTATCCTGTAAACAAACTCTGCGCTATCCATTAGTGTGTGCAGATGTTCTGCTCTAATATTGAGCAATTAAATTATTAAACTAAAATCTCGTAGCTAAAAAAAAAGCTTTCCTTTAAATGATTGGAATAGCATATTGAGCTTTGGCAGCTTTGTCGACTCTCAATGTGTTTGGCCCAACAGAAACGTTGCTCCATTGCCAGCTGATGAAGGGTCATTATAAAGCTAGGTTATTATTTAATCAGTTGATTATTATAAAACAAGGAGACACAAGAAAGAAGACACAAGCATTAAATGAGCAATTTAAATGAACACACTTGTTTTTTAGTTTGTTTGTTTTTTCGCCAAATGCATGAACACAGGTAATTGAGGCTGTTTATGCATGGAAGCTAATTGTAGAGCATGGACCTGGGCACATTAAATTTAATATGGTTAAATCATCGAAAGCTGGGCTCTGATCAGACCAGGGTTCTCAAGTTTTAGCAAAAGCTTGGAGTGAGATCACATGCGGTTAGGGAGGATCCCAAATTAAGCCCCACCCCACCCATCCACGCCCTTAATTTTAGCCATTGTTCATAATTAACCAGCACAAATTGAAATTATAACAATTGGTAAATCTCATAAATGACAAAGCAATTCATCACATCACATATAGCCTACTCTTTAATGTTATATTACAAATATACAAAAAATACAAAAATATAACAAATTGCTCCAAGCAGTTTGGAAAAGCAAATCTTTTTGCATTTTGAATGCTGTCTAGTCGAAATGGTATATTATTGTGTGGTGGGACATTGTGAACAAATGGGCATATTATAATATTAAGGTGTGTGTTTACACAAATATCTTTTTGCTTTTTTCCTGACATCTTTGAAAAATACTGAAAACAATGGCAATAATTAATGTATTTTGACAGGATATAAAGTATTACTTAGAGCACTCTGCTTTAATACATGTAGCCTTAAAGGAGAACTCGGCGCAAAATGAAGCCTTTGGTCTAATTACACATTGTTACCTAGTCAACCGTTATCTGAGATTTGTTTTCATGATTGCCGCATGTAAATAGTTTTATCTATTAAAACAGTTTAGCCTATAATGCTAGTATAACGCTAGTATATTGGGCATAGAGTAATGACAAATAAAAATCGCTTGTTATTACCACTAACAAGGCTCAAAATAGCCCCACAGTAACACAGTAGCATAATAAGGTTCCCTACATTCAAACCGAGGCATTGATAACTTTGTCAGTGTCCATACAGTTTAATAAGAAGATATTTTATACACACAGTCAACTTCGCGAATACAGAAAGAAGCCATCTTTGAAATATAGTCTACCAGTCGATCTACGAACGCCGATCGAAGTGCGCTGAACTGTGCAGAATCTCATATGGTCCGTCCGCACTTGGATCGGCGTCGTAGATCGACTGGTAGAGACTATATTTCAAAGATGGCTTCTTCCTGTATTCGCGAAGTTGACTATGTGTGTATAAAATATATTTTTATTAAACTGTATGGACACTGACAAAGTTCTCAATGCCTCAGGTTTGAATGTAGGGAACCTTATTATGCTACCGTGTTACTGTGGGGCTATTTTGAGCCTTGTTAGTGGTAATAACAAGCGATTTTTATTTTTCATTACTCTATGCCCAATATACTAGCGTTATACTAGCATTATAGGCTAAACTGTTTTTATAGATAAAACTATTTACATTCGGCAATCATGAAAACAAATCTCAGATAACGGTTGACTAGGTAACAATGTGTAATTAGACCAAAGGTTCATTTGCGCCGGAGTTGTCCTTTAATGTAACTAGAAAGCTTATTAATACAGTATAATAAATCATTTAAAATAAAATGAAGGAATACATTCATTCCTTCCCATACCCACTAACATTTCCCTTATATATTCAGGTAATGTAAGCAAGCCAAACTGAGCCAAAGCTTCTGGTCTGGTTGCAAAGTAGTTGTAGAATTTTTGACTGCATCAATAATAATAATGTATGTGATTGGCTATATTTTAAATGTTCTAGGCTAAAAATGTTAGACGATCTTTCTTCCCTTCTCCATCACGACGTGTGTTCGCGCGATGTTGTTGGTTATCTAGTAACGAGGAGAATGTTCCGTCAACTTCTGTGTGTCTGCGCATCTATGTTGCCCATTCACATATCGCGTCTTTTGCGCGCTCAAGTTCATTATTATTTCAGATGGAGGCGCGCGTTTGCACGCTCATAATGGAAGCGACGCGGTGCGACGGGCTTGTTTTTTCCAGGCACGTCCACGCCGCATCAAAGATAAAAACATCTCAACTTTTCAGAATGGCGCAAGCGCACCATAAGCGTACTACGGTGGCGGTATTGCATCCACTTGAAGAAAAAAAATCGACTCTGTTTTTCTGAATTAACGAGTTAATTATCTCAGAATTACGAGATCATTTTTCATGGAAAAAAGTTTTTGCTCTGTTTTCTGAATTAACGACTTAATTTTTCATGAAAAAAAGTTTTTGCTCTGTTTTTCTGAATTAACAACTTAATTTTTCATGAGAAAAAAGTTTTTGCTCTGTTTTTCTGAATTAACGACTTAATTTTTCATGAGAAAAAAGTTTTTGCTCTGTTTTTCTGAATTAACGACTTAATTTTTCATGAGAAAAAAGTTTTTGCTCTGTTTTTCTGAATTAACGACTTAATTTTTCAGGAGAAAAAAAGTTTTTGCTCTGTTTTTCTGAATTAACGACTTAATTTTTCATGAGAAACTTTTTTTTGCTCTGTTTTTCTCAATTAAAGACTTAATTTTTCATAAGAAAAACGTTTTTGCTCTGTTTTTCTGAATTAAAAAATGTTGTCGAAAAATTAAGTCGTTAATTCAGAAAAACAGAGCAAAAAAAATTTCTCATGAAAAATGTACTCATTAATTCAGAAATACAGAGCAGAATTTTTTTTTTCTCATAAAAAATTAACTCGTTAATTCAGAAAAACAGAGCAAAAACTTTTTTCCTCATGAAAAATTAAGTCGTTAATTCAGAAAAAACAGAGTAGATTTTTTTCTTCAAGTGAATGCAATACGCCACCATAGCGTACAGTAGGTCACATGACAAGAATCAACTGGAGCGCAACCACCCTAGCGCTTTGGAAAAGGAGAATGCGGCAGCGCTTCAGCGTTTTCTACGCGTTTTAGGCGCAATATGTAAATAAAAACCGAATCAATCTGTCAGAGAAATACGTGCTGGCGGCAGGAAACTTCATGTGTGCCTAAGGCTCGTATTCAACATTATATATAAAGCTTGCAGGACAACTTGGTTGACGTTGCCTTTTCAGTGTGAGAAATACCCGGTGTGGCGTGTGAGCATGTGAACTGGTAGAATTGCGTGTCTGATGGCCAATGCGTGAGACTCTGAGAACCCTGCATCAGACTGAGCTATGGCGAGCTCAGCTACACACAAAAAGGCGAACAAATTAGGTTTCTTGAGGCAGCGAATGAAAAGATAATTTCGATTCCTGTTCATATATTCCCATTCACCTCACTCAGGCTGATGCATTTCATCAGTGTGAACAGACATGTTGCAGACTGCAAGAGCAAAACAATCTCCCTTAGGTCTGTCAGTCCTATATGCATGGATTGATTCTTGTTTATCTGTGTTGTGTTGGGTTGGCTTCTCAGATGTCAGCTTAGTGCAAGAACTATGATGGCTCCTCAGCTTAAAATCATTATAAATGTATTTATTAAATCTAGGAAAGGGCTTTATCTCTGTTTAGAAAACCATCTAAATGGTTCAAAAGGTTTTGTAGTATGTTCTTTATGCTGGTGATGCCATTTATGCTATTGTTTGGTGTCTCATTCAATGTGGGTAACATTGTATCATCACTTTCTCTGGCAGCATACCAGTGTACCTTATAAAATAAATAAAATAGAAAGTTTGTATTTTACAGTGTGCAGATTGGAAAGTAAGCCCTCTGTGCCTCTTCCGGAGGGTTATTACTTTTTGCAGCCATGAGAAAATGACTCTAAAGAGCAAAGACAGTCATGTGTGTTTGTGCAAGATAAAACCAGGAAACAGATATACAGCTGATTCAGATCCTCATTACTGTGATAGACAGACTGGCCCGATGCACGTGGTGTTTCCATAACTACTGGATTTCCCTGCCACAGAATCTGTGTTTGTTTCAGACAAAAATTTGGAGAGTTTTGATATGCACGTACAGAGCATTATACGGCCCAAATCCAATACATAAATATACAGATATATTGTGGGGCTAAGGGTTTATAAAAAACAGCACTATGTTGCTATGCACAACAAAAGTTTAATCTATTCTGAAAAGATCACATTTATTTATTTTGTAAAATAAAAAATTAAAAAGATTAATACAAGAGATTAGATTAATTAATAAGATTAATTATTTTTATATTAACTGTGCTAATTTTAGTATACTTATATACTATTCTATAGTTTATTATTTAAAAATAATTGTTTAAAGGCACAATGTGTATGATTTTTTCACCACTAGAGGATGCAGATTCCTACTATAACAAAGGCGTAGGTTGATGACGCAGTGATGAGATGAATGATGGAACGTGCTGTCAAACTGAAGGATCTAATCATGTTTATGGATGAGTGCAAACATTCATGTTTTTTAACTTTACAGTGGTATTAAGCAGGTCGCGATTGCTAAAAAGACAGATATCACACGCGAGTCCCACAGATATAAAGGATTAAGAACATTTAATTCTACCAAACTACCTGCAAGTGCTGGATTACTCACAAAGTCAGTTTATTGGACAAATTAAACTTGTGAGGTAACGCAGCGCTGTTTCACTTGGTCTAGTCATTGTACAAACATTGAAACATGATGTCACTAAACTTAAAGGACAACTCCGGCGCAAAATGAACCTTTGGTCTAATTACACATTGTTGCCTAGTCAACCGTTATCTGAGATTTGTTTTCATGATTGCCGAATGTAAATAGTTTTATCTCTAAAAACAGTTTAGCTTATAATGCTAGTATAACGCTAGTATATTGGGCATAGAGTAATGACAAATAAAAATCGCTTGTTATTACCACTAACAAGGCTCAAAATAGCCCCACAGTAACACGGTAGCATAATAAGGGTCCCTACATTCAAACCGAGGCATTGAGAACTTTGTCAGTGTCCATACAGTTTAATAAGAAGATATTTTATCCACACAGTCAACTTCGCGAATACAGGAAGAAGCCATCTTTGAAATATAGTCTCTACCAGTCGATCTACGAACGCCGATCCAAGTGCGCTGAACTGTGCAGAATCTCATATAGTCCGTTGTTTCCGGAAGAAACACAAACACGAACCATTTTCTTGTCTTCAATATGTACATGTTGCCTACTGGTCACGCTCACCTTATCACCTTATTCACATCTCATGAGCGCACTTGGATTGGCGATCGTAGATCGACTGGTAGAGACTATATTTCAAAGATGGCTTCTTCCTGTATTCGCGAAGTTGACTCTGTGTATAAAATATCTTCTTATTAAACTGTATGGACACTGACAAAGTTCTCAATGCTTCGGTTTGAATGTAGGGACCCTTGTTATGCTACCGTGTTACTGTGGGGCTATTTTGAGCCTTGTTAGTGGTAATAACAAGCGATTTTTATTGTCATTACTCTATGCCCTATATACTAGCGTTATACTAGCATTATAGGCTAAACTGTATTTATAGATAAAACTATTTACATTCGGCAATCATGAAAACAAATCTCAGATAACGGTTGACTTGGTAACAATGTGTAATTAGACCAATGGTTCATTTTGTGCCGGAGTTGTCCTTTAAAGATGCTCTAAGCGATGTCAGGTGACGTGCAGTGTTGTGCATGGACGCGTTCAATGAACGACGTTCACTGAACTCGTTCCTGTATTTCGCCGAACGCTGAACTGAACGAATCACTTTTCATACAATGACAGCGGACGAGAGCGGCACTCACTCTGTCAGGAAGACGAGCAGCACGCGCAGTTCACGTTCACGCTCATTTGAAAAGTCAGGTTTTACCTCCAACCCCCATTTTGAGTCGCCGAATCCACCCCCGACAGTATTGATGCTGAAAATTCAGCTTTTTTTCAGAGGAATAAATTACATTTTAATATATATTAACATAAAAAAGTCATTTTAAATTGTCATAATATTTCACAATATTACTGTGTTTTTGGGTAAAGAAGTCTCTTCCTTGGTGAGAAGAAGAGACTTCTTTAGAAAACATAAAAAAATCTTACCGACCTTAAACTTTTAACCAGTAGTGTATAAAACAAATTGCCTTGCCTTGCCTAAAAGTTAGCATTTAAGGAAAATTCGGCGAAAGACAAATAAAGCACACACAAAATTAAAACTCATTTAATCACCCTCATGTCATTCCAAACCTGTATGACTTTCCTTTTTTTCTGTTTGAACATAGCAGAAGATATTTTGAAAAATCAATTTTTTTTTGGGTCCAAATAATTAAAAGTCAATGGGGTCCAGGTTTGCAGATGCTCATCTGTGAACAAAAGATAATTAGCTTTAGCACATGTTTGATCATTTAAGACCTGATGGAATATTCTAGCAAACATAAACACCCATCTGTCCCCAATGTCTCCAAAATACTGTCTCGCATGTATTTAGCTGTCTGCAGAACCAGGAGAATAGATCTTCTGTTTTTCCAAGCAAGGCACTGCTTTTCTCCTGACATCCTCTCTGGTTAGATGTTGTCTCCCAAACCTATTTTACAGAGGATGATTGTGCGCATGTGTGGCAAACCTCACAGAATTAATGACTGTCTGATGGGAGATGGAGGTAGATTGGATTTTGTAATACAAGACAGCATTAGAAGGACTGTAGAGTTCTTCTGCTTCAGATGAAATACTCATCTGAAATATTCATCAACCTGTAGGTGGTCAGCTTTTGTTTTGATAACTTTGAAATAGAGTGGAAAACAGGGGCTCTTAAATTTGAAACAGTATATGGCTTGTGGTGGATTTTTCATTTGTTGCTACTAACTTGTTTGGCTATTATTTTTATTACACTGAGATTTTTGCATTTTAATATTATAGAAAAAATTGTTATCAAATATGAATTGAGTAATTTGATTTGGAGTAATTTTAATGGTTTACAGTATTCAAAAGTTTGGGGTCAGTACTTTTTTTATTTTTTTGGAAGAGGTCTCTATTCAGGACTGCATTTAATAATGTTTAATAATAATAATTTAAAAATGTTATGACAATTTTAAAATTACTGTTTTAGCAAATGTAACATTTAATAATATACATAAAATGTATTTAAGGGGGGCCAAAAGGCCAGATTAACTCAAAGGGAATGATCCATTGATTTACTATGAATCTTGACCGAATCACTTATGGAACCGAGCAACTGACTCGTTTAGAGTTCATTGAACGGGCCATAATTATAACCTTTGCAAGGATATAAATACTCAATCTATAGTGAAACACTATGTCTCAGCAAGGTAACTTTAGATCGAACAGTACAAGACATTAAATATGCAAACACAACACAAGACCATTTATCTTTTCAAATATATGGGAGACTTTATTAGCTATTCTGAACACATAAACCTAAAGTCTAAACGGCCACACACACATTCATACAGTCACATTCATACAGTCACGAAAGAGGAAGAGAGGAAGGAAGGAGTATTCAGAGATGCACTTTGTTAGACAACATGACCTGAAAGCACCACCACATTAATTTAAACCTTCGTTTCTTAGAGGTCATTCAATTTACATTAAAGCACCAGTTCAGTTAAGAGTCTGGAGTACTTCCTTGTCTTTGCGTGGCTTAAGAGAATTCCCTTTGTCGTGTTGCGTCGAAGAGGTTTTCCCGGCCGGGTCCGTGGCGTGGTTGTCTTCTCGTGCTTGGATGGAAGTTGTGTGATTGCAAGCGAATGAGAGTCTTTCCCGATTCGAAGCGCGTTGCAGGAAAGACGTTTAAAAACGAAACTTTGCAGCAAACTTAACTTTGAAACGAGACTCTTACGAAAAAGAAAACAAAGGAAAGAAATTAAAGTAAGGCAAGTTTGATGGCTTGAATGAGCTGTTGTAACCCTGATCTTGATGGGTTATTTGTCTGCTGATCTAAGCGTGCAAACACGCTCTTTGTTGTTTTCAGAGATAAGCACGAACAGAACACTCTCGTGCTGTTTTAGAGAGAGGCACGAACTTAACAGTTACATAAACTGAATGGAACTGAACGAACATGAGGTGAACTACCTTCTTGTTCCTTTGTTCAGATCTTTAACTTAAACTTTAGTCCAACCTCCCAGAAACTTCTGACCAATGAGAAAATGGCCTCAATTTTAGGAGGTGGATCTCTCTTCTGCTTATCATAATTTATGCATGGTCTGTGAGCTGGTCTCCAGCACTTTGCAGAGAGACAAGAGATCATAGTTTAAACCTTATGATTATTATAATCATAAAACAAAACATTTTACACAGATTTCAATCAAGCCATCTTTTGAATTAAGAGAGTACGAGTCGTTTGATAGTAAGCACGATACTCTCATTCACACTTCAGAAGAGTTATATCACAATTACATGACTTAATATGTTGATAACAATTAAGCGATATATGTGATATAACCGACAAACAAATTGCAGAACGCATAATAACCACACACATATATTGTAGGAACACCTATAGCAAACAAAATTGAATGTTTGAGTAGAAGTCCATGGAAAATTGTTCTGAAGTGAGTTTATGTGAAAAGAGGTGTAAGTCTGTGTTCAACTCATGTTCCATGAAAGGTGGTCTGGGTTATGTCTTTGTCCCGCTCAACAGTGACGATGCTGAGGGAGGTCAAAGGTGGTCAGGCTTTGGTGGTCAGGCCTCTCGTTCCACCATTTTGGAGCTGATTTGTCTTAGTAAAACATTAACATATTGACATGTTCTTCCTGTTTTAGTGAGCATCTTTGAGCCTCAGTGAGCCCTTCCGTGACTCTCTGGAATGTGGGGGTTTAGCTCACATAGGTTCCGATTGTGTTTGGTTTGCGCTTCCCCCAAAGTCTCTACACTGTTTTTATTTTATATATTTTATTACACTTATTATACATATATATTAATATAATATACATATTATACATTTATTTTTTTATTCCCATGTTGTCAAAGCTGTATTTTCAGCATCATTACTCCAGTCTTCAGTGTCACATGATCATTCAGAAATCGTTCTATGTAATACGCTGATTCGTTGCTCAAACATTTTTGTTTATTATCAATGTTGAAAACAGTTATGCTGCTTAATATGTTTGTGGAAACCTTTTTTTTGGAAAAGGATATTTTTAATGAATATAATGTACTGTGTGTTTATATATGTATATATATATATATATATATATATATATATATATGTATATGTGTATATATATATATATATATTAGTGCTGGGCAACGATTAAATTTTTTAATCGCGATTAATGCGCATGAATTTCTTGCGAATTCAGATCGCATTGTTGCGCGGAAAATTTAATAATGAATTCTAAAGTAATGTATTGCACACTTTTGATTGAAATGTACTGCTATATACATAAAAGTGAGTTTGCAAAAACTTAATAAGGTGCTTTATACCAGCAGAATTCTCTTTTACACAGTAGCAATAAAATATTTATTATAAATCTCAACTTAAACATTAATATAATCAAATCAAATATTAAAACAATGCTATTTGGCACAGGGGATTACCTGTTATCTAGTTAAAAGTCAGTTTTCTTTTTCTTTTTTTCTCAACAGGTATCAACAGGTATCTTTTATCAGGGAGCAGCAGAAACAGTCAGTCAATGTAGTCAGAGGTCATGACCACTACAGATATAAGTCGACCAACGTTACTCCTCTGATAATAGCTTAGGTTTGGTCATGCCATGGTTTCCCACGCACACTAAGATTAGGTTACATTAAACAGAGGTAAAGCCCAATATAATTCTGCATCGAACTTACGCCGTAGGGCTGTGTGTAGCGCGCGTACCCTGACGTGCACCTCTCCAAAAAGAACAACGCGTCAATATGCTTGCCTGCGCAGTGATTGCTAGAATCGCTCCCCGGGTTTCACATGCTCCCATAATTGCGCGTCAACGCGGACAACGACGCAGAAGTATGAATGAAAACCAAAGAGGCTCCCGCGTAGGTCTGACGCAGAAGTATAAATCAGCATTTAGAGTGAGGTGAAGTGGTCGTCGAGCACAAGGTGCAGTGACAAGCGGGTGCGTTCCTGTGAAACTGTTGCGGTCAAGCTCGCCTCACGCACGCGCCCGCCCGTTGCCGGCGGCGCGCAGCCAGCACAAATCATTGGAATAGAGACTGATCCTCGGTTCGCTGTTTGTGAGTTTCCAGAATCTAAATAGTTATCAGGACATCAACAGAAGGGAATTCACATGGCAGAGCACCCCGCTAAACTAAACGCAGGTCTATCAGGTAAAGTTATGTATAATTTTAATTTAAGTTAAAAGGCTACAGCTGCGTAGCGCACAGAAGCCGTTGGTTACTATCCGCGCCTGTCATTCACTCGTCTCAGCGGAGCGCTGTCTCCCTTCTATTCACCTGAGAGACCTGCCAAAGCCTCTCTCCACTGCTTGTTTGGGTGGGTTATTTGCTGGATGACCAACATCCCACCCCTCCTGTGATCCATGGTTTGACTGTAGGCCGGTTATTCAGAGCCAGTGAGCAACGGACTTTTAAAAAAATGATATAAAAAAAACTGCGTTAACGTGCGTTAAAAAAATTATCGGCATGAATTAATAAATGCGTTAACGCGATAATAACGCGTTAACTTGCCCAGCCCTAATATATATATATATACACACACAAATTCTATTCATCAAAAAATATCCTTTTCCAAAAAAAAAAAAATATATATAATATATATATATATATATATATATATATATATGAAGAGTTCAGATGCAAAGCCTCTAAGTGCCATTTGAAATTTTCTTCTAAAATGATCATTTTTATCAAGCTTGTATATTTAAGTTCAGTAATTTCACTCAAATGGCAATGAAGATTACCTATTAATTGTCATTTAAGTGAAATTACTGAACTTAAATATACAAGCTTGATAAAAATGGTCATTTTAGAAGAAAATTTCAAATGGCATTTAGAGGCTTTTGCATCTGAACTTTTCATATATATATATATATATATATATATATATATATATATATATATATATATATATATATTTTAACATTATACATGTTTGACTGTTACTTTTGATCAATTTAATTCACCCTTGCAGAATAAAAATATTTCTGAGCCCATCATTTTGAATGGTCTAGTGTACATAATATGAATAAAAAATAAATTAGTATTTAAAAGAAATTAATTCAAATTATGAACTTAAACTTGAATGTAAAATGTTACTTGCTAAGTTGAGTAAATGGAAAAAAAAATATCCATTTGACATTTACAGAACTAATTTATACTTGGTAAAGTCCAGCATATTTAAGAATATCTAATTTACTAATATTTTATTTTATTTTTTGGTCTCCTTTAGACCAACAATCTTTGATAAATGCGTATATGTCAAGATGTTTACAGAGTTGGCAAACAACTGAAAACTAAATTATTCACTGGCTCATTTCAAGTAATTTCATGTTCACTTCATCAACAAAAGTGGTTACTCTGTAATTAGCCCTGTTTACTCTGTAATTAGCCCATCTGTTTTCACCAGTTAGACCCATTCAGGCCAGTTTATGGACATGTTAAGAATATTATATTGTTCACCCTAAATATATTGTTTCCTCTCACTTTTACTTTGTTTTTGGCCTCATTGAGAACACAGTGAGTTCAAGAAAGGCTTTCGAGACATCCTGATTCATGTCACTTTAGGAAAAATGACTGCTTTACACACCATTTGAACTCATATTTCGTAGTATCTGAATGTAACACTTTATTTTGAAGGTTCTCTTTAGACATTCCAATTGACTAAGTGACGTTGAACTTCCTTGTCAACTAACTCTTATTAGAGTATTAGAAGACTGTCTGCTTATTATCTGCTAACACTTTATTGTGATGGCCCCCCAACAGACAATCTACTGACTATAAGTGATTTTAAGTGTACATGTCTAACCATAACCCCACCGGTCAAATACTCATCCCTTAATTAAGAGTTAGTTGACATACTGTAGATGCAATATTACTTCAATAGTCAACAGAATGTCTAAAGGGGGCCATCAAAATAAAGTGTAACCAATTTTGGAAACATCATTATAGACTATCTAAAGCAGAATAAACAAAAGCAGTTAACTCTGTATCTGCACTAGGCTTAATGATGAGGATAAAAGTTTACGACATGGGCTTCCCACAGGAATCCTCCATATTCCATTTGCCAGTCATGAATAATACATGGAGCCCATAGACACTCATTAATCTTACAGTAGTTATTCTCCAATCTCTGCAAAATCATCAGCAGCACGTAAACACAGTCATGCAGAAGCTACTCAGAAACCCTGTCAGGAGTGTGAGTTGTGGGCCTCAGTCGTAATTTAGAGCGTTATCTTGTCAGAAATGTGACTCTCCTCAATTAATTACGACAGCATAATGGGACAAAAGCAGTCACCGGGAAGTCGCATCCAAGCGTGGGTGACGAAAGCCTGCCTTTTCCACGTCCCTTGTTGATCACAGATCCTGGCGGCATCCCAGATCACCACAAATCCCAGCAATCATTGAGATGCCACAGCAGCCCTGCCTTAATTTGTCAGCGGATGCTTGTTTTTTCTTGGTTTTCCTCTGTAGTGAGTCACATTTCCCTCAGTGTGTCTTCCATTAGCCTATCTTCCTCATCCTCCTCTGTTGACTGCTCAGGCATATAGACTCCTGGACAGGTGCAGAAAGCAGACAAGACAGATGGCCCAGCAAACTTGAAGAACTTTTTCCTTTATTTTATTTTTTTTTTAAGCAAGTGCCTTGCAAACACTGATGCTTCCAGATGCTCTCATTTGTAGATTAATGTCGGGGGACGCAAGGTGAATCTCAATAAGACCTTTCTGTGATCGGCATAATGGGAAGCTTTGTTTACCTCTAACACCAGCGTAACCAACCCTGTGGATTTGCCAAATCTTTGGGGTCTAGGTTGTGCATTTCTCCTAGGAATGTCAGCGCTCCATATGGAGAAATCTGTCTAATCTGGCTTTGTTCAGTGTTTCTAGGTGTTTTTATCTCATTAGTAGCATCAGAGTTGGCTGATTGTTTGCGATGTACATGACCTTTTTTGGTGTCAAAGCTATCACTTGGTTAATGTGGTTTAGGTTTTCCCCAGTTAATGGTCCTTATGTTCAGCTTCTACATGCATGACATTAGATTACCTTTCACACATATGCCGTTAGATCACACTCACTGACTTTACTTTTTAAATTTAGTTTGACCTTTTTTATCCAGAGAAATATAGTACACAGATCTCAGTCCTACAGTATGAGGTTAAGTGTCTCACTTGAGGGCAAAATAGTTCTTGCAGAAACTCTCCAACTATAATTAAAGCATGATTTGGATTTTGAAGCACAATAAAAGTCATCCAGTCTGTCTCCAGGAGTAACTGGAGTAATGATGCTGAAAATTCAGCTTTGCATCAATGTAATTGAACTTTTTTTTTTAATGAAAAATAAAATTTTTGTTTTGTTTTTTCAAAAATGTTCATGCATAATCAGGTGTTCAAAGCATTTTCTACTGGTTGAAAGAGGAATTACTGCAATAAATTGACATTGGATGGTCTATTGTATCAGCGCAGTCTCATCCCAATTCATCATATAACTGACGTCTTGGGACGTCTCTTGACCATACGTCTATATGCCTTTTAGGGCCCCCTTAACGTCGGTACAATGACGTTCTCGGATCCTAACTCTACCCCAGACCTAAACCTAACCCTAAATCTACCCGGTCACCTAACTGGACGTTAAAGGTAAAGCGTCAGTTGTATGACGGCCCGGGATTGTCATCTACCGACGTTTAAGGGGGCCCTAAAAAGGCATATATTGACGTATGGTCAAAAGACACCCCAAGGCGTCAGTTATATGACGAATTGGGATGAGACTGTGTTAATTGTATTGTCATTAGTTAATATTGTTGAACAGAATAGCACCCAGTATAACCTAAAATTGTTATTTCTTTAACATTCTAATAATATTCATACAACCAAGCAAGAACGTAAATACAATGTCTAAAAAAATGAAATACAATGCCCTAGAACATTCAGAAAAAATAACTTTTTTATAACTTAATGGGAACATTATGAATCAGTTACAAGTTAACAAATTGTGGTAACGCTTCCTTTTACAGTACAGTACTTACAGTGTACTTACCTAGAAAGTACTGGCTAATATTAGGTAAGTACATGGAACAGGGGAAGGTTTAGGGGTAGGTTCAGGGTTAGTACTAGTTATTATCAGTGGTGGAATGTAACGACGTACAAATACTTTGTTACTTTACTTAAGTACATTTTTCATGTAGCTGCACTTTACTTTAGTAGAATAAATAGTGCATACTTTTTACTTTTACTTTGTTACATTTTGCAGCAATTATTATACTTTCTACTGTACTACATTTCTACAACTTCTATTACATTTTCATTACATTTTCTGATCAGTTTTTCCCCTTCCAAAACGTAATCTGACCGTCCGTCCGTTGCACATTTGTCTCACCAGTGACGTTTGGTTGCCATAGATATATCAACCCAGTCACACTAAATGTGTTTCACACGCAGTGCGTTTATCGTGCAATTTATACACGAAAATTTGATTTTTTACGTGCATAGGAAACGCACCGTGTGTAATATACGTTTGGTTAGTATTATGGCAAGCCAAGAGGATCAGAATTACACCATAAATTAATTGCGTTTACTGCCAATATAGTAAGGATAAACATGATGTGTATATTGCCTAATTGCAAGCTTGTTTCAGAAATGGTGACAACATTTTCCATCATAACTAAACATCATTATAGGAGTCTTCAGTTTGAATGAGTTAAAATTAAATGTTTTATTAATTATGTTTTTAACTTTTACATTTAATACTTAAAGTACATTTAAAATCAGGTACTTTTTAACTTACAAGTAGCCAATGGTTGTCATTGTGCTACTTGTACTTTTACTAAAGTAAATATTTATCTGGTTATTTGTACCAGATTTTTCTGTTTTTTTTTTCTGATTTTTCTTTACTTAAGTACTGAGTTACTTCCTCCACCACTGGTTATTACCCAGTAATTGTAATTACTAAAAGAAGTACATAGTATTTACATGGGTAACTGGACTGAAAAAGGAAGCGTTACCCAAATTGTTATCTTAATTGGTGATATTACATCTGCTATTACAGTCATAACATTTTTATTTTGGCAAATAACATCTTTGCCATGTGTTTTGTTTGTTTAGGTTATTTTTTGAGACCAGACATCTCCCCTCCAGCGCTCCTTCCAGGGTTGCATGCAGCTCATTCAGGTGGACGATCAGCTGGCTGACCTAACCGCAGTGGAGCAGGGAAAGATGGGAGCCTTCGAGAACGTCAGCCTCGACATGTGTGCCATCATTGACAGGTCAGAGCCCATCCTTCTTCCCTTGCCCTGTCTTTCAACAAACACTGGCTGAGACCGTGATTATCAGGTGCAGCAGACTGAGACTGTGGCTTTATCCCCACCGGCAGCACCAGCCCTAGGGGCAGGATCTGTCGTTTTCTGCCAGCTCTCCCTAGAGTTGACCTTCTTCATTCCTTGACTTCAATGGCAAATGGGGATTTTAATCTGCATGCAGATGCTGTGTGAGAGACAGGAGACCTAGGCTTGGTTGTTATCTTTAGATTGATTTTACACACTTTCACTCTCCAAGGCTTTGTGTTTTTGTTCAGTTGCCACATTGTTGTGAATACATCAGAGGCAAATCCTGGTAATGAGAGCTTTATTGATGATGTAAAACAAAGCAGTGAGGAACAAGAAACCATTGTAGCTGGGGTTTTTTGCCACCGTTTTAAAAAGTACTGGATATTATGTAACCTGTGTAGTAGGTAAGTAGACATATTCGGATACAGCACTATTAACTTAATTAAGAACAGTGTTGGGGAAGCTACTCTGAAACTGTCAGTTTGACAAGCTACAAGCTACTCGTAAGTTAAAGTAGTTAAACTACAGTCAAGCTACCGTTTTAGAAAGTAGTTAGCTACACTACAAGTTACAATCAAAAAGTAGCTAGCTACATTGAAAGTACTTTTGCTTTTTTTTGAACAACGTATATTATAAATAACTGAATAAGTGTCTGAGGAATGTTTTAAGTAAAATATTTAGTGTTTAAAACAAGGCAATGCAATTACGATTTCAAAGAGTATTGTTTTATTACACACAACACTAAAATATCTCTGACTGTTTGTCAAAAATGCTAAATTGCAACAAATAGCCTACAACATTGCAAGAACGAAATATACATCCAACGTAAATTGCATGTAGAACATTTACTCACAAAATACTGATTGGACAAATAAGGCCATGGGAATTAACGTTAGTTGTTTCTCCATCCTCCAAATCTGCCGTCACGTCTTGCTATATAATCATAATATGGGTTTGTCAACCCACTTCTGTACGTCAGTGAACCGTTAGCCGCAAGATGCGTGATTAAACAACAGGTGGCGGTAATGGCAAAAAATGAGTTTGTAATCTAACAAGAAGAAGAATATTCCTTGCATTAGCGCAGATTCGCCCAGGCTCGGCAATGTAGCAATGTAGCTTTTGCTCTGCGCTACACCGCTACTTGCTGCAAAAAGTAGTTAGCTACTGGAAAAGCTACACTGTTTAAAAAGCAACTGAGCTACTGCCAAGCTACTGAAAAATGTAGTTAAGTTAGTGGCTTGGCGCTACTTGTAGTTAACTACTCCCCAACACTGATTAAGAACATCAACAAAACTTTAAAACAAAAGCTGTACAAAGACTAAAATAAAAGACCTAACACGGGGTTAAATGTAACATGGACTTTTTACAGTTAGTCAGGATCAATCAGGTTGTGTTTCCGCTCTTTTACTCTCGCCGCCAGAAGACGAGTCTCCACACTAATTTGTGGAAAGTATTGATAATATTTCATGAAGATGCTGGACAAAGAGTGTTTTGACAACATGCAAGTACATTTTTCATCATAGGTTTTTTTTCGGGTTTTAGAGTTGGGTATCTACGTTTCCAAATCTAACTTTATATTGCCTCAATCACTGTCTTGTTTGCTAAAACATAGCACCATTTTGAAACATGTCAGCAACACCTAGCAAAAAATACATGTATGTAGGCTAAAAATATGTAAAACACTGCAGGGTTAGTGGTAGCACAGTGTTACAACTCAAGGCCCAAGTGTACAATGATAATCAAATGAAAACAGGAGCCACACAACTTTTCAGGTTTGAGTATTTATTTATACATTTAACTTTAATGGACAAAAACAATGTTGGAATTTAAAATGTTTAAAATTTAGTTTCTATGCATTGATCAATTGAACATTGATCAATTTAGATTTTTAGCTCATGTGTATTGGTATTACTGTAATTATTATTAATAATAATAATTGTACATGCAGCTGCCACACAAAAAATTAATTCAATTGCAATTACAATATTTGATGATTTTATTTATTAATTTATTGCCAATACTGTGCAGCCCTTTTCTGTGTCTCTCTATCCATGATATTGATCCATAATAGAAGGATGATTGGATGAGTGAATGGATGTATGGATATCTATCTATACAGATGCACAGACAATATCAAACTATACAAGAAATAAAATAGTAGGGCTGCAAACGATTAGTCGACAATAAAAAATTGCTACAAATATCTTTGTTGTCGAGTAGTCGTTTGATCTCACGTGACCTAATGTAAGGGCGTGCAATATCGCGATTTGACCGCTACGGCGCTTTGGCGCTAAGAGTGTAAATGCAGCCCTTTATAAATGCAAGTGCGGTAAAAGAAAAAACAGCGCGAATTATGACGAGTGCAAACGAATCCGAACTAGCAAGGTTTGGCAAAGTTTTACAAAACTTAAAACCAACAATGCTGTCATGTGCAATACATGCAAGGCAGAACTTGCTTTTCACCGGAGCACAACATGCATGTTGGAGCACTTAAAGAGGAAACATCCCCTACACAAGAGGAGCCGGTGAGAATCAAGTGTTCTCCAGCTGGAGCTAACTAAACTAGTGGTAAATATCTTTATTAGATCATGCAATACTACTAATAGTAATAATATCATCAATAATAATATAATTACAGTAATGTGATGATTTATTTTGCATGAGTCAGGGCTGTTTTATTATTGTAACGCTATTAACTTAGGTATTACAGTCGTATCACTAGCTTGTATTTTGTTCCATAATCATGAAGACTTACAAAAGGAGATGTTAGGAATAATATCATGGCAGTTACGTTTTCTTTTTTCATTCTGTAAATTAAAAGGTGAATGAGAACATCTCTGTCAGCTCAATTCTCATGTGAAAAAAAAACTATTGTAATTTTATATCTTTAATAATGGTTTGCAGATTAATATTTTACCCTTTTTGCGTCCTGAAGTAATGACCCTTTTTCTGTTTCAGTTCTATGAAAAGCAGTGGGCTTATTAAACAATGTTTAGAGAGCATTTGTGTGTGATTTGAGTTAAACTTAAAGAGAATGACCCGTTTAGTTGGCTTCAAGTTCATTAAAACCACTATTTCAAAAGCTGAACTGATTTTCTTTTTTATATTATAGTAAGAATATGTATAACTCAATGTTTTAATTAATTGAAAAAGCTGAATAATCATTCCAAACTAGGGTGACCAGATGAGATTGGTTGAAATTCGGGACGGGGGGGTGGTTTTGTTCAAAATATTTTTTTTAACCAACCTTTTGTCTTTTTTTCAAAGATTAACAGTCTGTCTTTAGTCTTTCAGTCTGCAACAAAAATATAAAAAATAAAATAAAAATAAAACATTAAAATCATGAACTCAAATTTTGTGGAAAAAAAGAAGAAAAAGTGTTAGCCTACTGTTGTAACAGTGCACAGGCTAAAGCAGACCTTTCAGGCTATAGCCTAACGCTAATAAGCCTTATGCCAAAATTATTATTAAAACTAAATTGTCGGTCATTAAATAGGAAAACTAAATAATTGTGCAGATGATTTGCTTCAAGTGAAACCCGACATCAGACATTAAGGCCCGGCCGAAGTATTTTATTGCACGCAGTGACGTGACAAATCACTCACTCCTTTAATGCTGCCTTCAAACCAGACGCGAATATCCATTTGAATCCATTTGCGCGTCAAGAGCGAAATTGACACGCTTAAAAAACAAAAGTTGACTGGCTGCCTGCACATTCACTGTACTCGCGGCTGCGGCTGCAGGACAACGGATGATTTTTATGATTTTATTATAAGACATTTTATATCAAGATTTTGCTTTAGTATAATTTTCGGGACAATTAAGGCCGATTTCGGGATTCGGGACAACAGCTTAAGATTTCGGGACTGTCCCGAATTTTTTGGGACTTCTGGTCACCCTATTCCAAACTAAAAGGGTTAGTTCACCAAAAATGAAAATTCTGTCAGTATTAACTCACCCTCATGTTGTTCCAAACCTCTCTGTGTTTATTTGTTCTGCTGAACACGAAGGAAGATATTTGGAAGAATGTTTTAATCAAACAGATCTCATGTATGTATTTTTTCCTACTATGGTAGTCAATGGGGATTGAGAGCTGTTTGATTAAAACATTCTTCCAAATATCTTCCTTTATGTTCAGCAGAACAAATAAACACAGAGGTTTGGAACAACATGAGGTGAGTAAATACTGACAGAATTTTCATTTTTGGGTAAACTGACCCTTTAATGATTAGCTGGCAAAATAATCGATGATTAGTCAATTGATCGTTCTAATAATCGATTATATTAATCGATTATCAAAATAATCGTTTGTTGCAGCCCTATAAAATAGTACTGAATTATGTGTGTTACACACAAGTGATACAACTTAACCCCTCTGTCTGTTAAAATTAACCCCGCATATGGGGTAAGTTGTAGGCTGGGCAATAAAACGATAACGATATGTCTCACGATAAGACACGTGATCAATATAAATAAAAAATGTGTTCGATATAACGTTGAATATTTTTTCGACGGAAGAAATCACAGGTTGCGAAGCAAGTTTGGTTGCATTAACAAAGGCACGCACTATCTGGTAACCTAGCGACGTGGAGAGTGACACGCAAACAGGCAATCATGTAACGGTGTCAGTTTGATTGCGCCATTTCGATGTCTCGTCACTCGTGCTGCTGGATTCCTCTTCAGTAACCGCGATTGATAAACAGAAAATGAGTGCCCTTCATCTGCATGCCGTGCAGGCTAGAATTGTGAGACATTATTGGATAAATTCGCTCTATTCGCATTTGATGTGAACACAGCATAATGAACAGTCATTATCAAACCGCATTGGTTTCCATTTCTTGTCCTCAAAAGAGAGCACTAATCTGTTTATTTTTAAGTTACACATTAAAAAAGAGAATAAAATGTGTTGGTAGTATTTTTTATACAGAAATCTATTTATAATTCTGATGACAATAACGGGTTAATTCGAATTAAGGAAAACAAATATATTAATCTGAAATATAGCTAATTAGTTTTAAATTAATATAGGTACAATTACAAAACATAACTTAAGGTATTTTTATTAATTTAATAAACTAATTACATAAAACTATTATCACTATAGATAAACCGGTTATACAGTATGTCTTTATTAATAAAACATATTTAAAAAATACAAGGCTTAAGACATTTATAAAAATGCCTTTTATATTTCTGTTTTGCTTTCCACTCCCTTGTACCAAAATAGTACCGAACCGTGATGTCTGAACCGAACCGTGACTTCTGTGTACATTCACGAGGATGAATCCAGCTTCTTATCCGCAGCTTCTTATTGACGCTATGCGTTCCACCAATAAGAAGCAGCGAATAAGAAGCTGGATTCAGCCTTGTTTTGAATTATTTTAGTTTTTCATTGTTGTGTTGACATTTCTGTCTTGGGATTATAATCAGAGGAAGGTTAAGTTTAAAATAAAAATGTTTAATTGTAATGGACTTTTTGGTCCTTATTTTAAATGGGTCATAAAAAATGCAATAATTATCAGATATTGACCGATATGAAACACTAATATTATGATAAAGTTTTCAGCCATATTGCCCAGCCCTAGTAAGTTGTAACATTTGTACATCTGTCACTTTTAATGCAACTGTATGAAAATGGGAGGTCCTAGAAAAAGAAGTGTTAATTGTTGCAGAGATGCGTTGCTTGTGTAAAAAAAAAGTTGAATCGAACTTAATAATTTTTTTAAATAATTGAGCCAAAACCAAAATGTGTTAGGTTGTGCCCCGCTCTCCCCATCAACACAAACCCACCAAGGTGCACTACACAACAAAATGAGCAAAATAATTGGAAAAACTAAAAAAAAAAAAAAAAACAGAAATGCAAGTAGTTTTGACTGTCCCATTTGTATCTTTAATGTTTTCATGAAATAATGTCTTACCACCCAGACAGGAGGATTTCTAAACAGATGTGAGGGCTAATGTATTCATCCATTGTGCAAGAAAACTGTAATTAGCTTTCAAATTATAGATAATTAAGGGTCAAGCAGCTTGCTTTTAATCAAAACTAATCAGATTTGTCTTTATGGTAATTTAACATCAACCTGACCCTTCAAATACTGCATCATCTGTTCGTTGATTATATAATTCTGTTTTTTTGTTGTTTTTTTCATAAGTATCATTGCACATCTGGAGGTAAATCTGATGTTGGAATGGTATTTTTCTTGTATCTAGTTTGATGGTAATACTTTCTATAGAGATGAAGGAAGCAATATCTTTACTGCAATATTTTTGTCACGGTCAATGCAGGCGAACAGACGAAGACGGGAGAAGGTTCCAAACAACAATAATACCGTAATACTATTCCCAATAGCAAGCAGACAGATAGCTAGCAAACACGAATAACATAACTGTGACCGGACTAGTGCAGTGAACCACATAAGTGCTAAACTCAAACAATGATAATTAAAACACAGCTGAAACATATGAACTAATAATGTGATGGTAACCAAGGAGACAGATGGGTGGCGGAAACTTAACAAATGACAACAAACTACTGTCCATGAAAGTAGTTCTGTCCATGAAAACAGAAGCTACTGTAACAGAACAGAACGGAGTGGGTTCTATTCACTAAACAGTTTTCACCACTTTTTGAAGAAAAAAAGAGTCTGGTTACTACTATCTAACTAATAATATAAATTTTAAAGAATACATTTAAAGGGGTCATGAACTGCATTGTTTTATCGTTTCATAATGTTTTCTGGTGTGCACTTATAATGTTGGTATGATATTTACATAAAAAATAAAAGGCATTTTTCCTAGCCTGATTTTAGCCTCTGATATAAATCCTCTGTTTAAAGGGGCGTGTCTGCTGTGAGACTTTAGTGTGAACGCCCACTGCTGTGATTGGCTGACATCTTTGCATATAAAATAGCCAAGTATAACATGTAGAACTTCTCTAAAACGTTAGCAAGTTTTTACTATTACATCTCTCAAGGTTAATTAATTGTGAAAAGAGTTGATTATAGGCACATAGACCTATGCTATTTACCTATTACATGTCATGCGTGAATCGGTGGGCGAAGGCTACAGAATTAGGCGTTGGACTTCTGTTGAGGCGGCGTTTCGCTGCTCTCTATCATCTCAGATCTGCCAATTCGCAGATCCCTCGTTTGATGAGCTGTCAATAAAAGCTTTTATTTGACTTAACAAGGAAGTTGTCAGCTCCAAAACTTACAAGATATTTTTATAGTATAATGACTTTTTATATATCAAAAGCTCAAGGAAAAGTTGATTTCTCAATCCATGACCCCTTTTGACTCAAAATACTGATTGACCCCAATACCTGATTCAAATACGTTGTCCTTCTACTGTTTACGTCCACAAGCCATAACTGACTAATGTTTATACTCGCAAAGGCAGGGATTTTGAGATAAATATGTGTGACTTTGTCCGTTTAAGCCCAAGGAGATATGAGAAAATAATTAATTCGATTAGTTTCAAGGTGCACTTTGGATTTGCGCACACCAAACTTGTCACACAACCTGTGAACATTCGCAAACAGCATCGCAAAGTTGTGTGGTTGGAAGTACAGCTCTCGAGCTGTGGTTAGAAGCAGAGTTTCTAGATTTCATGTCATGTGGACTTAATAAATTCTTATCTTGAGCAAAATAAGCAAGCTGACATTCAGTACGTCATAAAATGTAATTTCTGTCTTTGAGTTTGTCAAGAGATTTAAAGGGTCGTTTCTAAAGACTGCATTTGCGAGTGTGCTCTACTATACAAGAACGAGGCTATGATTGAATCTGGAAATAAGAAAAATTAGAAATAATCATCATATGTCATGTCTGTACTTTATATCAAAACATCTAGCATACCTTATTAAAATAAGTTATTACTCCACCACATGTGTGACGTCATAAACCAACGTAGTTGAACGACCACGTTGCGAAAATATGGTTTTGGGAAACAGTCGTGACTAGCTAGTTGATTTTTTCAACGATGCATGGTACTATGGTAGTGAAGCATCAAGTTAAAGAGCCCCTATCATAGCATTTGAAATGTTCCTATTTTTGTTTTAGGAGTTCCAAAAACAGTTTAACATGCATGCAAGGATAAAAAACACTATTTGTTTTATAATATGCATTTATTTTTAACTGATTTGCTCACTCGACTCCCAAATGGTTTGTATCGACTCATTTTTCCAAACCAGTCCTTTGCGCTGACGCTAATTGGCGGTGATTGGTCAGATGACAGACCCAGTCAGTTATTGTTTGTTAGCATAACGCATAAACATATTGATAAAGCACTGCAGTACTACAAGACGCTCTATTCTTTATGACAACTCCAATAGCAGCGACAAACATTTCACATATTTAAAAAAAAATTGACATTGGAGACCTAGAAGCTGCGCTGAGCGTAACTTACACACACGCGCGCGCACACACATACTTATTGCGCCTTCCCTCCTCGCGTCTCGACGCTATCAAAACCGTTTCAAAACCCATAAAAGCAACAATTATTAATAATACTTACAGGTTGTAATTCATAGGAAGCTGATCCATATACACTGGGTAAGTTACTCAACCCTCCTTCAGGAACAACCGTTGCGAATCCACATTTGAATTAATTTATGTTTTTGAACGATTCGTAATTAAAATGATGAGAACACAATCAAGCTATACTGTTGTGGTATCGTTGCAAATATGAACTCTAACCCACCGATTTCACATGCTCGTTCCTGATAAATGAAAACAAAGTGGCTGAACTATCTTTGCATTGTCAAACACAGCGTCTTCTTGACATGATGCTGTGATGAAGGATTTGAATGTGTAGACTTCAAGTTTACACTTCCGTCCTAGCGCGCAGTAACTGGGTGCGGCCAATGTATGTCTACGTCACAATGTAACAGCTAATGACTCGTTTCAAAAACAATTCATTTCATAGACTCAGAGTCGACTCTCACTTTTGACAATAACTTTACTTACGGTGCACTTTCAGATATAAACCTTTGCAGGATGTTTTCATTCCCTTAGAGCTATATTCCACACCATATGAACAGTCAGTTTCAAAAATCCATGATAGGGGCTCTTTAAGTTGTTGTACGGGAAACGCACCCAGATCTTCTTTCACGCTGAAAGGCGCACATGTAACATGAAAGGCGCATGTTTAGATAGACAAACAATAGAAAAGCAACACATTTGAATGCAAAAAATGTGTCCTGTCTCCCATTTCAAGTGTCTGTAGTATTTTGTAATATTCCAATTAAGTGTCATATGATCAGTGGTAGTCATTTGTAGCTTCTTCAAAATCTTTCTGCAAGATTATGAAATGCCAGCACACTCATACATTTTGGGCAATTTGTGGCTGATTCGTACACCCTTAGTTTTATGGGTGGACCTTCATACATACTTTATTTCTAAAAATCATACACTTCCACATTCGAATCACATTATACAAAGTCATATGTAAAATGATTGATCTTTTCATTAGATCGGTCTGGAATTGCACTAATGTGCATAAAGAATCTCAGGTTAAACTGCACTTGACTTGACATTAACAGCCTCCCACGATACGTGCAAAGAATTGCTTATTAATAAGAATAACTATTTGCTTGCTTTGTGTTTATTTGCTCATTTCTTAAAAAATATATATTTATAGGTAATTTATATTGCTCCTTAATGATAAAGAGCCATATATGGAGACATTGTTTACATTCCATTATAGATTCCAACAGCTCCAGTTAGATACTTAAACCCCTCTTTAATTGTGTGTAAAGATGTATTGTTCTTTAATGCGTCTCATTAGCCTTGTAGCTCAGGGCTGAGTACATTCTCAACATGATTTAAAGACATGATCAGTTCATTCCGCACGTCTTTCTGACATTTAAATTCACATCCCTCTCGCCCTGACAATATTTAGATGATGTTTCAGATTAACTTTCTGTCTTTACTGCGGTGTTTATTTATGTTTCTGAGATTATGGTTTCTGCTGCAATACATTTAGTTGTAAGTCCCCTCAGGGGAAAGTCTTTTCCTGTATTAGATCAGGCTAGATACCAACTCCAAAATGGAGTGAACTGTAATAATAGAGGAGGCAAGAGACTGTTGAACGCTTTCCCTGTGTGTTTTTTCCGTCAGCGTAATGATGCTTCCCTGGCAAAGCTCCACAGTGCCAGCACAGTGAGGAGCAAACTCATTATGTGGGATCGAAAGGGGGGCCACCCGCTCACTACGCCATTGATTTTATGTTCGCTTTCATCAGGCCAGGTGATGCACTATCAATCTCCTTTACCAAACGTGTCCCTGTGTTTGACATGTAAAAGAATATTCCATATCATCCCACCAGGAAGACACTAAAACACACGACCTTGCAGTTAGATATAGCTCAAATCACATCCTCCTTCTGCGAGAGATTTTTTTTTTCTCACCCCTACAGTATTTCACACACATCAATTTCTCTCACATCAAGCTATTTCACGCATAAGCTGTTCTGCCGAACTTCTAGAGGCCTTCTTAGAATGTGACTCATTCTAAATATCTGTGCAAAACGTTCCACGTAATGGCGTGTCTGAGTCGGGGGCCTGAGAGGGTGAGATGGGAAGAGAGGGGTCTAATCTGCGCCCATCTCTTGAGGAGATGCTGATTGGTGTCTCACACCAACAAGTCTGATCTGACGGAGGCACTTTAAGCCACGTGCTTTCGCTGTTCATAATGGTTGCATTAGAAAACTGTCACTTTCCATTACGAAAGCCCAGCTAGGGATGTAAACAGCCGGGAAGAGCGATGCTCTTGTCTCCAGGGTTGGGGAAGCTTCTTTGAAACTGTAATTTGTTATGGTAGTTGAACTGCAGTCAAGGTACTCTTTTGAAAAAGGAGCTAAATTATAGTTTAGAAAATTATAGTTCACGCAAAAATGAAAATTCTTTCATCAAGACTTCAACTCAATCTTATGTCGTTCCAAACCCCGTACGACTTTCATTCCTGTTCAAAACACAAATGAAGATATTTTGGACTCACTTATGTATAGTGAGAATTGGACCCTAAACTAAAGTGTGACCAAAATATCTTCATTTGTGTTTTGAACATTAATGGAAGTCTTACGGATTTTGGAACGACATATAAGATTGAGTAACTGATAAAAGAATTTTAATTTTTGGGTGATTTATAATTATCCAAACCATAATTTAGCTCCTTTCAAAAGAGTATCTTGACTGCAGTTCAACTACCTTAACAAATTACAGTTTAAATAGGTTTGTTTTTATAGGTTTGTCAAAGAGAGATTTCTAAAGAATTTTAATTAGGTGACTGCATTAAACGTGGCTACATTTATACTAAATCCAACTTTAGGGTAGATCCAATAATGAGGGTGTGTTTTAATATTTAATCCAAAAATGTAGAGATGAAAAGCAACTTTTAACTAAATATAAATAATATAAATATTATTATTATTTAAAATCATGCACAAGAATTTGAACCTGTACATCTGATCTGGACTGTTTTTCAAATAAACCATTCAACTACAATGGATCAGACTTTCCACTGTTGCATAGAGATACTGTAATGTTTTATGAAGCAATTCACTCGAATTAATCAAGTCTTCCAGTGTTTCTTGTGGGAAAAGAATGTTTGAAATGAATCAGTTTAATAATGAATCAGACTTTCTACTGTTGCATAAGAAATGTATTTAATCTCTTATTGGATCCGGTTTATTGGCTCATGAAACGATTCACTCAAATGAATACAACTTCTCTGTGATAAATGTTTGGAATTAATTTTCCAATTTTTTTTCCAAAAATTTTCCAATTTTTTTTTTTTTTGCTTTAGTTTACTGAATCAGGCTTTCCACTGTTGCATGAAAGAGTGAATGTTTATGAAATGATTCACTCAAATGAATCAAATTTCCCAGTGATGCATGTGAGGGATATTTAGAATGAATCAGTTTACTATAGAATGAATCAGCCTTTCCACTGTTGCATAAGAGAGTGAATGTTTATGATACGATTTCACTCAACTGAATCAAATATCCCAGTGATGCATGTGAGGGATGTTTAAAATGAATCAGTTTACTATAGAATGAATCAGACTTTCCACTGGTGCATAAGAGAGTGAATGTTTATGAAACGATTCACTCAACTGAATCAAATATCCCAGTGATGCATGTGAGGGTTGTTTAAAATGAATCAGTTTACTATAGAATGAATCAGACTTTCCACTGGTGCATAAGAGAGTGAATGTTTATGAAACCGATTCACTCAACTGAATCAAATATCCCAGTGATGCATGTTATGGATGTTTAGAATGAATCAGTTTACTATAGAATGAATCAGCCTTTCCACTGTTGCATAAGAGAGTGAATGTTTATGAACTGATTCACTCAACTGAATCAAATATCCCAGTGATG
This sequence comes from Hybognathus amarus, assembly GCA_030378365.1. Taxonomy (NCBI): domain Eukaryota; kingdom Metazoa; phylum Chordata; class Actinopteri; order Cypriniformes; family Leuciscidae; genus Hybognathus; species Hybognathus amarus. Next base: position 67,010 of record JAQIUQ010001233.1, on the reverse strand, counting down.
CATTTGATGGATGTTTAAAATGAATCATTTTACTATAGAATGAATCAGACTTTCCACTGTTGCATAAGAGAGTGAATGTTTATGAACCGATTCACTCAACTGAATCAAATATCCCAGTGATGCATGTGATGGATGTTTAAAATTAATCAGTTTACTATAGAATGAATCAGACGTTCCACTGTTGCATAAGAGAGTGAATGTTTATGAAACGATTCACTCAACTGAATCAAATATCCCAGTGGTGCATGTGATGGATGTTTAAAAGGACTCAGTTTATTATAGAATGAATCAGACTTTCCACTGTTGCATAAGAGAGTGAATGTTTATGAAACGATTCACTCAACTGAATCAAATATCCCAGTGATGCATGTGATGGATGTTTAAAATGAATCAGTTTACTATAGAATGAATCAGACTTTCCACTGTTGCATAAGAGAGTGAATGTTTATGAACCAATTCACTCAACTGAATCAAATATTCCAGTGATGCATGTGAGGGATGTTTAAAATGAATCAGTTTACTATAGAATGAATCAGACTTTCCACTGTTGCATAAGAGAGTGAATGTTTATGAACCGATTCACTCAACTGAATCAAATATCCCAGTGATGCATGTGATGGATGTTTAAAATGAATCAGTTTACTATAGAATGAATCAGACTTTCCACTGTTGCATAAGAGAGTGAATGTTTATGAACCGATTCACTCAACTGAATCAAATATCCCAGTGATGCATGTGATGGATGTTTAAAATGAATCAGTTTACTATAGAATGAATCAGACTTTCCACTGTTGCATAAGAGAGTGAATGTTTATGAACCGATTCACTCAACTGAATCAAATATCCCAGTGATGCATGTGATGGATGTTTAAAATGAATCAGTTTACTATAGAATGAATCAGACTTTCCACTGTTGCATAAGAGAGTGAATGTTTATGAACCGATTCACTCAACTGAATCAAATATCCCAGTGATGCATGTGATGGATGTTTAAAATGAATCAGTTTACTATAGAATGAATCAGACTTTCCACTGTTGCATAAGAGAGTAAATGTTTATGAACCGATTCACTCAACTGACTCAAATATCCCAGTGGTGCATGTGAGATATAAATGTTTAGAATGAATCAATTTGCTGGAATGAATCGGGATTTCCACTTTTGCTTAAGAGAGTGAATATTTATGAACCGATTCACTCAAATGAATAACATTTTCGAATGACACGTGAGAGAGGAATGTTTGGGGTTAATTATTTACTAGAATTAATCAGGGCTTGCCTGAAAAATGTATAGGGTAATCTGGTTCAGTTGAAGTTTTTCTTTTTCGTCAATAATACATTTCCTAAACTTGCACACATTTACTTCCGCACTCTTTATCTTTCCTTGGGAAATTGCGATGGAAATCTATGGAAAGCTAAGTGACCATGCAACAGGAAATGCTTGTTCCGGCTCACTGCTCTGCATTCTCCGGCTCTCTGTTTGGCAAGGAACAATATTGAAATGTTTGTAACTTTCTGTTTTGTGAGAGCTTAGCTATTACCAAGGCTATTTCTCGAATCTATTACCAAGAAGCTTTTACCAAGGTCTTATCTCCCAGTGACAGTACCTGTCGACTCAAACTTAATTTTTATTATTGGACTGAGTCATCAATGGCCACAAATTTCCAGGGACTGTTCGGTTGCAGGAGTTTGATTAATGAACACCGTAAACTCTATCTGTACCTTTCTCCTCTAGGAACAGATGGCCAATGAGGTAACCTAATTATTCGAGACATGTCATCCTATACAAAACTACAGTTTGGCAGCTTAGTATGACAATAGCACTGTTAAAAAACTTGTCAGACCTAAGGTTCATTTTCAGTGGCATTGTCACAGCTCTTCCTATGAGACATCAGCCTAATGAGTATTAGCTCCAAGGGGATTGTTCATTTCATTTAATTTCATACCGCATTTTGCCGTGTTAATGGATTTGACAGGCATTTGGCAGGACTGTATGTGGAGCTGTGGAAGTAAGTGGACAGCTAGTGTTCGGCATCCTTCTTTTTTTTGCACAGAATGAGCGCCACATCACCAGATTTCAGTTTTGATCCTTGGCCAATTGAAAACACCTCTGAAGATGACTGTTTCTTAATTAAGTTCAGGAGAAAGTCAGTGAAGCCGTTAATTGATTTAACTTTAGAGCTTTAATTAGGATTTTAGTTTAGACTAAGATAAAAGATGCTGGCAAATCCGCACGGTTCGAAAACATCTTTGTGTGTGTGCGATTGGCATGTGGAAATTACATACTTTTTACTGTTGATGAGATTTTTTTTTAGTTTGGGGATGTTGTCGACATAATATCATTCTTGGTGAAATTTTTAGAATATAATTTCTTTATATTCTGAGATTATGTCAGATATATGTCTTGTTGAGTTTGTTTTTTCTGTGTTATTGTGTATTGTCTTGTTTTGAGCATGTGTCTCAGGTTGATTTACAATCAGTGATTGAAAGAACCCCCTTGAAAATGAAATGGTACATCTCAAGGGGCTATCCAAAATAAAAGAATAAAGAATATGTAATTTCTTTATTTTAATGTTTAAATTTCTCTCAATTTGGTCTGTATCATAGCTTTGTACACAAATATACCTTTTACCACAGTGTTGTTATTGTACATTTATTACAAATATTTAAAAATATTTGAATTACAGCTAGGAATATAAAAATAACAAGAGCGAAATAAAATCACTATAACATAAACTACAATTTAAATAAAAGTAAAAATATACCAACTTAAAGCAAATTCAAATGATCAATAATTAAATATTATACTGTACTACTAATAATACAAGATTACTGCTGTGCTGAACCATGGATGGCTATTTTTTCACCCTATAGAGTGTCCATTTGATTGTTTATCTTTGTCCCATTTGTGCAAATCAAGAAAAACAAGTGTTGAAATTGTTAACAGTGAATTAGTATATATTTATGATGTTTGTACAAAAGCTGTTTTTACCATTGTCACATTAAGACCTCCATAAAGGAAATGACTCAGCGTCATCCTCTTCAACACTTTCTGTTTTCAACTGATCTGGCAATCAGTAGCTAATGTGTTTCATTGACTGCGTTTACATGCAGCCAATAACCCGTCAGAAACTAGGATATTAGCAATAACCCGGTGTTCTGTCGATTTTTGCTGCCTTGTCGAAAAATGCTACCTTAGCGCAGAATTGATCACAGAATGCCGATTAAAGTCATGTGTAATACAATTATAATACAATTCTAAGTTATACGTAGCTACTGTATACTGTAGACTACTGTATTTATTTTTAAAACGGTGTGAAAAGTAAAAATTATCATAAAATATTCATCTTTGACTTGTCAAAGTACACCTTTCCTCATAGTAATTGAAACTCTTCAGTTTTTCTTTTTCAGCTTCAAATATTCATATGGTAGTAAGCATTTTTTAAAGGGAAAATTATACATTATAACAGGAAAATGTACCTTTTGTTAAAAAAACAAACAAACTGTGAGTCTGCACATGCGCATAACCGGGACCATACAAATATTAATATGGTAGTAAGCATTTTTTAAAGGGAAATTATACATTATAACAGGAAAATGTACCTTTTAAAAAAAAAAAAAAAACAACTGAGTCTGCACATGCGCATAACCGATAAGTGAGCAAATCTCGATGGGTAGCATGAATCGTAGAACACGGTCGCAAACGGCCATGTAAACACCGCCAAAAACCCGATTATTGCTCATATCCCGGATTTTAAAAACTGGGATATTATACATGGGGTACCCCTTTTCTAACCAAAATTTTTGGTCATGTAAACGCGTATTGAATCCCCATAGTGATTTGTGTTCTGCGCATGTTCTATTCGCAAGGAATCATGGTCTATTGAGTAGAGAAACTTCTCGCGCATACAAATATACCGCGTGCAGGTATACCGGAAGTAAACATGGTGAGACACAGCACAGCATACTTTTGGAGCGAAGCTCAGTAACAATTACCAGCATCACAGCGCAAACAAAGGCGATCACTATCTGCCCCGAACTATACATTATCCGCATGCTGCTGCTGTTGTCGTTGTCTTTGGATACAGGAAGAAGAATTCGGAAATGACGCAAATTGCGTCTGAAGGTTATCCGTACATCAAGACTTAACCACGCGTCCACCGTTTACATCGGAACCTCTCAGCTCACGCATGTAAACGGGTTATACCAATGTTTCAGAAACCCGAAAAGTGACCTTAACCCGACCATAACCTGAAAATTGGCTGCATGTAAACGTAGTCAGTGAATTAGTATATGTTTATGATGTTTGTACAAAAGCTGTTTTTACCATTGTCACATTAAGACCTCCATAAAGGAAATGACTCAGCGTCATCCTCTTCAACACTTTCTCTGTTTTCAACTGAGCTGGCAATCAGTAGCTAATGTGTTTCGAGTGCTCATGTCATGTTTAATGTTATAAAAAAACTGTTGCTAAAGCATAACATCTGTTTAAAACAGCAAAGCAAATGGGAAGAGAACATTAGACACTTTAGCTTGGACATGCAGCAAAATGAGTTGCAATGTTCAAAGATTGTAGTCTAGCATTTTACATTGGTCTGACATGCATTTAAATGTGTAATTGTGATCTGTTCTTCTTTTTTTTTTAGATGTATGCCAAACTACTGTGAACATGGAGGCCGATGCAGTCAGACCTGGGACGGCTTCACTTGCACCTGTGATGGGACGGGGTACACCGGAGCCACATGTCACACATGTAAGAATGTGTGTTTGGGTGTACAGTATCTTTTTATAGGGATATGTGTGCAACTGAGCAAATGTGTTTTCGGCTTATTGCTGGTGGTTTATTTTTATACTTTTTTTAATTAATTTTTTGACCTCAGCATGTGAACAGAACTTACAAAAATTGAACAAAGAATGACATTATGACATTATTCTGTGTAACAGAATGGGTCTCCTTGGGTGGGTCTTACCCATTCAGAAAAGTTTTTTCTTTTCGTCAAGTCTGTGTTTAAGGTCGTAAATCATTTTTTCTTTGACACTGGTGGCTCATCCGATTTTGTTGTGTTGATCCTCCTCATCTGTCTCTCCCCCATTTCACAAAACTGAGTGAATAGAAAGAAATAGAAACCCACACTGTTTCATCTTGGATTTGTGGATGCATGCAACCGACTGACAGCAGAGGCAGTTGCTAGACGATATGAGCGATAAGTTGAGCTTTGTATTTCGGCTTCCAGTCAAATAAAAGTAAACACCTGGTATTGGCCAATGCCGTTTTACCCGTTTACTGACACAGGATTGGATGTACACAACCATGAAGAAAACTCAGTATCAGTTGAAGGAAACGGTTTAATTTGAAACTTGGAAATTCTACTTTAAAAATTTTACTTTGGAAATTTTACTTAAAAAATAATAATAATAGACTGTCGCTAAAAAAGAGAATAATCCCTGGAAAAGCGGGACGGGTGGCAAGCGTTAACTCAAATCAGACATTGTTTTAGTAGAGTTTGACTTAGCATGTTGCTTAGCTAATGATGCGTTTCATTTATGGTGAAATATTTGTATTGATAATATTCATTCGATTGATGTAATTTCCTTCTTTGTGATAAACATGTGATGCTGCTGCTCTTTAGAATTTGGCCAAAATGAGGTTTCTTTGAGTCTACCTTATTGAATGACCTTCAGATACTGTACAGGAGTGGCACCTACTACTACAAATCCATCAGAGCGCTCACTAGGCTTCGAGACAGAGCTATTGATTCCTATGAAACATCTGTTGTATTCTCTATGTAGTCTGTTTGGGATCGGTTCTGAGAAAATAGTTGACTGAAACTTCTTTAGGACCCCAGGGGTTAGATGGAGAGTAGAAGAGACTAGAAGTTACAAAGCTGCAAGAGTTACACATAAGTCAATATGAAAGATGTTGTTGAACCCTGTTGAGCTACTTCCCTCAAACCTCTCCGTATACGAAAAAAAGCTGGTATTGGTCAATAGTCAAGCTCGCAAACTCCATACTACTCCAGGGAAGCTGCTGTTTCTGTCATCCTATTTTTATTCAACAAGTTATTTTCTATTTAGCTCATGCATTTCTTTCCGAGTTTGGTTCAGTGGGATAGTTGCCTTGCGTTGTTCTGGATGTACTATGGTGATATTGTCAGATTGCAATCTGCAAACATAATGTGTGCAGAATCGGTATTTTAATTTCACACTTCATTCTAATTAGTTTTCCATCTGTTGTCCACATAGCCCAGTTTTGGCGAAAGTTAATATAAAAGGAAAATATTGTCTTATTTGCTGAAATGTGAGTTTTAATTAAGATTTGGAGGTGAACCTCCAAATGTGTTAGATTATAATGTATGATTATAATTAATGAAGTTAATAAAGAAATTCTAATAAAAATTTTAATGATATTTAATAAAGCTGTTTGGCTTATTTTTTTTATTTCTTCCAGCTGTGTATGAGCAGTCATGTGAGGCCTACAAGCATTTGGGAAGATCATCGGATGCCTACTGGATTGACCCTGATGGAAGCGGACCGTTAGGACCTTTCAAAGTCATCTGCAACATGACAGGTAAAATGTGCATTTATTTATTTTTTTGTGAAGTACCATAGCACTATGAATCCAGGAAGCCCATCGTTTGCACTTGAATAATAAATCAAGCCTTTAGTGTTTATTATGTTTTCGAGAACCCCACTGTTCCCAAGCTTGTTGGGTAGTCAGTTCCTAAAACACACTATAGCTTTCCGAGACAGTATTTTATCTCAACATCTCAACCCATTTGTTTCCAAGAATATATTTCATCAATCTATGTCCACATTATCCCACTGATCCAAAAAATAAATAAATAAAACAAAATGGCACTCTTGCATGTTGGAACATCAGGACTTAAAATGTTATCATTTCAGGACAGGAACTCTAGTCATCTCAGAGCATTGGAAATACCTGAGGGGACACGGTAGACAGCAAAAATCTTTCTGAAAAGAAAGTGTCTGTCAATTTCTGAAATATATTATGCTCTTTAACAGCATTTGAAGTGTAAATCTTGTGATTCTTTAAGGTGGGTAGTAGAGATTATGGTTACACTGTAAAAAAAATCTGTAGAAATTACAGTAAATTACAGTAAAACTGGCAGCTACTTACTAGTAAGTAACTTACTGTAGATTTAAATTATTGTTATTTACTGGCAACAGTTTGTTCAAAGTTAAATGAACATTAAACATTAACAAGTCTTTATCTTTACAGAACAAAACAAAAATAACAGCATCATGCAAAGCATTCTGGGAACCAAAATCTGAAGGGAAAAAACAGAAAAAGATTGATGAAGATTTCTGGTTCCCAGAATGCTTTGAATTAGATTGTTATTTTTGTTTTTATTCTGTAAAGACAAAGACTTGTTAATGTTTAATGTTCATTTAACTTTGAACAAACTGTTGCCAGTACATATACATCAATTAAATCTACAGTAAGTTACTGGCAAACTGCTGCATAACTACAGCAATTTTTTTACAGTGTACGTATAAGGTGGATAAAAAAAATATATAAACAACAAAGTGTGATTTTATTTAGAAATGTGTTTTTTTTGTGTGTTTTTTATTGGGGCTCATTAACCTCTTAACTGTCACCCCCCCCCCCCCTTTTTTGAATAGACATGAAAATGCACATTTCGAACTTAAATGGTTGTAATTCAAGAATGCTTTGGAATATAGACATATGATTGGTCTTGTTTTAAAGAAGACATTTGGCAGATTTTTGTAGAAGTGAAATAAATTAAGAAAGTTAAACAGAAAAAAGTTATAGAAGTTTGAGTTTATGGAAATGTACAATGTAAAAAATATTAATTATTTATATTTTACATAAAATATATATTTTCGAAACCTGGGCTACTCTAAAACTGCAGAAAAATCAAAGCCAAAAATCTGAACAAGTTGTGTTTCAACTTTTAGGTTGATATCTCAAAAAATGAGCTTTCAGTAAGATTTTGTTTGAGCGCAGTACCAAACTTTTTCACTAGGGCACAATCAGACTCAATTACTGCCCATATAAGGGCGCCTGCATTTCCATTCCTGTTTTGAGTGATATAAACCATTATTTCCACAATTTTAATACAATTTATGAAGTAGAGATCCTATTCAGAAGTAGTATTGGAAGTTTGGCAGATTCTGATATGAATTCAACCTCTAAGAAACACATAGCCTACAAAGAACCTTCATGTAAGTCATAGCTCACTGCCACGTCACAAATGGTGAATTTATATTTTTTCTTGATATTTCAAACTTTTCAGAAATTTTTTTCCAAAATAATTGAATGGATGCTACCTTTTGAACTTTTGGCATGAAAACAAACTGAGGTATCTACCATTTTTTCATGATTTTTCATGTTCATTGCTATTTTAAAATAAAGGTCTGAACTCGCTTTATGAGTATGAAAATATTCTTGTTGCAAATTGATAAATTATGGTTCCTCTGTAAAATATTTTGAAAATCAGTCACCAAATATGGAAACTAGAGATTGTAAGCTTTCAAATGATATATAGTTTGTCAATATTACTAAATGTATTTACTAAGATATTATTGTTTTAAAAATACGGTGACAGTTAAGGGGTTGAATAAAACTTCAAAAGGCAGATTATAAGCCAAAAAAAAAAACTATTTACACTTGCACACATGGATTCAAAATGTGTGAAATCAGTTTGTTAATAAGTATTTACTTGTTACTTTAATAAGAAAAAAAACTTAAAAAGTTAAGAAAAACATTGACTTTTTTCTTTAAAACTTAATCCAAGTATATATTTTGCACTTTTTGTTGGACCAAAGTTTGACGCAATATTGAGGCATAATTCGTGATTATGAATTATTGTCAATGCAGTGGTCAGATAACCTATGGCAAACCAAAAATCGTGTGACTCGTGGTTTCTCACCCTTCACCAGCATATGATCATTAGAAACTTAGGCACATCACTCAGACACATAAGATCAGTTTACTGCAGAAACAGTGACAATTCCTTCGTCATACTGTGCAGCCTACTGAAGTTCAAGGGAATAGTCAAGTCTAGTCTTTCCGATCAAATCTCGCAGTGTTTTTCCCGTGTCAGTTCACAGTTTTATACCAGTTACTGTATCCGTGTTTCAGAGGACAAGGTGTGGATGACTGTGGTGAACAACCTTCCAGCACAGACGGCAGTGACTGGCTCCAGCCGGGAGAGGCGGACGGTGTTACAGCTGAACTACAGTGCCTCTATGGAGCAGGTCACAGCGATAACCAACAGCGCTGAGCACTGCGAGCAGCACGTAGCCTACGCTTGCCGGATGTCACGCATACTCAACACACCAGGTACACAGAGATTGTGTTTGTTCATGTGTGCGCTTGCAGAATGTAGATTCTTATAGGGGCTTGTGGGGTGATAGAAGGTTATCTAAAAGCTTAAATTAAAGAAAGTGTAATTTTATCTAACTGTAGTGATAGTTCTTGCTGTAACAAATGAGGGTCAAGTGTCTTGATAACCAGGTAACATGATGGTAGAATAGGAATGCAATCTTAATAGCCCCTCGGTGTCTGATGCCGATGCACCCTTCACTGCTCTCAGTTTGAACCCACTTATGTTTGGCGGTTTTCCCAGTTGTTAAACGGCAAGACAGAACCACCTCGGAATTTTTATATATATATATATATATATATATATATATATATATAAAATTCGCTCAGTTTCAGGAGGATTAGTACAGCATTTGCTCACTGTCTGTGAGTTTGTGTGGGCTAACAGCTGGACTTAATAACTAATTAGTGCTAAATGAAATGCAGAAGTTGCTATAGAAATGATTTAGTTCTCTCCCAGTTCTTAGATAAACACATTTTCTGAAACATTTGTCCTGGTTAACGTGTGTGGGCGTGTAAGTTTCACTTGCTGACATTTTCATGTGCGCTCTTCTAATTAGCCGTTTACGAAAATTTTAATTGACAAGCTGTTAATGAAGGCTGAAAAACTGACAAAAGGATAAAGTGTAAGAAGTAAACTGAAATGGAATGAAAATAAAAGGCCTTTTCAATCTGTTCTCAAGTAGAACTCTTGAAAAAAATTTTCATTTAATTTAGTATAATTGCAGAATATAGTACGCATATTTAAGTACAATAATTTAGCTAATTAAGATAGCTAATTAAGTATATAATTGTCACGGATATTCAGTTATTTTAGGAATTTTAAAAGCTTTTGTTATTTTTTTAGCTTTGTGTCTTTGTTCAGTGTCCCGCCACTCTATCAGTTGTCATTGTAATTAATTTGATCTGCACAGGTGTTCATCATTATTTCCCTCATTTGCTTGTTTTTAAGTGGCTCTCTTTTCAGTGTCCACGTTGTCCGTTCTCGTCAATGTCAGTTGTAGCCTATTTCTTGGTCAGCATTTGTTGGACTACATTCATGAGTTTCATCTGCTTCTACAACTGTGTAACAGAAATGGCAAATATGGGGTAACATTTGGGGTTAGATTTAATAAAAAAATTAAAATAAACCACTTTACCGTGTTACCGTTGGTAACACTTTACAATAAGGTTTCATTAACATCAACTAATAATGAACTGCACTTCTACATCATTTACTAATATTTGTGTTAATTTCAACATTTACTAATACATTATTAAAATCCAAAGTTGTATTTGTTAACCTTAGTTCATTCACTGTGAAGAACAAACAATGAACAGCTGTATTTGTATTAAAGGTGTCCTTGAATTTGAAATTGAATTCATCCTGGTATAGTTAAAAGAGCCCGTTCTCATCCTTTATCGTCACATAGAACGCTATATGACAAAACGGCGCTATACTACGCACATGGCACCCTTTATCGTTAATATAACATGCGAACCCACGCAAACCCAAGTCGTCATAAATCCTTTAGCGTAATATGAGTAGGGCTGTAATCAACCAAAGAAATCCTCAGTCGACCAAGGTCTTGTCCTGCGCAAACGATTAGTCGACAAAAAAAAAAAAAACGGATGTTTTGATTGAACATTTTTTTAAACAATTGTCATAGAGCATTTATAAAACAACAACGAAAAAACATCAAAAATAAATAAAACTATAATAATAATACAATTCTTTGAAAATTAAGTGATTTTTTTTAACTGCAAGTGAGGAGCTCTGTCCTTGGTCTATAGTGACAGTCACAATCGCGCACCTGATCACACCACACGCTACAAAATAATATAACACTATCTGCCACATAATGAAAAATCCTAACAAAAGCTCTCGTTACAGGCTGTATTCTTCTTTACTTACAAAGCTATGGGTTAACTTTTGTCCAGCCGATCTGTTAGGCGTTTTAAAACAACAGACAAAATAGCCTAAAAACAATCTGAAATCTAGGCTCTGTTGTAAGATAGCATATAAGTTTAATTTCGTTTTGTTACATTATTTAGGCTACTTTCAAATGAGTCAAGTGTACAAATAAAAACCTATTAAGAAAACAATCTATTGAGTCAGTATGATAAAGCCGTTAAAAGAGCTGCTCACGTCTTTTGTGCGCTCAAGATTTCAAATAGGCATGCGATGTGCGCGCTCATAATGGAGCAACGCGGTCGCCACCGTCGCCTACCTCCACAAAGATGTAGCCAGACAAAAGATTTAGATTTCTTGGACATTCTGTCGACTGAAAGTAGCGTGAACTGAATTAATACAGCAAATACTACCGGTACATCCCTTACTGAGCGCGAGCAGCAGCGCAGCCAGCCATGGGTACGGTTCCTGAGTGTGTTATGTGTGTGCGCTAAACTGTGGCGCAGTTACAAGAAATAGCCTAAATTAAAGCATTTAAAGTTGGGGATAAAACATAGGCTAATTATATTTAGAATACAGTAATAAATAACTGCTTTATAAAGGAATAAATATCAAGGAGTAAATCATTGAAAATGTATTTCTATTGGCAAAAAAAAAAAATGCGACTGGTCGACCAATAAGAATTTCAGTCGACCAAGATGCCATCAACTGATTAGTCGACTAAACGACTAAAGTTGACAGCCCTAAATATGAGACTACCTACCCCACCCTACCCCACACCTAAACCCAACCATCACAGTGCGTGTTATACTGTATTAACGACAAACGGGTGCCATGTACGTAGTATAGCGCCGTTTTGTCATATAGCGTTATAAAAGACGCTAAAGGATGAGAATACGTTGGTTAAACAACAAGAGTTCAGTACATGGACATAGCACAGTGAGTCTCAAACGTCATTGTTTTTTCCTTATTTAAATGTCGTTTTGAAAAACACCCCTGAAAAACAGGCAAATCTCAACAATAACACCGACTGTGACACAACAGTCGGGAATCATTAAAATGTACGCCGCCAAAAATTAGCATATGCCTACCCATGTTCAATGCCAGGCAGAACTGAGCAAGTTCTGCAGGTGAAGAAACAAGCGAGGATCATTGGGAAAATGGCAGATCATGGAAACAAATGTCATGTTCCAGGCTGTGCAGGGGATGTGAGGGCTTTAGTCATACCCTTCCCACAGTAAAGAAATGTCAACAGGCAGTGATTGATGTTTATCTGTAATCGGATACTCGCAACCGTGTAATTCGGAAGTTGTTAGTTTGCTCTTCCCATTTCACCACTTATTTTCTAAGCTGGGATGTATATACATGTACATATAAGATCCTAGTACAGTAATAAAGCAAACTCCAAGTAACGAGCATACAAAACGAAGTCAGTATGACAAAGTATTTATGCTGAGGTTAATATTTATTGCCTGTGTTGTCATAGATCTACAAAATAATACTGGAGATACAGATGTAAATTCCCTTTTGTCAAATAATTTTACTTTCATCTCATTTCATCAACAACATGTCAGGGGTTAACTAGGTTAGTTTAGTTGCTCACCAGATAATGTTAGCTCACTTAATCCTTCTAGCTAACCTGACATTCTCCACCACATAAGTTGAAGCTATATTTATTTGACGAGGCATCTAATGTTAGTCCATTTGTTTCATTTAGCCCGCAGTGCAACACCCAATCAGAGCAGAACTCCTCATTGCTATTCATGACTGTTCTAAATAAGGTAAAAACAGATTTCATTCTAGGGCCAATTTCTTAGAAATGGACCTGTAAAACCATATCTGGACATTTTAAATGCCCTTACATAAGCCACATACCCTCTATGTAGATATAAAAGACAAAATTAAAATATTATTTCACATCCAATAAAGCATTCTACACTGTAAAAAATAATTTCAAGATTTCTTATCACAACATATTTTCTTTTGTCAAATCAACTTTATAATAATTTATTTAGTTGAGATAACTTATTATTTTGAGTTTCTGATGATTAAATTTATCTCCTTCATTGTATTAACTCACTTTTTCCAGTTCAATCAACTTAAAATTTTAAGGAAACCCAGGTTACTTACTTTTTTAAGTTAAACCAACAATATTTTTTTACAGTGTAGTAATCACAACATTTTTTCTTTTGTCAAATCAACTTAAATTATTTATTTAGTTCAGATAACATATAATTTTGAGTTTCTGGTGATTAAATTAATATCCTTCATTGTATTAACTCACTTTTTCCAGTTAAATCAACTATAAATTTTAAGGCAACCCAGGTTACTTACGTTTTTAATTTAAACCAACAATATTTTGTTTACAGTGTAGTAATCACAACATTTTTTCTTTTGTCAAATCAACTTTATAATAATTTATTTAGTTGAGATAACTTATTATTTTGAGTTTTGATGATTAAATTAATCTCCTTCATTGTATTAACTCACTTTTTCCAGTTCAATGAACTTAAAATTTTAAGGAAGGCAACCAGGTTACTTACTTTTTTTAAGTTAAACCTACGATATTTTTTACAGTGTAGGGCAACTTTATCTAACGTTACCAAAGATTAACAAATACAGTAACGAATGTATTGCTCATGGTTAGTTAATATATTAACTAATGTTATCATAAAGACGTTCATAATGCTACAAAAATATTTCCATTTAAAATAAATGTGGTTTAAAATTTCTATATAAAACTTTATATAATATTAAAGAATTCTGAAAAATAATGTTTTGAGACCAAAATATTAAGCTGAAGAAATGAGACTGAAAATTCAGCTTTACTATCACAGGCATGAGCATAAGAGAGTTTTAAAAGCATTAAAAAATCGTACAGACCCCAAACCTTTGAGCGGTGGTATATACTGTATATGACATATGCACATTATGCAGAATGCTGACTGCAGTTTTTCCTGCTCTTTTCTCTCTCATATAGCCCTTCGGTCCTCCCTTTCTTCACCTCTGCAGCTTGTGATCATTCACCTTCTCTCTTATTTATTTGTACTTCCATCCTCTGCCAGTCTTTGCCACTCTCCCCTGGCACTCTCGCGAACCCATTTTCTGATTACAGTCAGCAATAACAATTTGCAGCATGGCTGATGCTAATCTAATAATGAGCATGAAGCACAGTGAATGCTGCTACACGTTCTTAATGCTAATCTGACTTTGGAAAAAGCCTCTGCCCTTATTGTAGACTCTGCCCTCTGGGGTTCTCTCGCACTACAAGTTTGACTTTATACCATATTATTTGTGAACAGAAAATCACTCTCAGTCCACTCTATCTGTACATATCAATGCAGCTGAGGGCAGAGTCTTACTTGTCTCACTGGACGTGTACAGACTAAAAGTAAGCTCCATTGACACTATCAGCTTTTGGGATTGACAACCGCATTTATTTACCGGTTTAAGTCTCGAAATGCCCCATTCAAACAGCAACTTAGTGTCTCGAATGCTGTCTATATGAACATGCAACGGGTAACGTCATACTCCTACCAGTAACCATAGCGAGAGTGACTAAAGTAATATCAGTCCATAAAACTGAAAAGTCTGATCACTTTTGACACACACTTGGGTCCAATCGAGCTGCAAGTTCATCAGTCAAATATTTGTTAACCAACAACAGCTTTTATATATCTGCGTAGAGAGCGGGGCATTTGGGACACACGCGTACTGTAGAACACAAAAGTGAATAGAGCAGCTCTGGTGAAAGAACTATGGAAACTTGTTTCCGCCATAGAATGAAAAATATAAACGGTAATTGCGACTTTTTATCTCACAATTCTGACTTTTTTTTCTCCCAATTGTGAGTTTACATCTCGCAATTCTTACATCTCAAAGTCAGAATTGCGAGATATAAAGTTGGAATTGCAAGATATTAAGTCAGAATTGAGAGAAATAAAGTCGGAATTGCGAGATACCTGTATAAAGTCTGAATTGCGTGATACAAAGTCAGAATTGCGAGATATAAAGTCAGAATTGCTAGATATAAACTCACAATTGCGTGTTATATAGTCAGAAATGCGAGATATAAAGTCAGAATTGTTAGAAATAAAGTCAGAATTGCGAGATATAAACTATTGCAAGTCTTACAATTCTGAGAAAAGAATTTTGACATATAAACTCTAGGGCTGTCAACTTTAGTCGTTTAGTCGACTAATCAATCGATGCCGTCTTGGTCGACTGACATTCTTATTGGTTCGACCAGTTACATTTTTTTTTTTACCAACAGAAAGAATTTTTTTAATGATTTACTCCTTGATATTTATTCCTTTATAAGCAATTATTTATTACTGTATTCTAAATATAATTAGCCTTTGTTTTATCCCCAACTTTAAATGCTTTAATTTAGGCTATTTTGTAACAGCGCCAGAGTTTTAGCGCACACACATAGAGCACTCGGGAACGCGCCTGTGGCTGGCTGCGCTGCTGCTTCGCGCTCGGTAAGAGATTATTCATTCAGTTAGAATGCTGCTTGTTTTGGCTTTAGTCGACAAAATGTCCAAGAAATCTAAATCTTTTGTCTGGCTGCATTGTAAAACAAAGACGACAAGACTCGTGGAGAGAGGCGACCACGTTGCTCCATTATGAGCCCGCTCACCGCGCGCCTATATTTGAAATCGAACTTGAGCGCGCAAAAGACGTGAGCAGCCCTTTTAACGGCTTTATCATGCTGACTCAATAGATTGTGTTTTCTTAATATGTTTTTCGTTTTTATTTGTACACTTTACGCATTTGAAAATAGCCTAAATAATGCAACAAAACGAAAATAAACCTCTATGCCATCCAAAATACACCCTATTATTATTCGGATTGTTTTTTAGGCTATTTGGGTTTTTTGTGTGTTTGTTTAAAACGCCTAGATCGGCTGGACAAAAGTTAACCCATAGCTTTGTGAGTAAAGAAGAATATAAAGCCTGTATGAGAGCTTTTGTTAGGATTTTTATAATGTGCCAGATAGCAGTTATTTTTTGTAGCGTGTGGTGTGATCAGGTGCGCGATTGTGACTGCATAGACAGTGCTCCTCACTTTTTTCAGTTAAAAAAAAATCACTTAATTCTCAAAGAAATGTAGGCCTATTATTATTATAGTTTTATTTATTTGTGATGTTTTTTCGTTGTTGTTTTATAAATGCTCTATGTCAATTGTTTAAAAAAATGTTCACTCAAAACAAGTTTTTTTTTTAGTCGACTAATCGTTGCGCAGGACAAGACTTTGGTTCGAACCAAGGATTTCTTTGGCCTAATAAACTCGCAATTATAGTATGATAGTCAGAATTGTGAGATAAAAAGTCGCACTTCTGTCTTTTTCTCACTTTATGTCTTGCAATTCTGACTTTATATCATTCATTTCTGACTTTATATCTCACAATTCTGACTTTATAACATGCAATTGAGACTTCATATCATGCAATTCTGACTTTATATCTTGCAATTCTAACTTTATAACTCGCAATTGCGACTTTATATCACGCAATTCTGACTTTTTATCACGCAATTCTGAGAAATAGTCAGAATTACAAGATATAAACTCGCAATTGTGAGAAAAAAGTCAGAATTGAGTCTGGCACTTCTGTCTTTTTTTCTCAGAATTCTGACTTTATATCACCCAATTCTGACTTTATATCTCGCAATTCTGACTTTATATCTCGCTATTCTATTCTTTATGTCATGCATTTCTGACTTTATATCTCACAATTCTGACTTTATAACACGCAATTGCGACTTCATATCATGCAATTCTGACTTTATATCTCGCAATTCTGACTTTTTATCACGCAATTCTGAGAAAGAAAGTCAGAATTGCGAGATATAAACTCTTTAATTGTGAGATAAAAAGTCACAATTATTTATTTTATTTTTTTATTCAGTGGCGGAAACAAGCTTCCATAAAGAACAGATCTAAAACCTACTGGAAGTACAGACAGCGAAACCATACAACAACCTGTAACACACAGTAGACACGTGTTTGTGCAGCTCAGAGCCGCTCTCTCGACTGTATGACTGACAGACAACTAGTTGTCTAGTCCTTTTTACTCACGCGCATTTTCTGAGAATGCAGTTGTGAATCCTGAGAATTTACATTCGGGAGTTTGTAGAATGCGGTTGTCGCTCCTATAAATAACTGAACTGAATAAAGGCAGGGATCTTCACGCCTTTTGCGATTGAGAGCTCCCTCAAGTGATAAAATCCTCTAGATGGCTACTTGTTTTGATATACTCAATTTTATTTAATTATACTTATTTTTTTCTCTGAAAGTGCCATACAATTTTAATAGTCATTTACCATGGTGCTGGCAACAATGTTGTTTGATTTTTACAGTGATTGTGTGGAGTGGCACCAGTGCGACCACTAACAAATTTTAGTCACACTGGCACAAAAAAAGGTTGCAAAATGCCACCATTTACTCGCAGTCTAGAGCCCGGAACAGTGGATTTCTAATGGCAAATTGGGGCTATTTATAGAATGTTCTTAGTTGGCAACTCACTGACTCTATGAGGGCTAATAAGTGCCCGCAAGCCCTATGTTGGAGTCAAATACAGGACTGACAACTGTATTCTGCTGCTGTGTGAACGTGGCCATTACAGTAGTTCACTGGAATCAACAAGCACATTAACATGTCATCCTGAACTAAGCATTTTATTTCTCTCTGTTAGTATAAAAAAAACATAAATTAAATACAAAATAGAAAAATTGAGTAAATAAACCACAAAGGATGTTTCATGGAAAGATGCTTAAAATTAATTTACTTATAATTATTTATTGACTATTCAAACTGCACTATGATAAACATGTACTATGAGAATAAAATAAAATATAATACTGCTCACCAGAGCCTGGTCTGAAAACTACTTGTCTGAAACCCTGTCCTTGATAATAACATATATTTGTTGAGTATGTGCATGAAGTGGGAGTGTATGAGACTTTGCATGATGAGATTTACAGAGTAGTGTGTTTGACCGTGTTGTGTAGTGGATGGCAGTGCTGTTGTCTGACCTTCATTAATCTTTACTGAATGAACAGTCAGTGCTTTATGCACTGTGTTGACAAACCTACAACCCTTTGAGTGTTTGTCTGTCCCCTTAGGTGTATTAATGCGTGACAGAATGCATGACACAGTTGTGCTGTGTCCATGTCATTCACAAGTGCCATGCCCTATTCATTTTGAATGGAATTCATGAAAAATTAAAATTGTGCAAATATTTGGTAAGACTTTACAAAGAGGTTTCATTATATATCATTAGTTAACTACATTGCTTAAGATCAACTAACAATGACCGATGCTTACGCAGCATTTATTCATCTTAGCTAATGTTAATCTTGTAAACACTTGTATCTGTAAACATTAGTTAATGGACTGGGAACTAACATGGATATAAATGTTTTTGTTAATTAATCTAAAAGGTTAATAAATGCTTTAAACTATATTTCTCATTGTTAGTTATATTCTTTTAACAAATAAGACCTTATTGTAAAGTGTTACCAAATATTTGAAATAATAGCATATATATTTTAAATGTAACTTGAGTTTGTCTGTCAGGATCCTATCTTGCACCCGGCGCATGCACGTCGGTAAACTGAGGGAATGAACTTGCGTGCCCTGGGCGGGTTGGCGCAAAAAGGAGTTGTGTTTCGGCGCAAACATTCCCTAGTGATATTTTGCAGTTCCAGAAAACAATTCCGGCACTGAGCAAAAAAAAAACCTAGTGGCGCGTTGCTCATAATGCTATTTTAAGTGTCTGAACCAGCCTTGGCGTGCACCTCGTAAATCTGCCATAATAATAACAATCCGCCATTGCAACATGCGCACCTGCTCTTAAAGGGTGTGTTGGATGACGCTCTGATTGGCATTGTTGGGGAGTAGTTAACTACAAGTACCATAGCTACTAACTTAACTACATTTTTCAGTAGCTTGGCAGTAGCTCAGTTGCTTTTTAAATAGTGTAGCTTTTCCAGTAGCTAACTACATTTTGCAGCAAGTAGCGGTGTAGCGTGAGCAAAAGCTACATTGTCAAGCCTGTGCGAATCAGTGCGAATGCAAGGATATTCTTCTTCTTGTTAGATTACAAACTTATTTTTTGCCATTACCGCCACCTGTTGTTTAATCACGCATCTTGTGGCTAACGGTTCACTGACGTACAGAAGTGGGTTGACACACCCATATTATGATTATATAGCAAGACGTGATGGCAGATTTGGAGGATGGAGAAACAGCTAACGTTAATTACCCATGGCCTCATTTGTCCAAGTTCAACCGGTATTTGAGAAAATGTTCTACATGCAATTTACGTTGGATGTATATTTCGTTCTTGCAATGTTGTAGGCTATTTGTTGCACTTTTGACAAACAGTCAGAGATATTTTAGTGTTGTGTGTAATAAAACAATACTCTTTGAAATCGTAATTGCATTGCCTTGTTTTAAACACTAAATATTTTACTTAAAACAATCCTCAGACACTTATTCAGTTATTTATAATATACGTTGTTCAAAAAGTAGTTTCAATGTCGCTCAGCTACTTTTCTGATTGTAACTTGTAGTGTAGCTAACTACTTTTCTAAATGGGTAGCTTGACTGTAGTCTTAACTACTTTAACTTACGAAGTAGCTTGTAGCTTGTCAAACTACAGTTTCAGAGTAGCTTCCCAACACTGCTGATTTGTCCCAAACCACACCTATGTATAATGAAGCTACTTCAGACTAAAACCTTTTAAAGGGATACTCCACTTTTTTTTGGAAATAGGCTCATTTTGCATTTGGCTCATTCTCTCTTTTCTATTTTCTGATATTTCAGAAGAATATCAGTAACCAGACAGTTTCTGGGTCTCATTGACTTCCATAGTAGGAATAAATATATACCTATGGAAGTCAATGGGACCAGAAACTGTCTGTTAACTGATATTCTTCTAAATATCAGAAAATCGACTGAACACATTCAAAACGGTAAAACCCAACTATTTAACTCTGGGGAATGGTAAAATGTGCCTATATAAAAAAAAGTGGAGTATCCCTTTAAACCTGCGTCGGGCGCAAGAGCCATTTATCCTGCCGGTAAAATAGCAACAGCGCCCAAGACCCGGCCACAAATTTAATTGCGCTTCGCACTTGATACTTGCATTTCAGATGGGGCCCTTATTTTAAAAACAAAGTTGTTGAACCGACTAAAAATCTGTTCTAATTCTGGGTCAACACTTCAAAAAGCATATGAGTTATCTTATCATAAGACCCATGTAAGGTTGGCCAACAATATTGTCTCGGAACTGAATTGTGTTGTGTAATGAATTTGTCCCAAGATACAATCCAATTAGATTAAATCATTGCTTTGTGCATCAAGTTGTATTAGAATTGAATTAGCTTTTGTAATGGTTTTTCGTATTTTTCACTTTTTGTAACACAAGACAAATTTCATACTCTGACTATACTATATTCTGATAATAAAGCTTTATCATATCATCATAAGGCACAAGGTGAACCAGGACTCCCACTGGTGCCTTTTCAAAAACAATAGGTGCATGTTGCCCTTGCATGTCACAGAATCCAAATCGTCCCTTTAGACAGTTTGTGCTCAGACGCGTATGAAGAGGCCGTGGTGGGGAAAACTATTTCCCAAAATATGCTTTCTAAATTGACTGTCAGGTTTCATCAAATTATGGAGGGCTGGCATTCTGCGACCAAATGAAGCGTTAAATCAGAATTGCATCCAGGGTGCATTAAGTTTGGTAATTGGGAAGTTAAACTGTAATTGTCCTAATTTCTTGATGCCTTCAACCCTCTCACGAATGAGCCGTCAGGTTGTTCTCTTGCAGCTTCACAGTGTCTGTGCCGTCCTCTGCGTCCTCAGGCCTCTTGACCTCCATTAGCTCTACATTGTGGGACGGAGTTGAGAGATGTCTGCCGTACATGTCCGTATGTCATCCCTTCCCATTACGGCACAATCAACAGTGACATTTTGTTTATTCCTCGTCCCCTACAGAGAGACCTGAGGTCCAATTGTGTTTAAATTGTTCTTTTTATAGCTAAATTAACCAGCTTCCACTATGATTAGGCCTTGGCTGTCACACAAAGGAAATTGAATGTGATGATGATGAATTGAGAAAAGTGTTTTTGTTTTGTTTTTTGTCCAGTTATGATAAACAGACAGTATATTGTCAGCTGGAGGCCGTGGCTGATTGTATGAGCAGAGCATATAAATAAGAGCAGACAGTGAGCCGTGAACCATCAGGGGCTCTGTGTCTGTGGTGTCCACACAATTAAAAGCTTTCCTTTTCTTGATCAACAGGCAAATATGAAAGACATGAGCTGAGTGCTTGACTTCAAAAAAAGGCCTTATTCATTCAGCCTTTAGTCTTCTGAAAACATCTCACTTTCAGGGCCCTGTCTGTACTGTGACTGTATTGAAAAAAAACATAAAAAAAAAAGATCTGCACTCAAAAATGCTTTAGACTTCCTCAACCAAACATTACTTGTATTATTTTCTTCTGAAAGGCGAAGCACCTTTGGCATTTTAATACTCTGTGTTGGTGTTTTTTTTTTTTTTTAAATGGTGATTTTATTTTATTTATTTATTTATTTTTTCAATTGTTTAACGTCTTAAATTACCTGGGAGCTTTATTCGTAAGTTCATATTGTACAGTGTGGTTCAAAAAGTATGAAATCAGCAGCGGAAATATTATTTATAATTTTTTTTTCTAATTTAATACAATGTAAACTTATAAATATAAAAATGTAATAATTAAGCAATTTGTGGTTTTGTTTAAAAAATTTTTATGTGATTAAAGATTGTATTGTGTAGACATACATTACAGACATATGCCGTATATGTATACAGTATATTCTCTTTGAAAAAAAGTCTCGTACTGTATGCAGGCTGCGTTAATTTGATAAAAACTTAAAAACAGTAATACTGTGAAAAATTATTAAATTACTGTTTTCTATTCAAAAATGTAATTTATTCCTGTGATGGCAAAGCTGAAATTTCAGCAGCCATTGCTGCAGTCTTCAGTGTCACATGATCCTTCAGAAATCATTTTAACGTGCTGATAGATCAGCATTTATTTAAAATACTTTTTTATTGTTTATAAATTACTTTAAAGGTGCAAAAACGCAAGTCTCTGAGTTTTTGCAGAACTACGCCCCCAGAGCAAAACTGCAACCAGAGGTGTGCATGCTCACGGATCACGCACGCACGCTTGAACGAGCTGTTAATAACCAAAGGAGCATCAGCCGCACACATCTTTTGTTACAGTCATAATGAGGTAATAAAGTTATAAATCTGCTAAGTCATTTAAAATATATGAAAGGAAAGGCATTTGAGTAAATTACACACTTATGTGTGTGTGTGTGAGGGGGAAACGGGGGTAGTAGAAAACTTCGTTTTTTGTTTCCATCTATCTCCATGTTGAACTGTTTTTGTGCTTATGATTGTATTATTATGGAAACACGTTCATGAACAATAGAAGTAGGGTTGGGTACTGAAACTCGGTTCTAACAGGGAACCGGTTCTGACGTAAACGGTAGTAACCAGACCGAATAAGAATGAAAATTTTGGTGCCTGATTTCGATCCCTGAGTCTATGGCACGTGCGCGCACTATACGGTTTATCGAAGCACTGTCTGATCTGTCTCGCATGTGCGCTTGCTCGCTCGCACTAGATTCCGGGAGATTTGAACTAATCTGCGATCATCCGGGAGCCGTTATCAATATGCGGGAGACTTCCGGAACGTCAGCTGATAGCGAGGAGATTAAACACACTTGAAATGTACACGTGAAATGTTTGGCTGCATTTCACGTGTAAAATTACACGTCAGAATAACGATTGTCTATGGATACAGAATCACCATTCGCACCGCCTTGACGCTCACGTCTTCATATTATATTGCGCGTGCATATTCTATATATATTATTATTCTGCTCCTCAGAGTTCTCTGCCGAATAGCAGCGCGAGATATTTGGCAGCGAACGCAGCGTCTCGTTCCCTATTCAGAGAACATGGGTTACACAGAGACGTTCTCTTTCATATGTTTACTCAAAGCTGCGCATAAGACGCAGTGGGAACGAAATATCAAACTGGCTCAGAGCTTAACTAGTAAATGACAAAATAACTTGCATGACTAGTTAAAGCAGACAAAACATGGGAACCTGTAGCCATGTCGATATTATATTACCCTGGTAGTAATCTCTATTAATCTCCAGTATAATTACATTGTTTGATATAATATTGTTTTATTTGGTATTATGCAAATATTAACTTTTATTTTATATTGGTTTATTTATTATTACCATATATTACTTGTATTTATATTGTAAGTTAATATTGTGTCCAGTTTGGCCCTGTAAATAAAGGGGTATTATTTTTTTTTTGACAAAGTGTGTGCGGTTTCATTTTCTTAAGTACCGTTTCAAGAACCGTTTAGGCACCGGAACCGTTTAAAAAATACCGAGTAGGTACTGGTATCGGATAAAACCCAACCGATACCCAACCCTAAATAGAAGTTATTACTTTGTATAGGACCCGTTTGAGCCCTAGAGCAGACCGGAGATCTCTCCATTTGTTGAAAGCTTCCCGATGTTGACTCGTCTTATTCCGATGCCTGGCACTAGACACACGTTTTATTTTCTTTGTCTTACGTGGAGTTTGCGTTGGGGTTTGGAATGAACTACAAGGCGGTCTCTTTGAATTCATCTTCTACTTTTGTCGAAAGTTGACTAAAGTTGTGTCGCTTGAGTTGTCTTCTCTGATACGGATAATGGCGGCGAATACACAAGCCTGCCAGACATAGCAAGTGTGAACGCACATGACGTCACACCAAGTCTCAAATTCAAGCCCTCTTATTTATTTTAAAGGGGTCATGAACTGGCTTTTTAAATTTTATTATATTGAGGTCAACTTATGACGTTCGCTTGGTTTTTGCATTAAAAAACATCCAAATGAATAAGAAATAGGCTATTTTGTACCCTAGTTTTGAGCCTAGCTGAAAAACGCTTGGTAGTAAATGCCCACTGCTGTGAGTGGATAGCAGTTTTGCATATTATAATGAGTTGCAACTTACCTCGTCGATGCACTTGTATTGTTTTGAAATGTCCAATGTTGTAAAATGACAACCGGAATCATTCGACCCAAAGTCTCTGTGTTGCACAATTCCTGTCAGATCCAATATAGACGGCACAGCACCGTCTCTTTTCCCTTTAATCGGTCTGCAAATCCAGTCTTGTTTACAGGACAATCCTCAGTGGAATGAAGCGAACAGACGACGATGTTTTACCTCATCAGCTGAACGTCATTAAAAATAAAGTTTATCCATGCAATCCTATTGGAATCCAGAGGAAGCATATGCAACGACTGTCGTCTTTCACAACCAGGCACTGCACAATATTCTGTGTAGCTCGGTAGATTCGATCTGGTTTTCGGTTTGTCATCACGAGGTAGGCATATGTTATTTAGCTATGCGTGATTGCATGTAATGCGAGAATCGGTGGGCGGGGCTAAACTGGCCTTGTTGAAGTCGGAGTCAAAAGCTCAAGGAAAATTTTATTTCTCTGTTCATCAACCATCATTTATTTTTTTTTTCAAAATGTGTGTGTGCTTTATCTGTGTCTATATATATATAGTTATAAAACACACAGATTGCTAATTTAATCAGCATTTACTCAGATATAGTGCATAATTGAACATGAATGCTCTGTGTATCCCTTGAATACCCTGCATTCTCTGCTGTGATGTTCTTTCTGTATTCTGGTCTTATCGGTAGGAGAGTTGTAGATCCTCTCAAGACATAAAGATTTTATTGCTGTATATTATGTAGGAAACCGCAAAGGGCAGCCTTTAGAATTAATAACGACACTGGACCAGAGTAGGAAACGGAGAGAGAGTCATGCACTCTTTTTCTATCTTTTCTCAAATTCAAATCACTCTTGCAATTTCCCCATCTACAAATCTGTCAGAAAACCCAAGTGTAAAGCAGTTTTTTTTTCAGTTCAAGCAAACTTGGTTGTCTAGATTTACTGCTCAATCAAAGTGTTTCAGTTTCAGGATTTTAGAAAAAACAAACCCACAGTGGACTGTAAAAAATAACCGTGATTTTAACGGTGAAATAATGTAAAAATGCTACAGTGCAAAACTGTTATTTGGTAAACAGAAAGTTTCCGTACTATACACGGTAAATAACTGTGATATAATTTTACAGTAAAATACCATTAAATTTACAGTTTTTTGAAAGTGAAAAAGAACAAATCATTGTATAATTTACAGTGAAAAAACATAAATTGACATTCCCACAATTCCCTGTGTGACACTTCACATTTTATGTATTTTTGTTGAAGTAACTATGTTTCCTCATAGTTTTATTGTTTGTTTTTTTCTAATCAGTTATGTACATTTGGGTTTTTTGCTACATTTAATGTTGTTAAAATAATGTTTATTGCATTTTTTTAATTTCATGTGTGTTACCATGATGGTGTTTAATGTTTGTGTGAATGACATTGTGCAGCTTCTTTAAATAAGTATTACTTTATACAAGTGTTCACTTGTGATGAGCTGTGATTGCTCATGTAACTCTCATCACTGCTGTGATGATTGTTGGTTGTCAGTGTATTACAATGGTCTAAAACAGATATAAATATGTCAATAAGTTGGTAAATCCACATTTTATCAGAAAATAAAATACGGTTTATTACTGTAAATTTTAAGTTAAGTCTGTAAAACCATTCACTGCTCCTACCGATATTTTTAACGGTAAACCACAGCTTCCGTTTTTTTACCGTACAATTTACGTTTTTTTTTTACAGTGGTATCAAAATGTCATACATTTTTATGGGAAGATCAAGGATAGTTCTCCCATGCCATCAAAGTCCAACTTACTGATTGGTTATCTGGTTGTTGCAGTACTTGAGTGAAAGACTATATACTTTATTCATAATATTTTAAGAGGTAGTTTTTGAAGGATAAAAACATCATGAAGGTGAGTAAATGATGACAGATATTTCATAGTTTAACTATTACTGTAGTGCTTGCTTAGCACAACAACAACAAATATTTTTACTAACTTAAAGTGTTAACCCTGCCTTTCAAAACTATATTATTGCTTACTGTAAAGTTAAGCGCAGCACTACATTCATCATTAATAATTGCTTTTGTTGATGCTATCAGAATAAACGGCTTCTGTTATTAGTTAATTCATCATATTTATTTTCTCTGTTGACCTTAAATGTTTGCTTGCTAGTCCATGAATTAATGAAAAAGCGTTAGCCTCAAAATGTTTTGCTTTTATGTGCTTCCTGGTCTTTGTACAAGGATATGAAGATAAATTATGTTGCATAAACGTTCTATCAGAGTAACCAGTGCTTGTCCAAACCACACAGTTTAAAAGCACATTAAAATGCAGACTGTCAATTGTGCTTATTATTAGATGTGCTCAGACAGCTCATTGCCATGACACTCTTAAACTGAAATTGACGTCATTTGGTTTACCCTACATGAACCCAAACGTTTGCCCTTTGACCGCCAGACTATTCATATTGGGAAAGATATGCAGAGAAAACAGCTCAAATGCATAATGAGATGCAAAGTAAGCAGGCGTTCTGACAGTGTGAGAATGAACAAAGCTCTTTAGCTGAAAATGAACCAAAATGTTTCTGTTGGTCAGTAATGTTTTAGTGTAATTATAGTTTTATTCATGGCGAGAGGTGAAATGCTAAGAATTTGCTACATGGATTTTGTAAATAGTGTTTTTGAATGTCAAAGAGAACGTTGATTTAAGTGCACTCGTTTGTTGAGTCAATGGAAACATCTTAATTATGGCTTGAAAGCACAAAGCTATATACAGTGGCCCCAAAAAGCATTTGTTTTACAACACAGTGATATTCAGACCACTGTTTATGTGGGCCAATGTCATAGTTTCACACATGATTTTCATTTTAGAATCCGAAAGAACCACAGCTCTGTAAATCACTATTTGCATATGACACCAGTAATCTGAAATTAGCATCTGATATTAGCATTTACCGTGACAGGAAGAGCGTGATTAAACTTCATTTCCCAAAACAGACCAAAATATGCCTCTTATGCGTAACCTTTAGCAAATGTTAAAAGATCTGAGCAATGTTTGTTTTGTCTGAGCAATCCTATTTACAGATGACTCAGTAGACTGAGCTATTGGCTTCACCTTTGTGTTTAGTGCCGTGTAAATACATTTTGCATTCTAATGTGCCCTTGTCCCACGTGAGACCTGGTGACAGGTTTAGAGGAAGTTTAATTAGGAAAAGGATCCTCTGGGGTGTGGCTAAAATACTTTTTCTGTCAAAATTGTGTATTCAGTGTTAAGCTCAGCTGAATTTTAGACTTCTTTGAACAAGTAAGGCACCATTATTAACTTAATTAAAAGTCCCCTGTAGTCAATAATTGTATCCCTTAAACTCATCTTTGATCACCAAAATGACATTTTTTAACTCTACCAGGGCTGTAGTACTCGAGTCCGGTCTTGGAACTCGAGTCCGGACTTTTTTATGGTCTCGGACTTGTCTCGGACTAGCTGGTATTTGGACTTCGGACTTGTCTCGGTCTCGGCCACTGGTCTTGCCAAATATGGCGTTTGGTCTCGAACGAGTCCAACATTTTTGTATGTGTGTTCATTTATTACTAGCCTATCAGGGTAACGTTAACTTAGAAAATGCCCAAATTAACCGACCAACACTACAACGGAGCGCGTCTTCTCATGCGGTTACTATAGTTACTGGGTGTTGCGCACAATTCTAATGATTCCCGCAGGTCTCTTATTTATAATGTGGGATATTCCCGCAATCGTAATCCACACAGATTATAAAATCAAATCATTCTTTTAATAACTATCTGCCAGACGCAATTTCACAAACCGCGTGAGTGTTCAGCGTTATTGTCGTCGTCGTCTCTCTTCTCTCATGTGTTGTGGAAGGCGCATCAAGCGCTGCCGCAATAATACACACTCGCGTTCAGGAGTCGGGACATGACGGAATATTCACTTGCATTCGAGCCAGTAGTGCATCGTGAATAAAGCTTAACATTTGCACGTCTTTTTAAGTCTTACCAGTTTAACATTCAAGTAATTTTAAACTATCAGTCCTTGCGCGCTCTCTGGAATGACTATGCGCACATTCATTGAAAATCCGCCTCAAGAACAGCTGGCCAGTAACAAAAGTTATTTTTCACGGATTAGCTATATTGCTTTAACACTCAAATCATGTCAATTTTGGTCTTCGTGACTATAATGGTCTAAACATAGTCGGTTTTGTCTTTAATAAGCATAAAACGCATGCCAGTATGAACAGAGAATCTGTGCTAGCTCTTAAAGTGACAGAAACCAAATGTGTCGATCATTAATTTTGTCGTCAAAACAAGAAAAGAGAGCTTTAAGTTAAAGGAATCAGGATTAGCCTATGTGTTTAATTTATTCAGGACTAAAATACTATCCAGTGTTCTTTTCCATTTGATTTCTTTATTCAGTTTCTGTCTATGAAGACTAGTGTAGACCTATTCAAAAACATTTCTCTTTATTTGTCTTTATTTGTATCTTTATTGTATTTATTTGTGTAACTTTTTTCTATTTAATTGACTATTTAAATCAAGCCTTGTGTTGTGTAAATTCTTAACAACATTACCCCATTGTAAAAAAATGCAATGAGCACAAACATTTAAGCAACATATATTTAAAAATTTTGTTTGGCAAAAATGAAATTCAGGCCCTGAAGACTTTTTTTTTCCTGTCCTGGACTCGGACTTCGACCTTTTTGGACTCGGTCTTGACTTGGATTTTTGACTAGTCCCTGGTCTTGGACTTGTCTTGGACTTCGACAAAGGTGGTCTTAACTACAGCCCTAAACTCTACTCTGTTTGTATACAATACAGCATCTCACAAAAGTGAGCACTCCCCTCACATTTCAGAAAACATTTTAGTATATCTTCTCAAAGGACAATCCACTGGTTTGTTAAGTATGAAAATACAATTATTAAACGTATTACATATATGCTTATAAATCAAGAAAAAAGCATTTATAGCTTTATTTATAAACTGCTTATTAATGTCTATTAATGCTTAATAAATGATTCATTAACTGTTTAGTCATGCTTAAAAATTGATTAATAGTGTGTAGTTATTTTAAAGTGTTACCTAAAATTTTCTAAAAGTCTGCTATATTCTATTTAAAATGTAGGCTACTTTTACATAATTTTGTTTGCTTTCGCTGAAATTTCCCTTAGCGCAACCTGGCGGTCATTTTGCGAACGACTTTAAAATACGACTGGTTTATTCTTGCCGCGTTGGATTTGACGCAGCAGTTGTCGCGGCGGTAATAGGCATTCTGGTTGAGTATCTACTGTAATAGGAGCTGTCTTGATGTTATTATTGAGGACATGATGTTTGATGCCTTATTAGCATGCATGCTGTATATCAGATATAATAGAAATTGATTTAATTCCTGGCTACTACGAGCTTATTAGAAGCCTGGAGGTTTGTGTGGATCTTTAAATGGAGATCTTACTCAGAGTTAATGAGTTAAAGTACACGTCTTGTGCACTCAGTCATTCACGCTGTGAAATACGGCCTAATACCATTTGCATATATTAACGCATCATTAAATTCAATAATGTAGTCATATGTTTTATTTGACACCTTCATATGTCATTTATTAGCCTGCGTTTGTGCATGACTGGAATGCCTTAAATCTTCATGCCTACTTTTTCAGATTTAAGTTGATGAGAAATTTGTTAAGTTGCATTATCTTTTTCTCTTCCTCTTCCAAAACACACAAGCTACATTTTCTACGTCTTCAGAACGTATGCTTTCCGGACAAGCTGTGCATTTATCAATGCCACAGTTGCAGTAAAAAAAAAGATCCTGAGCCTATTGCACGATCCATAGTTATGTGACAGCCGCCTGTGTGTTATATCTGTAAGCAGAAGTTAAAATTTAGTCGTGACAATGGGATGGACTTTACCCAGGATGCAGTCGGCCTCCCATGGCAGCAATAGCAGGAAAACATTGTCCAAGAGGAAGGCGCAGTTAATTGCACTGGGCAGCCACGCCACAGTTTGCCTCATGTGCTCCAGATGGTTCAGGACAACACAAGCTGCTTCATTATCAACATGCTCAGCCCTGTTTGTGCTGCTGGCACGAGGGGCTTATGGTTTATATTAGGGGCACATTCCAGGAAAATGGGATGTCCTCTGACCTTTTCCAGTTCTGATAGTAATGTATTTGCATGTAGACATAAACTTTAAAGGTGATGATACACGGGGCAGCTTTTTTGAGCAATGTTGCTGGACAATGTTGCCATCAATGGGCAACCAGATGAGACACAGGGCCCGTGATCCAACTCTTAAGTATTCAGATAGAAATGCGTTTCCCATTCTCAATAGGAAAGTTCCCAATCAACATTGCCCAAAAAAAATTGCCCTGTGTATCAAACATGAATTGAAAATGCACAATTGTACAATTTTGTACATTGGTAGTATATTACATTATACGGATAATTAATGCTATAGGAAAGCTCTGTTAACTACTACTAGTATAAGATACCTATAATCAATTAACTTATGTTGAATTGAATTAATTTAACCCTCAGGTGCTCTTCGTTTTGGAGTCACACTTGTTATCTTCCCGGTCAAAAGTGACCGGACACCTGAAAATGAAACTTTCTCCATCCCAGTAAAACCAATGCAATTTATTTTTGTTCTATAATATTTATTCTTTTTAATTTAGTATTTTGAGAATTTAATTGAATTTATTAATATTTATGCAATATTTATGGTTTATTTTTGCCATGAAAAAAAAAAAAAAAAATATATATATATATATATATATATATATATATATATATATATATATATATATATATATATATATTATTTTTTAGTTTAATATAGTCTAGGCCTTCAGAAAAAAAATAGTTTTTGAAGAAAATTAGCACCATCTGGTTACAGTATAGAGAAAAAGCGTAGAATCATGGTGTAACCACTAGATATCATGTACAGCTCTCTATGGAGAGGCATGTGAATTCCCCAGCTGTTTATGAACACATTTTTTTTTTTTTTTGTGGATTTGAATATATAGTTCAAAAATCTCAAAAACTATTTCTTATAAAAAATTTACAAAAAAAAACAAAAATTCACTTTTTTTTCTTCTTTTACAATTTCCCATTCATTTCCAATGGGGTCATTTGTGACCAAATACCACAAGTGTGACTATTTTTTTTAAGACCACTTAGCATGCTCATTTTTACAAATTCAAAACATACTTTTTGTAATCAAAATGTATTGGTGTGTACGTGTATAAAAGTGTGTTTGTGTGTGTGTGTTTGTGGGTGTGTCTGTTTTGCACTCTGGATGTTGTAGAGTGTTACCCCTTTCCTGCGGTGTACTTTTTTTAGAATTGTGAATTCAGAGAATTTTTTGTGTGTGTGTCAATTTTCCATTCATTTCCTATGGGTTGTCATTTTTGACAGAAGAGCAAAAGTGTGACTCATTTTTTTACGACCACTTAAATTGCTCGAATCATGACCTCAGAGTTTTGTAATTTTCTGAAGAAGCTGTGATTTTTAAATATTCAAAACAGATTTCTCTAATCACAATTTATTGGTGTTTTTGTGTATAAAAGTGTGTGTGTGTAGGGGTGGGTATGTCTGTTTTGCACTCTTGATGTTTTAGAGTGTCACCCCTTCAATGTTGAGCACTTTTTTCTGCATCGTGGCCGATTTGTAGATTGTACACAAAAAATTCTCAAAGTTTTTGTGTTTTTGTCAATTTCCCATTCATTTCCTATGGTCGGTCATTTTTGACCGAAGAGCACAAGTGTGACTATTTTTTTTATGACCACTTAGCCTGCTCGGATCATGACCTCAATTTTTTTTTGTGTTCACATACCCAATGCCATAAAAGTCACCAAGTTTCGTAACATTCCGATGAAGCTGTGATTTTTAAAATTTCAAAACAGAAGAGCATTTGAGTCGACAGTAAATGACCGAAGAGCACCTGAGGGTTAACCTTTTTTTAGTGGTACCATAAAAGTTACTAATGATTGTTATTATAACTATAGAGTTTAATTATTCTAAATAAATGTGATATCATTTTTATTGTAAAAAATGGCTGTTAAAAGTACATTTATTGATCGATTAATTGAATGATTAATCAATCGGTCAATCACTTGTAAATCTACAGTACATCTGAATCTTAATATTTTTTGTGGGTGCTGATTTTTACCCCCAGATACTTTGAAAAGTCTTTACTGTCTCTTTTTGATCAATTTAATGTATCAATGCTGAATAAAAGTATTATTTTTTTTTAAGTAAAAAAAAGAACTTACCCTAAATTTTTGAATGGAATGGATTTCCCTTCTGTGATGGATAACTTGGGGATAAAAATCTAATTAGGACTGGAAATGTCACTTTTGTTCAGTATTTCATTAGATAGATATTGCTCTACATGGAAACCATAAATAAAAAATGCCTTGTCAAGTGGAAACAGAGCTTAGTTCATAGCCTTGCTCTCCCATTGTGACAGTGATGTGCACAGAGACATGGCATTCTCTGCTTAAAATACAAAATTTCCATTTTGGACCCTTAGGAGATTAAAACAGATTTTTTTTCTCAGTGATTTTGGACAATTTCTCTGAAAAATGCAGGTTTACGTGGTTGCATGTTTGTGCATGTAGACGATCTTCACATCCTGCTGATATCACATTCTGATCCTGACTCCCTGAGAGATACAAACTGCTATACATGCTTGTGATCTGAGGAAACCACATGGCTGCGAGTCCATGAAACATTTAACACACAGTAATGCATTTACATTATTTTTAGATAGGATAGTAAGTCTGGTTTTTGAAAAAGAAGTGACGTGAAGGCCAAGTAACTCATACTCAGAATTTGACCACACCATTAAATTCTTCCGAGTTAGTGCACACACATTAGTAGTAATGAGTAGTGTACACGCACACGAGAGCAGAAGGCAGCCATTTTGCTGTGGCGCCCGGGGAGCAATTTGGGGTTCTGTGCCTTGCTTAAGGACACCTCAGTAATTTCCTAATCGTAACAGTATTGAGAATTGAACCCACAACCTTCAGATTACCATTCAGACTCCCTAATTAGGCCATGACTGCTCCTAAGAGATTTTGCCATTTTGAAAAGAACCGATTTTGCCCTTTTCCCTTTTCTTTAGATAAAAAAGAAATATTGCAATGGATTGTTCCCTTATACACTATCTGCTTGTAGAGCTGTCGCGATAGTCAATATATCGACTCATTCGCACGATATATGGAAGCGAGCGCGATCATTTTTGGTGCCGCGATATATTGCAACAGATAATTTGTTTTATAATTAAGAATAATAATTAGATTCATTTTTACATTAAAATGAATGTCATCAACATTTTAGTTGATCGCGCTGCCTCTGTCATCTTGTCTGCACTCCGTGTCAGAGGCGGGGCTCAGGCAGCGCGTTCATACACACACGCACACACTCACACACAGGGAGAGAGCGGACACCGCCAGGTGAAGAGAAGGCGTGAACCAACCAACCAACTGCATTTTAAAATGTTCTATTTCGTGACATCTACAGCGAGCCAGACAGTTAGGAGTTTTTCAGTTTTTCAACCTGGGAACAACAACTGCAGCTGGAGTTGGAGAGGGACCTTCTTCCAGACAGTTATCTGTTGCTAATGCATTTTCCTGTCCCGACAGTGCAAATATAAACGTGACAGCGCGAAATGGCGCACACTCACGGACAGCGTAACTCTCAGTGTTGGTAAAGTTCACTTTCTACATGAACTAGTTCAAAGTTCAGTTCACACATTTGAAAATGAACTAGTTCAGTTCATAGCTCATACTTCAAAAAATGAACTAGTTCATTTATAGTTCTTTTTTCCATATGTTGTGAGCTTTTTTTTTATTAGGCTATTATTGCCACAGCCCATACAACCAAAGAACGTATATTGATACAACCACAGACAACAATTATTTTATCGACGGGCAGTTTGCGCAGAAATGTGAGATTTTTACATCCGCACCGACCTCATAAAATCCGTTTCATACGTCTCCTCACTCACTGCTTTGTCGACGGTGGCCGCAGCGCGACACTGCTGGTTGGTGTTGCCAGATTGGGTGTTTTTTCGCAACATATTAAGGCCTGTTTACGTGTGTTTTAGCCGGGTCTTCGCCTGGAAGGCTCTGTACAAATCTGGCACCCTATTGTACTGAGAGAGCGTGCGTTCACAGACACCAAAATGAACGCGTTCACAGTAACGTTCATCAGGCAGTAATACAGTACATTCTCCAGTTCACCCAAATATGAACCAGGCACAACACTACTCCCTATTTAGCCAAAGAGATGCAGCCATTATGCACAAAAAACCAGCATGTAAAAATATGAAATGTCCTGTTGATGTATCTGTGCCTTTATGTGAGACACTTTAAAAGTTTAAATTGACATATTACTTTGTTTTGAACTAGTTCTTGATACCTGGCACTTTTTTGTTAACGAATGTGTATTTATTTACTTGTTTTCTTTATTTTGGGAATTTTTTTTCACATTTCACAATGTCTACATTGTGTACACTGTACTTGCATTATTATGCTATTGTCATAGTTAATCAGTGGCATAAAATGGTCTGAAAATGACAATAATATCGTTTATCGCAATTAATTTTGGTGCAATATATCGCACAACAAAAAGTAGTTATCGTGACAGCTCTATCTGCTTGTGCAATGCCTTAAAGGTCTTATTAGTTTGCTCTGTTGTATCTGATTTGATAAGATGAATGATGAAACAGTACAATGGGAGATTTAACAACTGGGAAACGGTGAGCATGTAATGCTTCCTAATGAACTGCCTGGTCTCTTTATAGTCAGTGACCTTCAAGTTCATCCAAAGTTTTTCTGACATGATTGAATGATTCATAATATGCTGCTAGTGATGTTAAATGTAACTCTAAAATATGATATTAACAATTAAGGAGAATCACTGGCAAATGTGTCAATATGATCTTGGTAAACACATTTGGCAGTGTAATACATTTGCAGCTTTGAAAAATCATTTCTTTATGCACTGCACATCTCTGTCTCACTGAAGGCAATGTCAGAGTGGTGTTCGCTCTCTTCACGCGGGGTTAATAGACAGACTGTCTTGTATATCCATGATTAATCTCTCTGACAGTAATGCTGTCCGTCTGTGAAGAGTGTCAGACGGTACAGAGAGGGAGAAATAATAAATGATAACCCTAACCCTGCACAATGCTGGCTATTTGATAAGGTAATAGGTTCTACTTTTTGCTGTAATGAAGGTCAAAGTCAAAACGTTCTCCCATTGAGAAAAACACTTAATGCACAAGGTTTTTAGAGCCTAGAAAATTTGATGACAGATTATATGTTGCAAAGTTGCTGATTTTTCTTAGGTTTAGTTTATCCTTTTAGTGTGCGTGATGTGTCAATGTCAAGTTTATTTCTATTGCACAGTTTAAAACAACTTCGAGTTGACAAACTC
This sequence comes from Hybognathus amarus, assembly GCA_030378365.1. NCBI lineage: Eukaryota > Metazoa > Chordata > Actinopteri > Cypriniformes > Leuciscidae > Hybognathus > Hybognathus amarus. The sequence goes on along the minus strand of JAQIUQ010001233.1, from coordinate 31,216 downwards.
AAAGGATGCTTGCACATGCAAGGTCTCTCGCTCGCTTTCCCTTTCTGCCATACGTGTGCTATGCGGTTTGCAGCACATTCTCTTTCGCTTTAGATTCCAGGAGATTTTAACTAATTTGCGGCATAACTAGTTGATCATGAGTGGCTCAACAGGTAGATATATAGATAAACTCATCTTCCAGGCATTTGAACGACCAGGTTGACACTTCAGCGTGAGAAATCGGGGGTGTGGCGTGTGAGCATGTGAAACCAATCAAATGCGTGTGTCTCATGGCCAATGTGTGAGGGTTAGCAGCTCTGGATTCATTCAGTTTCATTGGCAGTGGAAATATACACCATGTTTCCTAAAAAAGGTGCCTAACGGAAGCATATACAAAGAAAAAAGGACAGGACCTAGAATAGATCCCTGAGGAACACCAAACATAAGAGGGGCTCAAGCAGATGAAAATTATCCAAGACAAACTGAAAAGCTTCTGTTCGACAGAAATTAATTGAACCATTTTAGAGCATTTCCTTTGGTCCCTCCACAATGTTAAGAGATACGCGATATTATGGTCTATTGTATCGAATGCTGTGCTCAAATCTAATAACACAAGAATAGCATGATCGCCTGAGTCCACAGTTAAAATAACGTAATTAAAACTTTCAACAGAGCAGACTCTGTGATATTTCCTAAAACCTGACTGAAATATTTAAAAAATGTGATTTGTGTTCAAAAAACTCAAATAAAAATAACAATTATTAAAATAACTTTTAATTTTATAAAAATATATATATATTTTTTTTTTACGAATTTTAAGTTTGGAAATTGGTCTAAAGTCAGAAAGATCAGGATTTGGTTTCTTAATAAGAGGTTGGACAACAGCATGGTTCAGACTCCGGCATAGTCCCTTCAATAAGGCACTTACTAATTATGGACCATAAACTAGGTCCGACAGTATCTAAAACTTGTTTAAAAAGGTATTTAGGAATCTTGTCCTGCTGTGAAGTGGTATGCTTTATCTGATAGACCACTTCTTGGAGGGTTTCAAAGGAAAAGGGTTCAAACTGGGATACAACACTGGAACAGTTTACAGACGGATTATTAGTTCAAAGTGTTTTTGATGAATTTGGGAGAGCAACTTGTAGAAAATAGAATTGGTATCACTTTACTTGAAGGGGTGTGCATAAGTTTTATGCATGTTTGTGACAACTGTCATTAAGTGTCATTCGCTCGATTATGACATTAATGCAAATATGACATTGTTTGAGATGTCTTTGTTGAGACACTTTGACATAAACCAATTCATCAACCTGTCAGTGTCTGTCATGATAACTTGACATTACTAAGACAACACAACCTGTCATAAATATGTCATAGCAGATTAATTATCAAACTTAAAAAAACATATTGGTTAACATTACAATAAACTGTCATGTGGTTGGTTTTGACATTGGCTGTCATGAAGCCATTATAACTTTTCTATGACATTTTAATGACAATTTGTAGTTGAGGTCACGAATGACACAGTTATAATGACCTCATGACAGCCAATATCAAAGCCAACCACATGACAGTTTAACTTCATTTTATGTCAAGTTGTCATGACAAAGACACTGACCGGTTATGATGTTATGGTTTATGTCAAGAAGTCATAACAAAGACATCTCAAACAATGTCATATTTGCATTCAAAATGTCATTATTGACCGAAAGTCACTTAATGACAGTTGTCATAAACATGCATAAACCTTACTTCATATTCAAGACATATATCATGTCATGGTTATGAAGGTGTCAGATCAGTCTTATGCACACCCCTTCAAGCAAAGTGTTATTATCGAATTTTTGGCCTATGACAATGTTTTGTAATGGCCTCTGAAAATATTTAGTCCTAGCGACGTTTACTGCATTTTGAAAGGTTGACAGTGAAACTCTTAACATTTCATAAGACACCTGAAGCTTGTCTTTTTTTCCACCTCTGTTCCACACGTTTACAGATCTGTCTTAAGGGAATGTATGATATGAACCAAGGTTCTGATTTTGGTTTAACAGTTTTATGTTTTAAGGGAGCAATAACCTCCAGAATATTTATACTGGTAATTGAATAGAGTAAGGTGTTCTTCAGCACTAAATGCCTCTAAGGGAGCTTCTAAATTACAAGACTTAGATGCCTCTTTAAAGACTGTGGAAAAAACTGCCCTGGTGTCAGCACTAATTTTCCAAGACCATTTGGTAAAGGTCTGAGGGTTTACAGATGGACAATAGAGAGAGGTTGTAAATATTACAGGTTTGTGGTCCGTAAAACTGACATCATAAATTTCAATATCATAGATGGATAAGCCATAAGACAACACAAGATCCAATGTATGGCCAAAGGGTGTGTGGGGCCTTTCACTGAGCTGTTCAAACCCAAAAGAATCAACAAGAGTTGGAAAGACTTTTGCCAAAGAGTTCAAAGAGCAACATATGTCTGTATTAAAATCTCCTAGAATTAATAGTCCTATTATTTTGGACACTATCCCCAGAAAGGCAGCAAAATCATCAATGAAGTCTTTGTTTGGTTTTGGAGACTTCCATCGCTATCATCACATGCTTTGACAAGTCCATTTTTAGAACTTGGAACTCCAAACTGAGATGGGTTTCCATTGTTTCAACATAGCATCTAAATTTGACCTTTAGTGTGTGTGTGTGTGTGTGTGTGTGTGTTTGTGTGGTTAAACTCTTAGTACTCATAGCTATTGGAAATGGTACTGAACAAAACATATCACAATGTATCATAGTTCTTGCATAGTAACCATTAGAGATCTGTTGCTTATTATTATAAATGAATTTAATAATTATATTTGAACTATTATGATAAATCATAAGTATTAATTATATTAATTGTGAATAATAAATATTCATTAATAAATACAATTTCATTCGCTGAATAAAAAATGGTGTATAGGATTTGAACTCAATTCCATTAAGAAATTTAAAAGAAATGTCAAGTAACATTTAATAAAATGTGAAAGAATGAAATGGTATTTCTAAGTAAAAAAAAATGTAGTGTAAAACATGCAGATAGAAATCAAATACACTCTCATAGCATTACTGTCTATGTTAATCAGTTAAACAGCATTCTTGTGCTAATGATGATGTGATAAATGGAGCCGTGTGTTTCTGATGAATTTGTTACAGTTGGACTTGGTTGGAAAAAATAACGTTGAATGTTAGAATGGTCTGAAAGTGCATGCTAAAGCACAGTCATGCTCTTTGCTTACGAGCCTGATGATTTTCAGGTCTGGATAAGCCATGAAATTGAGTGAAATTATAAAAACTTGTGGAAATTTCAATGGTGAATGTACTTTATAATATTTCATTGACTAGATATTGCTGTGCTTGTGTAAAACCAGAAGCCTGCTGCATGAAACCTCAGGCTGTCTGTCAACCATCTTATGGAGGCATTTGTACACTATGGCCTGGTTTCACAGACAGGACTTAGAAAGACGGTTCACTCCTATAAACTTATGAATGGGAAGATATTATAGAATACGTCCCACCTTCTACGTAAAAGTGTCAGTCACTGATTGATAAAGTCATTACGTCACTGACTCGAGACTCACGCTTGGGACTGCAGATGCGCATTGGCTGGTCTAGCCTTGAAAATAATGCACTTTTTAATGCTATTTGAGCTTAACCCTCCGGGTTCGGCTATCTCACCAGCTCAACAAGCTCACTTTTTTCCTTATTAGACTCCTAATTACTCTGTTGATTTTGATCTTACATATCACATGTAAGTGTTATATGTATCAAACACTTATTTGTAAGATATGTTGTATTAAAAATCCAGTTTAATAAGAATCATGTACTTCATTTTGCTGCGCTGTGAGTAATAATACTATCGTAATAATCCTGCAAAAGTTACCTCAGAAGTGCTGGTAGTTTCATTCCGAGGAGCAACGGTTTCAGCTGATGTAGTAAAGTAATTTATTCTTAAGTGCTTTGTTCTAATCACGTTATAGTGTCTGTAAATTGCACAGAGACTTTTTAAATATGAAATGCGTGAATCTTTTATCGTGTCATTTGGTACATTCAACGAACGAAATGAACGAATTGACTCAGGAAAAGATTTGTTCATTTTGATAAACGAGTTCGAACAGGAAAGTCACGAACGCGCATGACGGAACAGAGCAAGGCGAGCATTTGTGCTTATAAAACTTAAACTTTGTTAATTTTTTTTTTAAGTGACTGATCATTTTGCTTGATAAGACCCTTATTCATCGCCTGGAATCGTTTAAAGCCCTTTGAATAGTTTGCAGTTAGCACTGAAACTGTCTTTTGGACCTTGAACCGTTTGGTTACCAGTAAAGTGCATTAAATGGAGAAAAATCCTGTAATGTTTTCATCAAAAACCTTAATTTCTTTTCGACTGAAGAAAGAAAGACATGGACATCTTGGATGACATGGGGGTGAGTAAATTATCAGCAAAAGTGTTTTTTAAAAGTGAACTACTCCTTTAAGAACCAACATTTATGAGACAGCTCATGTCAGATAATTTAAAATGTTATTTAATTCAGCAAGCGGTTTTTGACATTTCAGGATTCCCCCATTCAAATAGATAAGCCGAGGTCTTGGATGCCTGAAATGTCTGCCCAGAGGCTTGCATATATGGCCGCCGAGTGAACAGACTTCCTTTTGAAAGGGACTTTGGCTTAGATTAAGCCAGGAGTAGTCCTTAGCTAAATCTGAAGATTAGTACCTGGGATGCAAATCTTTACCTACCAATCCCTATGAAATGATTTCTGAATAAAAAATCCTTATCCATTAATCAAGAACGACATCTAATTTATTGGACTGTATTGTGTGGAAACCCTCTTTTTGAGCTATTAGCGTGTATGTCTACTATATCCACATATATTTGACATGGCGTTATGGTCATATTTTACCCCCAAATCTATCTTTTACATATAGAAAATACAGCCTATTTTAGAAGCTTTTTCATTGTGACTTTTTTTTATTATAATAATTTAGCTAATTTCCCCCATATGATTATTATCATTCATCTGGGCTGTTCTCATATGGGTGTTTGTGTAATTTCCATTATTCTAAATGGTACTAGTTGAGATTCTCATTGCAATGCAGTATTGTTTTATTGTATTTGAATAAATAATATACTGTAATAAATGTAAATCAGCATAACTTAAAGGAATTACAAGAAATTAGTGTAATTGGGTGTGGGGGGTCATTTTAATAACAGTAATTTCACACAAAAAATATGATCCTAACTTTTTTAAATAATTATTTTTTTCTTATACCATTTGATTTAAAGGTAAAATATGGCCTGTGACTTGACAGGTTTCAGGAGATTCACCCATACTGTGAGAGCTGCATGCTGTGATTTGTGCGTGGATGTGTGTGTACATACATAATAATGTGTGTTGAAAGTAAACTCAATTTCTCAGACTATGTTTTTATTTCACTTGAACACACACACATCCACCCACACTCTCTCTCCTGCCAGAGAGCTCATTTGTCATATCCATCTGCCACCTGTAATGCACATTGTGCAACTGCAAAGCAAAAGTGTTCTTGCCAAACACCTCTCAGCTGGCACCCAAGATGGCAACGAAATACGAATAGCACAACAACAAAAATCTAATCAAAATCCCACAATGCGACCATAGAGCTGCTATCCAAACTCTGGTGAACTGAGAAAATAAAATGACATGATATTTGGCTGGTATGATTTAAGTAGATTTATGATAATGACACATAATTTGTTCAGTTTGTGTGATGTCGTCTGGTTAAAAGCATCAGGTGTCTAGCAGTATAATCGATGCCTAATCGCTAATTTAACCTAATGCAAAATATTGTGGGAAATCTTTCAACCCTTACGCCAAAGCTCCAGATTGCTTGTTTTCCTATTGAAATGACTGGATTTCGCCGAAGAAAATTTGCACCATTCACACCTTTAGTCTCTTTAGATAAAGCTAAGCTTGCTAAATGACAAGCAAGACACTGCAGGATGCAGAGAGCATCTGGAGAAGACGGTCACCTGTATATTGGATCCATTTGCCCTTCACTAAAGCCTCTGATGCACATCATGGATTTATATACATTGGGCTGTCGCATCATTGTCCTGGGGTGATCATCTCCAGCACACTTCTGCCTTGATGTTAGCACTGCAGCAGCTGGTTTGACATTGCAGTCACAGGTCAATGGGGTCCTGTGAGGTGGAAAAGGCTGGACAGTTGTATATCTCTCCCTTGAGATAGATGGTTAAAGAGAGAGGAGCGAGTTATGGTGAGTGGGTGATGGGAGGAGAGGCAGATGGTGTTTGCTGGTCGGGGTCGTTGGCAGAGCAGCTCAGGTCTCCCCGGGTCACTAAACAGACACCTCAGCTCTCTGACCTGTTCAACCTGTCATAATGGCTCGCTGCCATCTTATATATAGACCCCATCAGACGTACATGCTGCCATGAAGTTAGCCACTGATTGAGCCCTTTAACACTATTAGGTTTAGAGAAGATATGGGTCAATGATGACACTTGTCTTCTATGATGAGAATGTTTTTCATTTCTGAACTAAAAAATCATCCTTATTTGGTAGCACTTTATAATAACTTTAATTAATAAATCATTAACAAACGTTATACTGCTTAACAGATCATTAGTTAACATAAGGGGCGTTCGCACCGGAGGAACCTTTTCATAGTTCCTAAAACTATTTGCGGACGTATCCTGATTTTGGCGTGTTTGCACTTCAGAAATTAAGAATGAGTTTAGTTTTAAAGGAGCTAATTTAGCTCCTACTTCGGAGTTGGGTCTAAACCAGTGTTGGGGTAACCTGACTCCGCCAGATGGATTTGCTCCACATATCCATCTGGAAACCTTCCAGTTGAAGTAGTTTTGGAAAGGGCGAAAATACTGGTTAGCTGATTGGCCTATGTTGGTGATAGACGGGCCAAATCAACCAATCAGAGCAACTCTTGCCGAAACCAGTCGGGAGAAGAGCAAAAACATCTTTTCCTCTGAGAAAAGCCTCCAGAGCAGTGTTTTGCTCTTCTTTCAGTGAGGAAATACTCTGTAATTCCGATAAAACTTGCTCGATAGCCACGCTGATGCTAGTTTCATCCGCTGAAGCCGCCATGTGACTCTGGACTGAACTGTCGCGCTTCTCGTTGCGTCACACCTCAACCCGCCTCAAAGCCAACGCTGATTGGACGTTCGCTTGGTGAACTGCTCCCTAAATTTTCTTTAACGGAAAGTATCCAGACTGATCTGCGAGTGAAACCTTGAAAGCTCGCGAGATCAGGATGGTCTCACGAGGCTAGTGTTGGGGTAGTTACTCAAAAAAAAGTAATTAGTTGCTAGTTTGTAAATTGTAATGAGATTACTTTACTAGTTACTGCATTGGAAAAGTAACTTCACTACTTATTACTTTACTTTCCTGTTTCTTACTTTACCGTGTAAATACATGGACAAACATCATAGCCTATCATCAGTTTTGCCCTATCATCACTTTATTGTAAAAATTTATACAAAATGGCATGAAAGAACAATTTCTTTGTCTGCACAAATAAATATGCCACACTGTAAAATTCACAAACAACAGAGGAGGCTATGCTGGGGTCATTTTAAAATGGGGTTTAACACAGAAGTTTCAAAACACAGGCTGGGAGAATAAAACTCTTCTGAGAACAAAACCAGCTTTTTATTCGACTCATGGCATTAATAAAAAAATAAAATAATTAAGATGTCAATGAAAAATAATAAAATAAAGGTCACTTCATCCCATAAAATTCTTAATCTTAATTTAAAATGCATTTTTCTAAACCTGGGGGATTAATGGTCGACAGGGGAAGCATGTCTTCTACAATGAACCCTGCAACAATCCTGTTCATTTCGTTTTGTGTTATCCAAGACTTTCGAGCCTTGTTTTTACTCGACGCGTCCGCACGAGCGAAAAGGTGTGCGCGGCAAACAGCGCACGCGATGCCGCATCCGAGGATGAACGACAAGAAGCCGAAATCTGCACCGAGCATGTAGCCTACATCTCCGCAACGGCACACAGTTTGCTCATCTAAATCAGTTTTTTATGTTTACAAAATGAGCCTAAGATCCATGTTTTATAAAATGTTCCACGAAACTTAATGAAATGTTTAGTGAAATTAGAAAATAGAGATCTGTTCATTTAGTTCTTTAGCTTATATACATGTTTTTATATCCACATATTTTTGTTCTAATGTCACAAGTAGGTAATAATCTTAGGGTTTACTATAGCCTACATTTCACACAAATATTTCGAGCAATAAACTGAAAGTAATGTGAATATTGCCATTTGCCGAAACCATGTCTCTGTCTCCACTTCCCTCTCTCATTCACTCAAATCGGTCTTTATGGCAAGGTGCAAAGCGCACCACTAGACAAAACTTACCACCACAGGCAAACACGGCTTTGGGTAACACAGGAAAGCGCGTTCCTTTAGTATGGTAAAGTAGTGTAGCTAGCCAATATTTTCTAGTGTAATGCGAACTTACTTCACTTCATTACCCAAAAATGTAATATTGTTACTGGTAATTCATTTCTTTGTAACTGCGTTACCCCAACACTGGCTTTAAACACAGCACTGTAGGAACTGCCGGTGACATCTAGTGTACACTGATTTGGCCAGCACGCAAACAGCAGCACCCACCATTTAAAATAAAACCTTTGTGTATATACACAGGTTATAGCCTATTTACTTAAAAATTAACCCTACGAACATGGAAAACAGTGATAGATGGGCCTCTTAACCTTTATCCCAACTTAAACTCCTATGCAATTTTCAATGGGACCTGTACTCCTGCTCAGCTAACGACACTGGATAGACCACACGACATACTGAAAATAACTTTTCATATACTGTACTATATAACAGTGCGAGTCTACAGTAATAACAGTATTAAGCACAGGACTGTTCATTCGATAAACTAATGAACATGGAGAAATGCGAGCACTGTGTTCTGCAGGCAAGGGGGTGAGTCGACGGAAGTCTGAAGCCTCGCGGGAGCAGAACTTTACTGGCATTAGCATTTCCATCTGACTCCATTCATATTTCTGGCGTGACTTCTCAGTACAGCAGAATAACTTCACATCTGAGGCATTTGAAGATCCCATTCCGTCCATTTTATTTGTAAAAGACACGACAATGTAGTAAATACTACATCTACCTTGATGTAGCTTATGTCATGGCCCACGTCAGAAGGAAGTCTTTTTTGTAAAAGTCGGCTGGCCAAGCGATTGTCATCAGTGAGTCGCGGGACTCAACTCTGTCACACAGCGGAGAGGACCCCGTCGGACACATGGACAGGAGGCAAGCTTGTGGGCAACCATAGGGGGAAACGTGCCGATGGCAAATCACTGGCAATAATACATTAATTGCAGCATATACCTAGTAAGACTTCTCCTGCTTCCTGAGCCAATCGTGACAACTCATCAGCCTCTCCGCCTGCTCCAAGCTTTTCGGAAGGGGAACGATTATCAGATTTCTCATGCTGCATAGCCACTGAGGCGACAGGTGGCTTGCCTCACGTCACTTCTCCGCGGCGTCAGAGATCTGTCTCTTAGTCGGTTAGACTGCGCGCGATCAGGGAACGTGAAAAGTGGGACAAGAAAAACCCCCGCCTAAAACGGGCTTCACTTGTCTCAATGGAGTTCTAGTGAGGTGGCTCTGTCCACTTCTTATACTGTCTATGTTCTCGAGGCTCTGGCTGGCGTTCTCAGTACCGTCAAATAAAGGTCTGCAGCGCTGTCAAATAAAAAGCCACAACAACATGCGTGGCTCACGTCACTGCTTACAGGAAAACGTTCCTCTGGGAACCACCCTGTAGAGAACTACCTGGTGCGAAAGCATAACATTTTTATATATAAGAATGGTTAGTTTCGAATCCTTGATACTTGATTTGGTCAAGAGCTGTGCTTTATTCACGATAAAATACGCTACGACCGCTTTACCCAATGGTTCTATTGATATCTCTGAGCAACACTGCGGTTCTACGTTGTTTTCATTTTTGAAGTTTCATGCATTTTACATATTGGAACGTTGGTTGCTGTTCTCGCTCATGGACTATTTCTTCCAGCGGAAGGGTGGGCTTTTAGTGATTTCACTTCAAGAAAGTTTTGCACTAACATAGTCTTTTACTTTAATATTGTGGTGGCAACCGTTTATAAATGTCTTGAGGCAAGATACAGCACAGCCTCTCCCCTCATTGCTTACACACACACACACACACACGCGCGTGTGTGTGTGTGTGTGTGTGTGTGTGTGCGCGTGTGTGTGTGTGTGTGTGTGTGTGTGTGTGTGTGTGTGTGTGTGTGCATATATATGTGTGTGTGTGTGTGTGTGTGTGTGTGTGTACGTGTGTGTGTGTGTGTGTGTGTGTGTATATATATATATATATATATATATATATATATATATATATAATATATATATATATATATATATCATACATATACATATATATCATATACATATACATATACATATACGTATATATATATATATATATATATATATATATATATATACATATATATATATATATATATATATATATATATATATATATATATACATATATATATATATACACACTGTATAGTGCTGTCAAACGCTAAAATATTTAATCACGAATATTCGCATTAAAGTCATAGTTAACTTGTGATTAATCACACATTTTTATCTATTCTAAATCTCTATTTTTTTTGTCCCATTATTTAATGTTCTTATCAACATGAAAAAGTGGATCGGCTTGCTTTACATTTGAGAATTTTTATTTCTACACTTTTTTAATTTTCACTCCATTCAGTCTCACTTCTGTCTAAGGAGATACAATTGAGATATTAATGGATGTCATTTGTGATTTTTGTTTCCTTAAAAACATTCTGGACTCAATATCTGCGTCTATCTCCTGATGCTATGTAACACCAAGTTTCAGAATTGGCACGTTTTCCCAGCTGTTTGAAAAGAATCACTTGCTTCATCAGACATTTTAGAATGCCTAAACCGTCACTAAATAAATTTACATCTGTTGTGTCCTTGGCTCTGTCATCAGAGAGTTTGATGAGGCCTGTAAAATATGTTTTTTGAATATATTGCTCATGCATATGGGAGAGGCATTTGGGGTGTGATTTCAAAGCTCATGCATTCATGCAGATGCACTTGGAATTGAGGGAAGTCACAGCGGTGTGAGCACACTGGGTGTTCTGAGTGGTGTGTGAGTGACTGAGGAGAAGAAAGAAGAAAAAAACTTCTCAAGAGCTTTTTGTCTCCTGAATTACGCAAGAAAGGTTGTCATTCAAAGCAGATTGCGGCCACTGTTTGATTGATGGTTGCAGTTATGTTGTTGATTTCATTCATTCAGAAAATAATTCCTGCAAAATGAAAAACCTGTATATTTGAAATGCCTCTCGTTCTGTTTTCAGCTCCAAAGATCAATGACCCATCGCAAGGTTATTCCATGTTCCCCAGATGTGGTGTGCTGATCTGGAATTTAAAATGAATGGCATTGCTTTGTTCTCCGTAGGTCTGTCTCTGCTGAGTGTTCACATTATTGTTCACAGACCATTGTCTCGGCTCCAGCCAGGGAAACAAATGCGAGTACATAAGTCCCTCAATATATTTCCCAACCACACAGCCTACTTTCAAGTAATGAACACATTTACTGAAGTGCTTATTTCAACCTCTATATTATATTTTGCTTGAGCTGATGTAGGCTACTTTTCTTTTGTTATTATGTTTTATTTTAATGTTATCTTTTTTTCAGTCATTTTGTTAATTATATATAGTTATAATTTATTGGTGTATCCCTGTCAAAGTCTTTTGGCAATGCTGATGCAGAGACACCCAGAGTTCAAATACCTTTCAACATTTAGGGCACCTTGATTATTCTGGATCAAGTTCATTGTCTTGCTTTGGTCCCAGAAACACATTGTACTTTATATAACAGAAACATTGTAGTGTGGTTGGCCCAAGAGATGAGTGTAAAAGCAGTTTGATAGAGCTGGCCGCAGGCATGGCTACCGGTATAATGGGGCGGTAGAAGCTTTGCTCTTTTGTGTGGTCCTCAGAGGAACGCGGGAGAGTGCAGTCTCTGTACGAGGTGATCGCTCAGAGTGCTTCCTGAAGACAGGGCCTTGTAGTCATATCACAACTGAAATGTACACAACGACTTCAGTATTACTGCTGAAGAGCTATACACTCACCGGCCACTTTATTAGGTACACCTGTCCGACTCGCTCATTGACACTCTTAATTTCAAAGCAGCCAGTCACATGGCGCCAACTCAGGTGCGTCTTAGGCATGTAGACATGGTCAAGACAATCTCCTGCAGTTCAAACCGAGCATCAGTATGGGGAAGAAAGGTGATTTGAGTGCCAACTTTGAAACGTGCAGCCATGATTTTGTCTATTGATGTGCCAGAAGGGCTGGTCTGAGTATTTCAGAAACTGCTAATCTACTGGGATTTTCACGCACAACCATCTCTAGGGTCCACAGGAGAGTGGTGCGAAAAGAGAAAAAACATCCAGTGGAGCGGCAGTTCTGTGGGCGGAAAATGCCTTGTTTGATGCCAGAGGTAAGAGGAGAATGGCCAGACTGGTTCGAGCTGAATAGAAGGGCAACAGTGACTCAAATAACCACCCCAGGTTTCCCCCGACTGCCGAGGTGGGCAGAAGAGCATCTCTTGAACGCACAGTACGTTCTGAGAACTTTGAGGCAGATGGGCTACAGCAGCAGAAGACCACACCGGGTGCCACTCCTTCCGGCCTAGGGACAGAAACTTAAGGTAGCCAACAATTTGCACAAGCTCATCGAAATTGGACAATGGAAAGATTGGAAGAACGTTGCCTCGTGTGCTGAATGGGGGTGCACAATTTCTGCTGCGACACTCGCACGTGTAGGGTCAGAATTTCGCGCGCTCTACGGCATTGAAAGCATCGATCCATACCTGCCTTGTATCTAGGCGGTTCACAGGCTCGTGATTGGCGGTTGGTTGTCATCGTGTTGGGGAATATTTTCTTGGCACTCTTTGGGCCCCTGGGTACCGGTTAAGCCTCGATTGCCACGCCACAGCCTGCCTGAGATATTTGTTGCTGACCATGTCCATCCCCTCTGATGCTACAATGTACCCGACTTCTGATGGCTACTTTCAGCAGGATAATGCCCCAGTGTCATAAAGCTGGAATCAGAGTCTAGACTGGTTTACTTGAACATGACAATGAGTTCGCTGTACTCAAATGGCCTCCACAGTCACCAGATCTCAATCCAATAGAGCATCTTTGGGATGTGGCTGCAACGGGGAGATTCGCATCATGGATGTGCAGCCGACAAATCTGCGGCAACTGTGTGATGCCATCATGTCAATATGGACCAAACTCCCTGAGGAATGCTTCCAGCACCTTGTTTGAACCCATGCCACGAGAGAATCGAGCCAGTTCTGAAGGCAAAAGGGGGTCCAACCACGTTACTAGGCATGGGTACCTAATAAAGTGGCCGGTGAGTGTACATGGATCGCTTAAGGGAAAGAGCTTCTGTTCCTGAATATGTGATTATGTCTGATACGTTGCTGAGCTTTTTGTGTGTGTGTGTGTCACTCCAGCCCGGACTCATCTTTTAGCGTCACATAGACACTATATGACAAAACGGCAAAATACTACGCAAATGACAGCCTTTATCGTTAATATAACATGCAAACCCAAGGCGTCATAAATTCTTTAGCGTAATTTGAGAACTACCCTACCCTTACCCCACACCTAAAACCTGAACCATCACAGCACTTGTTATATTAACGGTAACGGGTGCCATGTGCGTAGTATAGCGCCTTTTTGTCATAAAGCGTTGCCTATATGACGCTAAAGGATGTAGAATGCGTTGTGTTTCCTTCAATGCACACTGGGGTTACAATGCACATGCATAAATATACAAAATTTGTAGTAAAACATGTATTTTTTAATTATTTTAAACTATTGCCTTATATAATATCACATGATATAATGTATTTGAAGTTGTATATTATCTAAGGGTGTATTCACACCAGGAAAGTCTGATAGTACACTTGCTTTGGTTTGCTTTCACACTGCTCTTTGAACAAAACCACACGTGTGGTAAGTTCGTCCATTCATTGGACAATGATTCTCAAGTAGGGAAATCAGGAAGTGCAAAAAAGGCTCAGCATGGAGATATTTCCTACTGCAATATTTGTTCTTTTACTAATTTTGTGTTATTCTGCGCAAATGCAATATGAAGAAACTGATGACTCTGAGTATCATATGATTCAATGTCATTTATACGATGTTGTAATTCGGATTTTGAGAAGACTGACGAGTGTAACGTTTGAGTGGATCTATTAAATGTGGGAAATACGACAACTCTCGTCTCTCGTGCACCTTTTCATTCGCCCATCTACTGTTTTTTTTCTCTGGGCAACATCTCAACTCTGCGTTACAAGTGGCACTGTGCAGAAGACAGATTGGCGAATGCATAAAGTTTCCATTCTTAGAGAGGGCTATGTTCACACATTCAAATAATGACATTTATATTGTATATACTGCTAGCAAGTGCTGTCACTGTTAACGCTTGTGATAAAATTTGTCCAGTTTAACGTAAAAAAATGCAGCATTGTCCTTGTAGCCTATTGCAACTATCCTTATACATTATGAACTGCAAATGCTTTTTTTACATCTATGCACTATTAGACTAACAGAGAACGCTCTGTATGTGAATGTCCTGATGCACACACTCATTCATTCAATCCATTCCAATGATGCACACACAACGCGCAACAGTATCGTGTGGCCAGACAGCGTGCCGGAATATTCTCTTTCAACACAGTGCTTTCTTGCAATTGGGTCGGTTCATGTTCACACCGTAAACGAATTGTACCAGAGTTCGTTGGAAGCGTACTGAGACCTCCTCTTCAGCTGGGTCTCTGTTTGGTTGTTTTTGGTCCGCACCAGAGTTCGATTGCTGTATTCACACCTGCCCAAAAGGTCCACACTGAGGAGGGTGTGTGTTTCAATCGAACCAAACAAGGCAGGTGTGAATACACCCCCTGGGCCCCATTTTTAACGATCTGAAACGCAGGTATCAAAGCGCAGAGCGCAAGTAACTTTGTGGGCAGGTCCTGTTGCTGTTGCTATTTTTCCGGGATAAATGCCTTTTGCGCCTGGCACAAATCTAAAAGGGGTTGGTCTGAAATAGCTTAATTATTCATAGGTGTGGTTTGGGTTAATCGTGTAAATAAACCAATCAGAGCGCCATCCAACATACCCTTTAAGAGCAGGTGTGCATGTTGCACGACGGATTGTTATTATAACGCGCACGCGGGTTTAGCCAGGCGCATGTCAGGAGCGCTTACAGCCGATGAGCACGACGTTCTTGTCAGGGCAGTAAAAAGACAGAGAAGTGACGTTTTATGGGGATGGGAGAAACCCTCTGCACATCAGCGTTCGGTTAAACATTATAGACGTTTGTTCTTGCCACTATTGAACAAACAGGTCAGATCCTTTAGTACTACAATTAGCCTTTAAAAAATGGGTAATAAGGTTTTTTTTCATCTTCATGTAAACCACAATGATTTCCCTCATGTGTTAATATCATTCCTTCTTATAATGTATGATTTGCAAAAATAAAAACTGCTGCATCTGTGTTGATCAAAGTGTATATACGCGTGCTCTCCTACATTATGGCCAAGCATGCGCTGTTAAAATAGCATTATGAACAACGCGCAACGCGCCTCTGACTTTAGACTAGGTTTTTTCTGATCATTGGCGCAATTGTTTCCTGGAAGTGTAAAACAGCACCAGGGAATGTTTGCGCTGCAACACTGCCTCCTTTCTGCGTCGATTCGCCCAGGGAGCGCAAGTTCATTTCCTGAGTTTAACGTTCGTGCTGTCTGTGGAGGAAAAAAGCCTGCTTTGCGTGCATGCAAAATAGGATTGAGGACGTGTTTGTGTATAAAGTCATTTGCACTCTGGGTGCAAGATAGAGCCCTCAATGTATTCAAGATTATTTAGAAACATTTAAATAATAATAAAATAATTGTGACTTTGCTTTGGGGAAAGCATCTGCCAAATGTGTGAAAATAGAATGCTCTTATGAAATTCTGGTAGTATTTTCAACTCATTTCAACAGTCAAAAGCAGTTGAGATGAAGACAGGAAGTATATTTTAACATGTTTCCCCCTGGTCATTTTTGATAAAGCCTCCTCTATGTACTGCATTCGTGTCTTATGATGGTTTTGTTTGTCTTTGTGGCTCTGTTTGAGAGCTGAATTATTATAATTTGACAGAATGCCACGGGGTGCTCCACTCATCTCCTGTAGCGTGTATTTACTGTGGAAATAGATTAGGATCACTAGTGTATATTTAAAATGGCTGGCAAGTACAACTTCATTACTGTTCCTGAGAAGGAACTGTTACACATCTTGGGGGAAAAAAATAACAAATTAGAGGGCACCTATTCTAAGTTTATGCTGTTTGGGAACAGCATGATGTCTGCGTAATGACAAACCTGCTGCCAAAATACTTTTTTGCAGAAATATTACACATGTATGCATTTACCTCATGACAAATACAGCTGTCTGAATAACAGAATTCATTTAGTTCAGTGTGATTCAGATAACTTTGGCTCGAAACAACATTTCATCCACTTCTCAAGTGGTTCTGTGAAAAACACATGCTCTTCACAGGCATGTTGTACAAGCTGTCAGAGTAGATGATGGGTCGTAACGTATTGAAATGAGTATGGAGTGGTGAAAGGAAACTCATTCTCACTGTGGCTTTAGACGCACAGGTCTGCTCTCAGCCCCCAGGTGTGAAGTTATGATGCTGCATTCATTGTGCATAAGCTCTGAATCAAAATATAGCTAGAAAGATGTGGAACGCTGTATAGGCAGCACATAATAAAAAACATGGGAGACTTGCATTGGATTTCAGCACACGTCATACTGATAATAAAAAATATTACTGCTGTCAAATCCATTAATTTTTTAAGGATTCATCAATAAACATAAAAGTTAAAAATAACATGTATTATTAAAGAGCAACATGCAGGTTGGACATCCCTATATAGCATAGTGTACTGTATGTTGATGATAAAACAACTAGTTTTCTTAACTGGAGTAATATATATTTAGCCGTTAACGATATTTTGAGAAAAATTGTGATAAAATAACTCCCTCTGCTATCGAAGCACTAACCGGAAGTGACGATCGCCAAGGGAGTCTGTTCAAGTTCAAGCTCAGGTTACAATAAATGCGAACGATGAAACCGCGTTTTGTCGATGTTGATCGAATATGCCTATGATGGCCCACAGGCATATTATTATGAGCCATCCGAGGCGAGATAGAAGTCAGGGGAAGATTGGGGGAGGAACAATGGGCAGAGGAGAGAAGTAACGTTAGAGTTGTGGTGTCGAGAAAACCAGTGGTGAATAGGGCAAGTGAGTTCATGTAAGTTAGCACCGTGGCTAACGCTGGTTCATCTACTGTATGGCTATACCTTGGTGTTTTGCAATAAATCTGCTTCAGCAAACATACGTTCGACTTTGTTCTTGATTAAACATCCATTTAGATTGTCTAAATTTAAGCCAGCAACATATTGTCTTCTCATATTCTACACTGACAGTGATTATCCAGTCCATCCAAGCTGGTTAGCACTATATACATTGACTAATGACCACGCCATAACAACAAATAAATAATGCTTTTCAACTGCAGTTAGTGATACCATTGAAAGCGAGTGAAATGTGCGCCACAAACGACCGAGTGTGTGTGGTAACAGACGCGGCAGTGAAGTCTGTTCTCTTTACCCGCACAAAACGCATCCGAAAAGACCAAAAAGCCTTGTTTTTCCTAGTAGGAAATGGATTGACACGATTTTATGACAGGCTGGTATTGTTGCAACAAGCACAAACACAATAATTTACCATTATGGCTTCTCTAAAACTCTCTGTCTCTCACTACTGCTCTAACTACATCAACACTCAGCAATGAAAAAGCGGACCGCGAGCACTTGTATTTGCCTCGGGGCTACGTCATATGACGCGTTGCTAGCGCAACGGCGTATTCCAGAGCCTTGCACATTTTCATCAAAATCTCTACATCAAATGAGATTTCATTAGTAATTTCTACATGTGTGTTGTTAAAAGACCTCTGCAGAAAATTTAAAGTATTAATTCAGAAAAAAATTCAACCTGCATGTTGCTCTTTAACATAGATTTATAAATGTCTTTTCTGCAAACGTTCTGTTTAAATGTAATTTTAAAGTATTAAAGGACAACTCTGGTGCAAAATGAACCTTTGGTCTAATTACACATTGTTACCTAGTCAACCGTTATCTGAGATTTGTTTTCATGATTGCCGAATGTAAATAGTTTTATCTCTAAAAACAGTTTAGCTTATAATGCTAGTATAACGCTAGTATATAGGGCATAGAGTAATGACAAATAAAAATCGCTTGTTATTACCACTAACAAGGCTCAAAATAGCCCCACAGTAACACGGTAGCATAATAAGGGTCCCTACATTCAAACCGATGCATTGAGAACTTTGTCAGTGTACATACAGTTTAATAAGAAGATATTTTATACACAGAGTCAACTTCGCGAATACAGGAATAAGCCATCTTTGAAATATAGTCTCTACCAGTCGATCTACGAACGCCGATCCAAGTGCGCTGAACTGTGCAGAATCTCATATAGTCTGTTGTTTTTGGAAGAAACACAAACACGAACCATTTTCTTGTCTTCAATATGTACATGTTGCCTACTGGTCACGCTCACCTTTTCACCTTATTCACATCTCACGAGCACACTTGAATTGGCGATCGTAGATCGACTGGTAGAGACTATATTTCAAAGATGGCTTATTCCTGTATTCGTGAAGTTGACTGTGTGGATAAAATATCTTCTTTATTAAACTATATGGACACTGACAAAGTTCTCAATGCTTCGGTTTGAATGTAGGGACCCTTATTATGCTACCGTGTTACTGTGGGGCTATTTTGAGCCTTGTTAGTGGTAATAACAAGCGATTTTTATTTGTCATTACTCTATGCCGTATATACTAGCGTTATACTAGCATTATAAGCTAAACTGTTTTTAGAGATAAAACTATTTACATTCGGCAATCATGAAAACAAATCTCAGATAACGGTTGACTAGGTAACAATGTGTAATTAGACCAAAGGTTCATTTTGCGCCGGAGTTGTCCCTTAATTTCTTTAAAAAATAACCATTTCGCAATCCTAGATTTTTGTTTCTTGCAATGCACTTGCATAAATCTCACACAAAATGTGTACCAAAATAGTGCTTTATGTGTTTAAAGTATTTATTCATGACTTTTTTCATCAATGTATGCTGGATTGTGACAGCTTAAAATGCCTTCATTGGCAGCTTGTATTAAAACAGAGTGCATGTTGCCTTCACAAAGTACATAGGAGACAGTATGATTTATGGGCTTTTGCATTATTCAGTTGTGTGTCTATAGTCTAAGTTTGTTTGCTTTCATTGTAGAATTGTATTTTCTGTTATCACTGTGATCTTCACAGTGAAGCCACAGCTGTCTTTCTCAATCCAGGCAAAAACAGATTTAATCAAACCGTCACTTGAAAGGGCGACTGAATTCCTTGTGCTAAGAGACAAACTGGATTTGAACTCTGCATGAACAATGAATTAATAGGGAATTCATTGTACAGACAGTGCACATCAATTATGTTCAGGCATTCAGACATTTTTCTTTTAATGTTCTTCGGAAAAGGAGAAAATCCAGTTGTGGGAGACTGTTCCATGCGGTGAAAAAGAAAAGAGAGTACTCGTACTTTTGTTGAGGGAAGAACTGATATTCAAAGTCCATTTTCAGTCAAGAGGTCGGATAAAATGCATTTGCTGGCAGAGACAATCTTCCCAACGCTGTCACCCACAAGGCCCTATACTTCATCACAATAAGCTTGGTCTCTTCATTTCCTTCTTCTCAGGAGCGGAGGGAAATAGCTGGGAAGATGTGATGTCAGTCCAGAGAGAGGGTCATGTTTCATGTTGTCAGTTGTGTTTGGCACATTAGCCAATCAGGACTCTCAGAGCGTTTCTTCATTCTCTCCAGTTCAACTCCTATGACCATTTTCCTCTTGGAAATCCACTGGCTGTTCTTTCACCTCTGATTCGGTCATACAGTAGTTGTTCCGTACAGGACAATAATTCTGATATTTTCTCTCTTTTCACTCCAATGTCACCTTCAGCAGACACTCGAGGAGATTTCTATTTATTGGCATGAACGTAAAGGACAACGTATTCTCTTCAGGGAATATTTCCTTTAGGGATAAAAAGTCCATCAGTCCAAAGCCTCTTCCTTATTACCCCAGAAATATAACTAATGTTTATGCATGACCTTGTGCTGGGCGGTTCTTTGTCTCCTGCTTAGGATGACTGAATATATTGCTTGGTGCTCTAGTCTTTTGACAAGGTTATTCCCGGTAACAAGTTCTAAAGTGTGGCTTTAAGCATCTGGGAACTCTGAAGTGTGATTCCTAATCGTTAAAGAATGCAAATGCCGCACCCTTGCGGTAAGAGTGTATGATCTGTAAGGACGACACCTCGGTTTCTGAGTCACTGTGTTTTAGAAGCCATCGCAGGATAATATTTAGAGTCGGTTCTATCTATCACCTGGAAGCTGCCAATTTTCACTGTGAATGTGTTAAACCAGCCCGTGAGGAGTTTCTTTGTAGGTAAAAAGAGTAGAATGGTGACTGAAATGTAGAGAAGATTGCAAATACCGTATAGATGCACTAATGTGATAATGATAGAGAAATTAGGATTCTCTGAGGAAATGTTTGTGAAATTAGATTGAGATTTACAGATCTTACAGTAATGTTACATGCACAGTTTCTGCTGTTTTTGTTGTTTTCCTTTACTTAACTTGAAGAAGAGAAGCATTCGAAGTGTTCGATTTGATATTTTCTCTAACAGACATACAAAATTAATGCACAGTGACAATCTGTCCACTTGTTTTTGCTGCATGTGTTTGGATCTACTTCTCTGGGGCCTCATTTATAAACGTTGCGTGCGCACAAAAGAAGGCGTACGCCGCTCTCTACGCAATAGTTGATATTTATAAAAAGCAAACTTAAATGTGTAAAATGTGCGGTCCTTCACGCAAGCTCTGACCCAGGCGTACGCACAAAAACGGGTGAAATGAGAAATGGCGACACCGTTGGCAGATGGAAAAAAACATGTGAAAGTGTGAAACTGTAGACCGTTGTGCTTGTGTAAAATAAATGGCAATACTGCCTCTCATAAATAACACGAAGACTTCACAAAGAAAGTCTTACCATTAACAGCCACGAACACCCGTTCGATCTGTAACAGAAATGCAAATTAACACATATTTCCAAAAAGAAAAGTGAAATATGTTCTGCAATAATATTGACATGTTATACAATTCATCCTCATAAATAAGATAAACAGAACGAAATAATGTACAAAACCAATATTCTCGCCAATGTGTCCGTCTGGCGGAGCAGATATGCACTTAGATAGTCAGTCAGATAGAAAGATAATTTGGGAGAGATAGATAGATCGATAAATAGATAGATGTTGTTGTTTTCATAGAAAAGATGTCTTCATTGGAATCATGGTATTCATGCATATACCTTTAGTTTGTTTTATATTTGATAAAATAACGTATGACGATCTTCACAACAAAAGGTGTGGAAAATATATTATTTATTCAAGAATTCCTTCATTGTGCAGTTTTATTCAGTTAGGACAGTCTTGATTTCATCCAACTCCTTGGCCACCTCTCTGATTAAATTAATGACTAGACGCTTTTTTGCCTCGACTTTGATGTTCGACCATTTCTTATTTATTTCGGCCACAGTCCGATGTTGAGGCTACAGCATTTACAGCATCTGCAACCTTTTGCCACTCATGTACCTTTTTGGCATTAGTAATACCCACACTGGGCCTTCCAAACAACATTTTTCTCCTCTTTTCCACCTCGGCAACGATAACTTCCACTTCACATTGAGTGAAGTTACGTTTTATGGGCAACTATGGGCGTGACATGAAGCCGCAAAAAGCTGCGCTACATTTCGAATTGATTGTGATTTTTTAAGGGAAAAATGCGTAGGATGTGTGTGCGCACGGTTTTATAAATCCGAATATTTCTGTGCGTTACGCACGTCCTGTGTTTCATCCGTGCGCCAATTCTGACGCAAATCCTACGCAAAGTTTTATAAATGAGGCCCCTGGTCTCTTTAAAGGGATACTCCACTTTTTTTGGAAATAGGCTCATTTTACCACTCACCCAGAGTTAAAAAGTTGAGTTTTACTGTTTTCGAATGTATTCAGCCGATTATCTGATATTTAGAAGAATATCAGTAACCAGACAGTTTCTGGTCTCTATTGACTTACATAGTTGGAAAAAAAATATATATACTATGGAAGTCAATGAGACCAGAAACTGTCTGGTTACCTGATATTCTTCTAAATATCAGAAAATCAGCTGAATGGATTAAAAAATGGTAAAACCCAACTGTTTTAACTCTGGGGAGTTGTAAAATGAGCCCATTTTCAAAAAAAAAGTGGAGTATCCCTTTAATATCTTTAAGTAGCTAGCTTTAATAACTTTATGTAGTAGTGCGGAAGTTTCCGGTGACATGCCTTGTCTTCTAAATAAAGGGTTACGTTTGGGAACAGGTCTATTTCTTCAACCTGCGGCTCAGTGCATCTGTTCTGTTCACTTCCTCTGAGTTGACTGACAGGAGTCTAAGGGCTATTTCCATCTCAAGGCTGTGAAGTTGAGTGATTGACACATGGAACTACAAGCAAATGTAAAATTTTCTTTGTGAATGTTTACTCTGAAACTTTGTGTAAAGGATAGGGAGATGCGACCACAAGACAATAAGGTTTGACAGTACAGTTAAAGGAGTAGTTCACCCAAAAATAGAAATTGTCATTATTTACTCATACTAAATGGAGCAATTTTCTCAGATTTTTTTTGTTTTTGCATCGTTTTTTGATGCTTGATGCCTATTCTTCATTGTAATTATATGGAGAAAAATCAACTAGTGAATTCTTGGTTTTAAAGGGATAGTTCACTTTGAAATTATTTTTGATGTTTTAGCTTACCTCAAGTGCATCCAAGATGTAGGTGTCTTTGTTTTAGCAGTAGTTTCAATTTTGATATCTTTAGGTCAAACCGTTCGTGACTATCAGTCATATAATGGAGGGCTATGGGGTCCACCTCAAAGATCATGCACAGATAAGTCCAAATTGAACATGATTCAATGACTCGTAAATGTAAATACACATTGATGGCCTAAGACATGAAACGAGCGGTTTGTGTGAGAAAACGAACGCTATTTATATTGTTTTTAACCTCAAAAACCACGTCTCTATAACCACAGCCACAAAGCGCCCGCGCCCCTCAGATCACTTGGACGTGGCTGTGGTTAGAAGAGGTAAAAACGATATAAATACTGTTTGTTTTCTCACAAAAACCACTCTTTTCGTGTCTTAGGCCATCAATGTGTACTTACATTTACGAATCATTAAATCATGTTTAATTTGGACTTCTCTGTGCATGCTCTTTGAGGTGGACCCCAAAGACCTCCATAATATGACTTATAGACAAAAACGGTTTGACCTAATAATATAAAAATTGAAATTACTGTGGAAACAAATAAGAGACACCTACATCTTGGATGCCCTTGAGGTAAGCTAAAACATACCAAAAATTAATTTCAAAGTGAACTATCCCTTTAAGTCATACAGGTTAGGCTGAACATGAGGGTGAGGAAGTGAATATTCATTACTGGGGAAAAATATCCCTGCAATCAGTGTAGAAAGTAATATATTTTTAATGAATAAGATGGTTCCTTCAACAAATTTATTTATTCTATATGTAAATATGCTTTGTTGTCTGTAAAGTGAGAATCATTGTCATGTGATCTCTAGAGTTCTTCCTTGAAAACTCCATCTTTCACTCTCTGTAAGGGTAGAATAGGTTGAAGACTTCATAAAGGGTTATTTCAGCACCCCTGTGAGACGAGTAATGAAGAAGCTTTGCATGATTCATTGAGGTGTTAGAGCCTGTTGAGAATGACTTTACAGGTCATAAAAGTGTTCTTTGACCTTCTAGTTGAATGTGGCTTCACTAAAAGAATCTCTCAAAAGGCTCTGGGTGATCTATACCACACAAAACTTTACCTGAACTTGTATGTGCCATCTTTTCAGTGTCTCAAACAACCTCTAACTGACTGGATCAGTGAAAAGAAGTTATTGTTTTATTGGTGATGCCTTCATTTTACAAAGGGTAAATGCTGCATACATTACCGTTCAAAATGTTTGCAGCCAGTATGATTTTAATCAGCTAAGATGCATTACATGTACCAAAAGTGACAGCAAATACATTTGTAATGTCACACAAAAAATTGCATTTCAAATTAAAGTTCTTGGAGAAAATGGATGTATCACATTTCCAAAAATACTGTTTTAAACATTGATAATAATAATAAATGTTTCTTGAGAAACAGATCATTATAAGAATGATTTCTGAAGGATCACTTGACACTAAACTCATCTAAGCCTTGCCAATTTAAACATTCAAGTACAATATGCCTCGTCTCAGACAACATGTAAATATTGAGTTCTCTTTCAAGTCTACAACGCATGTGTACAGTACCAATGTAATAGATATGTGCATTAAGTCTTAAAATGATAGCAGATTAATATTCTTGCTGCTGTCTGTTTTTATGTTAAAGGGGTGGTATAATGCCCTTTTCACAAGATGTAAAGTAAGTATTTGATGTCCCAGAGTGTGTGAAGTTTTAGCTCAAAATACCCTACAGGTATTTTTTAAAATTGTCACATTTGAGGGTGAGCAAAAACATGCCGTTTTTGTGTGTCGCTTTAAATGCAAATGAGCTGCTGTTCCCGGCACAGAGGGCGGAGCTTCAATATATTAATTGCGTTCCCGGGGAGGGGGTTTATGTAAATTTTAGGGTTAGTGATGTCACTAACCCTGGAGGAAGCTTGTGTAGTCCCTACCAGCCATTTGTTGTAGTCCTTAAAAAGCAATTTCTTTAAAGGGGTGGTAAAATGCCATTTTCACAAGATGTAAAATAAATCTCTGATGTCCCCACAGTGTGTGTTTGAAGTTTTAGCACAAAATACCCCACAGATATTTTTATATAGCATGTTAAAGTTGTCACTTTTTGAGGGTTAGAAAAACGCACCATTTTGTGCCTGGCCCTTTAAATGCAAATGAGCTGCTGCAGAGGGCGGGGTTTCAAGAGCTTGTGTGTGTTAGCAGCTGCGATTTCCTCATGCAGACACACTAAAATGACAGAAACTGTTCTCCCTTTAATGTTAAAACGGAGTCAGACAAAGATGGAGAGACTCAAGAAGAAGTGACAACATGTAGAATGCAACAGGACGTCTCTGAATGGTTAGTTGATGAATTTATGTTGCTGATGTGGACTTAACTATCTTCAATATAGGATATTCTGTCATGTAATCTATAAATCGCTCGTATAGGAAACTGTTGTGAAATGCACACAGAGTGATTTTCTATTGCATGTGAAAAGATGGATGCTAAAGTTTAAGCTGACTCACAAATGTACTTTTATACAACCACTCTTCCTCTTCTCAACATGTTCCCGGGGGTGGGGTTTATGCACATTTTAGGGATGGTGATGTCACTAACCCTAGAGGAATGTCGTGTAGTCCCTACCAGCCGTTTGTTGTAGTCCTTTTCTTTAAAAGCAAATATCTTCCTTTGTTTTGAACTTTGAGCATTGTAACTTTGCAGATGCTGTTTATGTTCAAACAGAAACATTACACGCTAACTAAAGTTAGAAAAGTGAAATCATAATCAACCACCCTCCATAATCAAACAACAAAAGACAAGGAATTCACTCACTGCTCCTCACTGAATAACTTATGTAACTTTAATAATGATTCATTTCTACTGTGAAGATTATATGCAATGTTGTTGATTTGATTACTTTATTCAATTTCTGTCGCTAAAAATTACTGTTAAAAGCACTGTTTATTTGATGGTATCGTTGCTCTATTGTATTTATTTGTACTGATGCTTGTAGTTTGATTATTTGTTCTTCTTTTTTTTTGACAGTAGTCCTTTTCACCTGAGCACATAAAGAACCGTACCAAAACGTTGTACCCTAAAACTAAAGTGTGAGTAATTTGAACCATCACACCCCTGTTGTGAGCGCAGATCAAAAACACAGTGAGATAATGTGTGCACAATTATTACTAATTATGAAGTATGATACAAAGAAAATAAGGAAAATAGGATACTAATGAGGACAGCTTGTTACTTTATAATAATTAAACCAATGATCTTGATGGTAATGCTTGATTCATTTTGGCAGTGATGCAGCCCTCTTACACGGTTTTCAATGACAGATTGTGAAGTCATTAAGAATTAATTTATGCTCTGGGAGATGGAAGTCTCTTCTGTTTTTGAATTTTTCTCCTCATTGTTTTCCATCAAAACTGACAGTTCACAAAGGGAATTTGAAACAATGGAGAATAATCTGAATATTACATTAGATCTTTTACTAAGTATTTAACCCTTAAAGACCTTTTGCCAGCAGCAAAAAATAACTGTTATTCTTAAATGTTAAAGAACTTTTGAACCACTACTCCAATCCGGTAGGCTTTAAAAGGTCCCGTAAAGAGGAGATGATATCGGGTTAATCACGTTCTGAACATTCAGAAGCTTCGAAGTGAATGTGATTGTGTCATCAAGTTTTGATCAGCATTGATTCGTCAGAAGAACCCCTGAACATATATATATATATATATATATATATATATATATATACAATTCTTCGTGGCATAGATTCAACAAGGTGCTGGAAGCATTCCTCAGGGAGTTTGGTCCATATTGACATGATGGCATGACACAGTTGCCGCAGATTTGTCGGCTGCACATCCATGATGCGATCTCCCGTTCCACCACATCCCAAAGATGCTCTATTGGATTGAGATCTGGTGACTGTGGAGAGCCATTTGAGTACAGCGAACTCATTGTCATGTTCAAGAAACCAGTCTGAGATGATTCCAGCTTTATGACATGGCGCATTATCCTGCTGAAAGTAGCCATCAGAAGTTGGGTACATTGTGGTCATAAAGGGATGGACATGGTCAGCAACAATACTCAGGTAGGCTGTGGCGTTGCAACGATGCTCAATTGGTACCAAGGGGCCCAAAGAGTGCCAAGAAAATATTCCCCACACCATGACACCACCACCTCCCAGCCTGAACTCGTTGATACAAGGCAGGATGGATCCCATGCTCTTCATGTTGTAGACGCCAAATTCTGACCCTACCATCCGAATGTCGCATCAGAAATCGAGACTCATCAGACCAGGCAACGTTTTCCAATCTTCTATTGTCCAATTTCGATGAGCTTGTGCAAATTGTAGCCTCAGTTTCCTGTTCTTAGCTGAAAGGAGTGGCACCCGGTGTGGTCTTCTGCTGCTGTAGGCCATCTGCCTCAAAGTTCGACGTACTGTGCGTTCAGAGATGCTCTTCTGCCCACCTTGGTTGTAACGGGTGGTTATTTGAGTCACTGTTTCCCTTCTATCAGCTCGAACCAGTCTGGCCATTCTCCTCTGACCTCTGGCATCAACAAGGCATTTCCACCCACAGAACTGCCGCTCACTGAATGTTTTTTCTTTTTCGGACCATTCTCTGTAAACCCTAGAGATGGTTGTGCAGTGAAAATCCCAGTAGATTAGCAGTTTCTGAAATACTCAGACCAGCCCTTCTACATATTGATCCAGTGTTCTATTACAAAGTTTCTATTTATTTTATTTCCTAAACTTTTCTGGACACATCTAAATATTCAGTAAATAAAAAACACCAGCTTTTCACATAAAATTGCCAAAAATAATGTTGTAATAAAGGGCTATAACTTACTTAGGGATTGTTACATGTAGTCAAAATTAAATCTGGAAATGTAGAATATCCAAGTACAACTTTCTAGAGGAAAAAAAAAACTTCAGGATTTTGAGCTGAGTAAAAAAAATCTCTAAAAATATGCTGCCGTTTTCTTAAATCTGGTAAATTCATCCATTCAAAGACAAAATAAATTGGATTATTTAAATAGATAGATTGAAACTTCAAGTTTACCTGTTAAACTATATATGGCAGCTGATGCTGACTGCTTTAATGGGTTAAAAAAAACAAAGAAAGATCAGGTGGTGCAGGTGATCCAAAAATGGTCTTTAAGGGTTAATGTGTTTTCACATTTAATAAAAATAGCGGAAGGCAAGACAAAAAAATGGATAAAACCATTACCTGGATCCAGCAGCTTTCCACTGAAGAATGATTTCAGAACATTATGATCCAAAAATAAGCTTTTTTATGTACATTATCATAATAGCAATAGTAATAATTTAATTAATTAGAATAATAATAATAATTTCTAATAGTTTTTTGTTTTAACAGCTGTTTCTCAGTCATGTTGTATACGAGTCTTAACCCAAAGGCACTGATGTCCTCTTTTTTTCCCCGGACCTAAAAAGAGCATTGTGACATGAATCATACTGATATCAAGATCTTTCATGTGATGTTTTCAGAACAAGAAACTGTCCAACCAGCCTCTTCCTATGTGTTTATTTGTTGTACAGAGTTCATGACAAAATGTGAAAGGAAAATGAGCTGAATTTTGATCTTGTATCTTTTTTTTTGACATCTCTCACTCTTGTTTTCTGGACAATGCTTGAATTATTGATTTGTAGAGGAAGCTACCATAGTTCACTGCGGTCTATGCCAATCCCAAACCATAGTCTACCATGATTCCGCTCTCTCCTCTCCTCCCAGACAGGCTTCTTTTTGGCCAAAGGCAAATTACATTTCAGAGTCAAGAATGTGGAAAAAATTTGGTCAGGAGAGGATAAAGTGCTGACAGGTTTCGCTCGGTTCACTCAACATTTATCCACAAGAAATCAGCTTTCTGTTGATTGGTTTACTTGCACACTCAGGTCTGGCCCAAGCACTTCGCTACAGAAGGCACGATGAGAGGCTTTTTAATTTCTGATGGCTCAGAGATGGTGGGTTTCTTGCACGCTTGTCATCTGACTGAAGTATTTGACTTAGATGCTGCATTCAATCTGACTGATTCACAGCCATGCTTCATCCCGCATCCATATGAAACACTTGACAATGTCTTAAAGAAGAAAGTCTTTCAGACTGTCATCCTATAAAAACAAACCTCTGGTTCATGATAGAGGATGATCTGAGAATAGTGTTTTTCATGAGAAAGGCTTTTTTTGTGGCACATCTGCTGTCATTTGATTGATCTGCACGGCACTTTCAGTAACCTTTTAGATTATTCAACTGGTTTGTGGAGCTACTTTCTCCGGAAGCTTACTTTATTTCCACCACAGAATTAAAAAAAAAAACTTTTCAATCTCACAATTCAGACTTTTTTCTCGCACAACAGGTTTCTAAATCACAATTTTGACTGTATTTCTTCCAATTGACCCTTCACGTGGAGCTTGATTGACTTCGCCATCTGCCATTTTGTCCGACAAAGCGGTCAGGAGAGATAGAAGATTAACATGGGAGGATTTGAACTTGAAAAACGGAGTGTGCTGACGCCTTTCCAAGGTTAAAACAACATTCATTCTTATGTTCATTCATGTTTATTTGATGCTATAAATAAACTAGAAGGAAGAGATGATTGGATTACGAGCAGATTAAACTGATGATCTACAGCGACCTGTCACGAACACATTAAAGAGCCACAAAACAGTATTTATTGTTTAAATTTCTTTAAAAAATGACGAAATTTGAAAGGTGAGACTTTGTTTAATATGTTTAATATCAAAAGTAACCGAAAAGTAACCTGGTCTGTCCTGTCTGTCAGCGTGTTGACAGTCTCCTTTCTGGTCCGTGCTATAGCGGCGTAGCTTTGTCGGACATAGCGACAGTAACTAAGGGGGCGGGTCTTTGAGAAGGGTCAATAGCCTCTATGCACGAACCCTGCTGACATGTGTCTGAAAGAACTCAGTCGGCGTCTCTACTTCCGGAAGCGCGTTCTGCAGGCCAAGTGTATAGCGGCAAAACTTTAATAAAATCCGTTTTCTCAGAAACAGAGACAACGATTTTTTAGAAACGCTGATTCGCTAGTCGAATTTCGTAAGATATGAGAGAATACTAACCCTTCAAGTTGTTGATGTAGCTCAAAATATATAATTTAAATAACTTCTCTTTTTTACTCTTGTGTGACAGCTAACTGCCTCCCAGTGTTAACATCATTCACATTAACCGCAGTACGTTTTTATAAACAGCAAGTGTAATTTGACACTATCTCCACCTGCAACGCAAAACCGGCTTCTGACCATAGACTGACGCAGCACCGAATGTAACTGGGCATGCTGAGACAAACCCGGAAGCGATCGTGCATAGAGGCTATTGCAAGTTTAGAATTTAGAATTCCAATATACTGGATAAATTTTTTTTGATTAAAAGTAAGACTTGAGTTATATACTTGCAATTGCGAGGAAAAAGAAGTCTGAATTGTTTGCTTATATCTCGAAGTTCGGACTTCAGAATAACTGGGTTTCAGTCACGTGATTATGATGACGCGCGAATTCAGATGGAGGGCAGGGAGTGAAGAGCGCAATGGACAAGATGGAGGAAAGTCCGTACTGTACTACTTTACACGCTATTACAAGAGAAAGATATAAACAAAAAATCAAACATATGTTGGACGTGATCCTTATGTTATGAAGAGGAGCGAATTTTTAACTGAATAAATATTTTCCTGCCATCGAGGCGGTAGAATATCAGCAACTACCTCGTTTTACAGACATACTTTGACTTTACAAAGTTCGGAAATGTTACACAAACATAGCCACTTAATTTGTATTAACTTACCTTTGACAAAGTGATCACTAGTACACACACGGGCATTTTCCCATTCGGCTCCTCCCGAACCGCAGCAATCGTAGGTTTGCAAACCGTTTTTGTTGTTTTTTTTCGATAGACCATACTCTGATTATTAGAAAAAATCTTCACATGTAAACTTAGTCATTGACTCACTCATAAAGACAGTCAGTTGTTTTATTCCTTAACGAACCTGTGTTTTTGATTCTTTTGAATAAATAAGTGAATGATTCACTCATAAAGGTCACATTTTTCCTTACATTAAGCAATACGTAACTGAACGAAGAT
>JAQIUQ010001232.1:425000-437500 GCA_030378365.1 Hybognathus amarus | reverse complement strand
GACCAGCACATCACAGTTTCGCTCGACTGGTGACTGTAAATGAGTCGAGTGGGCAGCCTAAGCAGATTTTCTCCCACAAGCTGCGAGAGGCCAGTGCATTAACAGACAAAGACAGATACAGTTTGGGTATGTGCTCATTAAAACCTCACGCTTCTAATCACCACCTTAGTCTTGGTACAAACGAGTACAATCAGTCATCTCCGCGCATGGCAGTGTGCGTGTGATGGTATTATATGTGCGTGTGTGCATAAGCAAGAGTTGATGAGAGGGAAAGACTAAGTTTGTTGTGTGTGTGTTTGAAAGTGGAGGCCAGGATGAGATAAAAGGGATGTCTTTTGCTCTCGTTCCCTGCAGCCTCGCAGGCGGCTACAGAGGCCATCCTCATCAGGAGTGCATGGGGGATGCCTGCCTGTATAAATGCATTTGGGATGGAGTCAGAGTTGAACAGTCTTTCATCGCAGTGTCTCTGAAGCAGACATTAGAGAGATGTCGCATACTGTGGCTGGGGGGTGAAAACACGTCAAGGCCTGTTAGTCTTGGACAGATGTTGTTCTTATTTGCTATATTTGTGTGCAAAAAGATGGCCTCCTAAATCTAGAACAACAGTATCTCCTCTTGAAAGCTTACAATAAAGGGGAAATATAAAAGTCTATAGGCAGCACAGTTTTTATGTTACTGTTCAAAAGTTTGGGGGTCGGTAAGATTTTTTTAGAAGTTTTAAAAAAAGAAAACTATTAAAAGGATTCGTTGATGAAAATAAAGTTTAAAAGAAAAGTATTTATTCGAAAAATAATTTTGTGTATCATTATACGTGACTTTAAAGGGGTGATGAACTGTGAAATCAAATTTTCCTTGAGCTTTTGACATCTAAGAGGTCATCATATTATAAGAATATCCTGCAAGTTTCAGAACTGAAAACGTCCTTGTTAGTCCAATAAAAGCCTCAGCAAACGACTCGTTTTTCAAAGTGGGAACAAAGACGATAAAACACCACCTCTGAAGAAGAAGATCAACACCTACTTCAACACGGCCGTTAGCCCCGCCCACCGAATTCACGCATTGCACGAATAGCTAAATAACATAGATGCCTACCTTCCGATGACAAACCGGATCGAGAGTGAAACTCATTATAATATGCAAAACTGTTATCCACTCACAGCAGTGGGCGTTTACTTCCAAGTCTTCAATGCGAGACGCCCATAAAAACCGAGACGTTTTTGAGCTAGGCTCAAAACTAGGGTAGAAAATAGCCTATTAATTATTCATTTTGATGTTTTTTAATGTACAAACAAGCGAACGTCATAAGTTGACCTCAGACAACAATATAAAAAATGTCAGTTCATGACCCCTTTAATGTCCCATTTAATTAATTTAATGTGACCTTGCTGAATAAAGGTATACATTTTTTAATGGTATAGTTAATGATATTATTGTATCAAAAAGCATGTCCAAAATGATTAATCTGAGATTAATATTCAGATTAGTGTTTGGTTTTAGTGTCTGAATCATAAAAAAATATTTTAAAAATCATATTTTTTTAATTCTGAAAAACACTAAATGAGCAACTTAGCAAAACTGTCAAGCTGCAAAAAAAAAAAAAAACCCCACCATAACTTTACTCAATATGACTTATTGGCACTATATTCTAACTCTTCTGAAGTCATATGATATGTTAGTGAGGAGAAGACCGAAATTGAACTTTTATTGCATCTTTATTTATTTATTTATTTTGGTCATTCTATTAGCTTGAAATAGCACTGATCACCATTTATATTCATTATATGCAAAGCGCACCATCAATTTCTGGTCTACCAAAGAAATGTATTCAGAATGACAAACTTTTAGTTGAATTTTTCCTTCAATCTTGAATATGTGGTTACAGCCACACTTCATGGTGCCAATATGAAAGAGTAAACCAACCAAAGACAAATCTCTAAATTCATATTATTTAACAGATACATCATCCATGACAGCGCTTCATTCCCGAAAGCACATTATTAAATCCAGGCCAAGGTGTTTTTGTCACCTGCTGCACCCACTGGACTGAAATAACGATGTGCTCTCGTGAGAGCCAAGTAAGTTTGCCAAAGATCTCTAAACAGCATGAGGGATTTGAACTTGGGAAGGGAGTGAAACACAACATCTGTGTGAAGTAATGAGCTACAGACTGAACGAGAGAGAGAGAAATGTAGAGATAGCTTCTTCAGATCTGCTTGGCCTCATAATCTATGCAGATGAATGCAAAAATGAATATGCAAACCATCATTAAATTGGTGTATGACACAAACTGCTCAGCAGGTAACTGGTTCATCAGAAAAGTATAGGTACTCAGTTTTAATGAGATCTCGATTGGAAAAAGAAAGAAGATTGGGGTTTTCTTTTGAGGTTTTGAAGGACATGTTGAGACGTGGATTCTTGCGCTGAATTTTGTCAATGAGAAGCCACGATTAGCATGTGTGTCAACACCTTTCAATTAACACAACCGAAACTACAAAATGTTCACAGTAACAGATAGAGTTTACCCAAACTGCACAAAATGTCAAATTATTTATTTTTGCGCTTTTTGCATTTTACGCTTACACTAGATAGCCGGGCAAATAAAAAATAATATTGCTTGCAAATGACTCAAATTCTTTTGAACTGATTCATATTAAAAGGCTGACATTGCACACCCTGAAGCCCTGCAAAATGAATGAGGCATCATACACACATTAATTATCAGACTGCCAAACAATGCTTTAAAACTAACCATATCACTGTGTACAAGGATATTCTATCCTGAGTAGATATACCTTATATTTAAATTATTAAAAATATACGAAATGCAAATGCCCTGAGTGCCATTTCAACACCAATTCATTCAAATTATAGCACAGGCTATTAAATATTCAAACATTTTTAAGAAATCACATTTAAAATGTATTATGGGACAACTGATACTTCGAGTCATCTTTAGCTTGCAACGTGCCATCTAACTACTAGCCTACAATAATCTTTTTGATGAAAATAAAACTAAACAATTACCGTCTACTGCCATGTCAACAACCCAGACTCTGCGACAATGCTCCTGTTAGATTAAAAGTTGAGAGCTGAAGAGTCCCATTTCCACCCTGAGCGCAATAAAATGTGTTTCTTCAGCAGGTAGCCTACATCCAGTGTGTAGTGATCGACTCGCGCTTCTCAATGTAAAATATGAGAGTAGGCTACACATATCGCGCGCTGCACACATTCTCACGCTGACGCCTCCCCACGCGCACTGCATGTTCACCTCAACCACCTCTGTTATGAAGATTCTCGTATTTTGAGAAAATTAAATAATAAATCTATAAATAAATAAAAATAATCTTTATTAAATAATTTATGCTATATATTTAAAATATATGATCTATGTACAAATAATAAAATATAGCTTTAAAAGCAATTGTAGCTAAGCTATGCCATTATTTTTAAAAAGCATGCAACAAATAAAACCGGCTTTGATTTTAAATTGCCTCTTTTACACATTTTTTAAAAAGTAGCCTAATTAAAAATGTTTATTCTGAAAACCCATTGCTTGGCGTATTAGGTTATTTCTAATCGTTATAGCCTTTTTTTGTCACCAAAGGGGTGTTTCGTGAGAAACTGTCGTCTGATTCTCTCACGTCTGTGGCAGCAGGCAAAGCCTGTAATTAGGCTGTGAACTTCAGCAAGCACAATATGGGGATGCATTTCTGTGACCCATCATACAATATGACCAAAGTTCGGAAATGTGTTTAATCATTCTATTGTTAGTTTATTGACTTCAGAGTTAGCCTATTGCCCGTGCAATTAGGGTACGGTAGCCTTAAGTTTGAAACGATTTGAAAATGAACTTGAATCCTCAAAAATGCATGATATTTTGTCCTTGCACTTTAAACACTAGAGGGAGGCATTTCACCTCAATTCTATCAGCAGATCTTCAACATCTCACCTGACTGAGTTCAGCTGCTCGGTGTGCGGCGGTCCTGACGCTGACTGAGCTCCAATAGTAGGGAAGTGGGGAAAACGCCCCCTAAGGAAAATGTGACATTACTGTGAAACAAAACATAAATGTGACTAGAATTGTCATCCCAGTTTTGAGTGTCTATGGCAGGAGTTATTTACCAAATATTAAAATTGCTCTACCTTCATGATTATTATTTTTTTTTTGACTGAAAATATTTTTTGTACAAAGGGGGCGTTTTGCCCAGCGGTGGGGTAAAACCCCCCCCCAAGGTGGGGTAAAATGCCCCCTTTCTTACCAACCAGTTTGCTTCAAAGATCAACAGCAAAATGAACATAGTTTTTAATCTCTAAAAGTAAAAGACAAGTAATGCAACAAGATGTATATTATAACCTATTAATATTTATTTCAGGAATGTACAAAATAGCCACATTTCTAATGTTTTAATATATTGATTTCTACACTAGACCTATATGGGGTTGATAATTGATGTAGTATTTGTTCACCACTATCATCAAGAAAAACATGTTTTACCCCAGGGGGACATTTTCACCCACTCTACCCTATCTGCATCTCCACACGTTTTAGGACAAGCCAGGCCGGAAATTAAAAACAAACCGCACTTTACTTTTTGGAAATATGACAAACACATGAATTTTCACCAGAAATTGTCATCTGAACAAGTAAGTAACATCCACTTTTGTTCTGGCCAACTAAGTGGAAAAAGCATTTGAGAAATTGCGCTGATTAAATCTCTAACGATCGCTGAACCGTACAAATTACTTTGTTCTCAAATTGACAACAAATTTAACAACATCATTATCCTTGTTTTCGCATGGGCCCGGTTGAATTGAAGTCTCTTTTTGGGGTTTGGGGTGTTTGGGAGGGAATGGGAAAGGGAAAATGCCCGTGTGTGTGTGCAGTGATCACTTCGTCAAAGGTAACAACTTAAGTGGCTATGTTAGTGTAATGTGTAATGTTTCCGAACTTTGTAAAGTCAAAAGTATGCTGCAAGACAAGGTAGTTGCTGATATCATGGCTGATATTTTTGCTGACACAGTTGCTGATATTTTCTCGATGGCTGGAAAATCTTTCAATTCAGTAGTTGAAAAATCGCTCCTCCTCATAACTTAAGGATCACATCCAACATATGTTTGATTTTTTGTTTATATCTTTCTCTTGTAATAGCGTGTAAAGTAGTACAGTACGTACTTTCCTCCATGTCGTCCATTGCGCTCCTCACTCCCTGCCCTCCATCTGAATTTCGTGCATCATCATAATCAGGTGACCTAAACCCAGCTATTAAGAGTAGTTCTCTTTAAAAAAAAACTTTTGCTGATAATTACCCCCATGTCATCCAAGATGTCCACGTCTTTCCTTTTCTTCAGTTGAAAAGAATCTCTTTTCAAAATGAACAAACCTTTTTTCGAGTCATGACTTAAAGGGTCTTAGATAAGATTTTATTGGATACAATCTGTATTGGGCATAACTTTCAAAAGATAATTAAAAAGTTAAACGTTAAGCAATAGCCTGATTAAATATCTCAAAAATATTTAAAAAGGTCACAAAAATAGTGTAGTGAGTCGATCATACATATCTGGAAACATAGGCTATGCATGCATGAATAAATGTAAGTTATGTGAAGCACACACATCTGAGGTGGGTTTAACAAAAGTACTTGACTAAAGAAACTGGGCATTCAGTTTTATCTTTAAAAGCTTGTTCTGAACCCTGGGAGTTCAAGCGATGACCCTACTTTCTAACATTTCTGTCATCACTGTTAAAATAATAATGGGGACAGTGTATTATCATCCAATATTGTGTTTATACAGTTTGTGTGTGGAGAGAGAAGGACACTGAGGGAGTAATGGGAAATAAACAAAGTGCCGTATACTTCAAATTTGTCCCCTTACAACCTTGAGGAGTAACGGAATGCATGAATGTCCTGTAGCATTGCTGATGGCATGTGATGTTGTTTTGGCAATTTAGTACTCTCTACTATTCTCTGTAATTAGCTTCTATGTGTTGTGCTGAGATGTTTTTTTAATGTTGCGAATTGTTGTATTTGAGAAATTGTTTTGGGAGCTATTTCAGTATAATATCCGTAAACTTTTTGATATTTTGATAGTGAATCCATCACCCATTTGCCATTGACTATTATTGATTGAAACTAAAAAAGTAGATCAGTCAAAGAAGATTCTCAGTCTTATTTCCGTAAGTTTCTGTATAATGGAAATGCCAGCCATTAGCCACACTTCACACCAAACATATAAGACAAACACACAGTTGACTCGACTGATTTCACCACCAGCAGTTGAATGTAGATGTTTGGTGCTCATTTTTTCAACAGACATAGGCAATAGAAAAAAAAAAAAAAAACACTAGAGAGAAATAATGCATCTTTATCCAGGCCAAAAGCCGTTCTAAAACTTCTGCTTATGGTTTCTTTCCCCCTATAATAAACGTTGGACCCTGAACACACCCCCATAGCCTATTTACCATGTTGTGCACTCTTTAAATCATTCATTAGTTTCAGCTTCTACAGGGGTACAAATTGTGATTTGAAATGAAAAAGGGCTCCACCCTACTTGAGGTGTAACACATCATTACACCTGATGAATGAAGGCTCTGCCCACTACTGAATACAGCACAGCATTATGAGAGTTTGAGGCCTGAACAGCTGGTTCATTGTGATGTCATATCCTGTGGACTTCCTGGGTGGAGGTGGTTGTGAAGAATGGTGTATGTGTGCCTGGTGCGGTAGTGGAAAGCCAGTGCCAACAACATACTGTGCATGTTTTGTCAGTTGGTGAAGAATATGAGGGAGGTGACACATTGACACACATACTTACCTTTCAGGAGTAATTTCTTTAGAAAGTCATTTGAAATTGAAGCAAGCCAGAGCTATGGCATGTAGGCTTTAAATAAAACCTCATTCTCAGCAATCAAATGTTCATTTTATTTTGTTATAATGATATGGGCATGCATTGTTGATTTGAGCCGAAAATGCTTTACTTGTTGAGAGGAAAGTGTGATACAAGCAACATTGAATCAGAGAATGTAACTGGTGTTTCTTCAGCTTCAGATTGATTTCTTTTAAGTAAAACTAAAACAGATTTAAAAATTTATTTTCTTTTTATATGAACGTCACAACTGTCTTAGAATGTCTTTCCATGTCTTCATTTATTTTTCTCTAATTTTGAAATGTTGCTATAGATAAAGTTTAATATGTTAACCTGGTCCCAAACCCAGACTTTGAATCTTACAGAAAAGTAAACATTGACAATTTTATAATTTTGCTGAAAACAACACCATCATAATTTAAACATTTAATCTCACTATACAGTCCCATGCAAAGCATTTTGGGAACTAGAAATCCCCTGCCCAGTTTTTGTTAATGCTAGCGAAAATTATCCAACAATCCGACATAATGGATTGTTAACTTCTATTTTAGATACAGAATAAGTGGATCAGTACAAGTTAAATGAATTTAAATTGGTTACCAAATGCACAATAATTAAGTTGAATACATATTTTTATTAACTGACCTAGAAGCAAAAAAAATACTTTTGTATCTATATGTAAATATAACCTCTAAACTTCATTTTTAATCAAGCCGCAATTAGTTTTTTAAGCAAATGCAGCCATACTGTAGTTGAAGAAACAACCAAATATTTCCTAAAATATTCATTATTAGTAATAATTTTGTTTATGTAATGTTACACACTTTTTAGTTTTCAGGTCATCCTAACAGTGATTTACATAAAAAATAGGAGACAGATTTATTTCAGACCTGTATGACCACATTTGCAAGGCTTTTGCAAATTTGTAAATGTGAAAATAGGAGCCTGTTTATACAGATTCCTGACCCTCACATGAGAGCAGCATAGCCCTTGGAAACAGGGTAAACATTGTCGGCTAATTAGCCACCGCAATTAAACAAAGGCATGGTGTGTGTTGCCTTTGTGGTTTTTTAGAAGGCAAGTTTGAGGTGGTGTGTTTGTTTGCTGGTGGTGACTTTTTGAGGGCCGTGCACAATTAAGGTCTATGAATAGCGAAGAGTGTTTGGAATTCTCACTTTTTCCCCAAACCTGCAGTTCAAGAACTGCAACACAACCACCGCCTCAAACCACTAGTGACAGACTTACTGTGGACGGATGTTACAGCAATAAAGAGAAAGGAGCGGTCTCTTCAATGAATGTTCATTTGTTCAGCTTTGCAATTAATCTAATATGGGACAAACATGGTCAACAGGAAAGAAGCTCTTTCACTTTGTATATTTTTCATTAGAGCTATTTTGCTATTGTCAAGTAATCGTTAATATTTACAGTCTGACTCCCAGTGTTTATCTGAGTAAAACTGTATTTGTTCCATATGGCTGTGCCCGTGTGTGTGTGTGTGCATGTCACTGCAGCCTACAGCTAGTGAGTCCATATGTTTTTTTTAGCTTATGTACAGACCCATATGCTTCGATCATCTATGTTCAGAAAACGGCCAATAATCAGACATGTTACATCAGACTGAGGGTTTAAAAACACATCCCTAAATTTAGCCAAATGTAACATAAAAACACCAGTCATATCCTTTCAGAAGGCAAGAGCTAACTTTTAATTTGATATCAGTTCATGATACTTACTAATAATTGATGTAGCCTATGTTTTGATTTATTCTGAAGTAATTCACTTACACTAATAATTGTTATCATAATTTATCTTTAAGTCTTAATTTCTGTAGGACTGTTGTTTAGGTCTCAAAATAGCATCTTTGTGTGAATTGTGTTTGGTGGGTGGATCTATGTAAATGAGGTGGTCCAGTGTTTTATGAGATGACCAGGACTCTCAGTCCCAGCAGTCATCTCAGCATCGCCACCACAACTGGAGCACACCGTGTCGTTTTAGAGAATATGTTTATGTTTTTTTGTATTAACTATGAACAACATGGAAAGACGTGACTAGCTAGTTACACTTTTTTACACATAGATTTTGTTCTGGCAATAGAGGTATTTCCCTCAGTCATTTTTTTCTTTTTGTTGAGTATTGATAATATAAAAAATCATGATACTGGAGATGATTTTGTGCTGGTTTCTACTTATTTGGAGTTCTTTTCTGACTGTGGGAGCATTTCACCCTGCATCAAGCCGATACAGCCTCTACTCAGGACCAAATCCACAATACAACTCAGAGAAAACCAACGGCCAGGCATAAGTGAGTATCCATGAGTAAAAAAAATCATTGTCTTATTTGATGGCACAGACAGCCTAATAGCCAATGAATGTTACTAAATAAGTTTAGACACAACTGTGAGGCAATACAGCCTGCACTGCTGCACTTGAGCTGTTAACTGACATCTGTGTTGGTAAAAATGTTAATGTTCATTCCATTCCATGCTGATAAAGATTGTTAAGAAAATATGACCATGACGACTTAATCTACTGTACAGTTTTGCCAAGTGTAGTTGGGCATAATCAGTTTAGTTTACACTGAGGTGCAGTCATAAATTTACTCAAATTTGGTGAATTGAATGCTGGACTTTATTTAAAGTTTTATACATTAACATTAGTAAATGTATTAGGTATCATCATCCACAATGAATGATAATATTTACAGATTTTATTTGTTTTGCTTTATGCTATTGAATAAATTGTTCATTTGTTAGTAGTAGAAACATAAACAGATGTTATACAGATATAACTTTTAATATTAAAATGTATATGTAGGATAATACATTGTTAAACAGATGAATAATTGCTGTAAGTATTTTTTATTGTTCATGTTAACTATTGCATTGACTAACTCTCTTTCTCTCTCAGGAACCACTGTGCTTATGTTGTGGAGAGAACGGTCTCATTCACTATTCAGGATGGAGCGACTCCTTTCATGAAGGCAGAGTACAACAAGTGTGCTTGGGGTCAGAAATGCCCAACTATAAAGTAAAACAGCTATTAATAATTGTATTACTTTCATATATGCAATTCATGTTTAAAAATACACTTTTTGACACCCTGTCTGTTTTTACAGGTATCGCACATACTACAAGCCCATGTTTAAAGTTGCATATAAGACTGTGACTGAGCTGGAGTGGAAGTGCTGTCCTGGTTATGCAGGTGTCGGTTGTACTGCGGCATATGGAATGAAAGCAAGGCCCCTATTCAAAGGACCATTGCCTGCACAGAAGGGCCCTATGCCTCCTTTTAAGGGACCCATGCCTATGCAGAAGGGCCCTATGCCTCCTTTTAAGGGACCCATGCCTATGCAGAAGGGCCCTATGCCTCCCTTTAAAGGGTCTATGCCTGCACAGAAGGGACCCATGTCTTCTTTAAAGGACCCATGCCTATGCAGAAAGGTCCCATGTCTTCCTTTAAAGGTCCTATGCCTGCACAGAAAGGTCCCATATCTTCTTTTAAAGGACCCATGGCTATGCAGAAAGGTCCCATGCCTATGCAGAAAGGTCCCTTGTCTTCGTTTAAAAGACCCATGCCTTCTTTTAAAGGTCCCAATCCCTCTCAAAAGGGTCCAGTGCCTTCATTTAAAGGACAATTTCCTCATCCTAACTTCAATGGAAACCCCTGGAATCAACCTCAAACACAATATAATGCCATGAATGGATACCCAGGCCCTAATACTGGGCCCTCTTCTCAAGATACCTCAGTTGAACCTTATTCAGACCACCAAGAACCAGAAGCAGATTATCCTGAACCCATGCCAGAGCCCCAAGATCTTAGCCACGACTTAATCCTAGAAGAGAATGAGCCAATCACAGACTACCAAGATCCTCAACCAGATCACAGTGAGATGGAGCCTGCTTCCAATGCACAGGCGCCCTCTGGTGGTAGTGAAACGAATCAAGGTAAATAAGCTATATGCAGTTACACACTCTTTACAGTATATACAGTTGTTTTAGAATCTGTATTTTTT
The DNA here is from genome assembly GCA_030378365.1 of Hybognathus amarus. Lineage (NCBI taxonomy): Eukaryota > Metazoa > Chordata > Actinopteri > Cypriniformes > Leuciscidae > Hybognathus > Hybognathus amarus. Next base: position 426,625 of record JAQIUQ010001232.1, on the reverse strand, counting down.
CCCAAACAAATAAATTAATTTTATTAATTCACAGATAATGGTGACAACATTATCGAAGATGGGCGGTTGGATAGGATAGAAGAGGATGTGCAGCGACTCTCTCTTGGTCTTGAGACTCTGCGTGGTACAGTGACAGGCCTGGAGGCCAGCTTGCGTGCTTCCTCCGTGAAGACGCCAACCGGATGTTGAATGCACTTATTTCTGCTGCACCCAGCCCAATTGCTGCTCCTTCCCTGTCTAGGGACTCTTCTGTGGGTTTCGAGATTTACCTGGAGGTGCACCAGATATTGATGGTTCAGATGTGGTGGGGCAGTTCACAAACTTGGTCGATTTGGCTGAAAAGGTTTCAGAGCTGCGAGCAGAGCTTGTGGCGAAGGCATCTGAGCTGGAAGGGTTGAGAGGAGCCGTTGTTGGTCACAACAACACCCTTCAAAGATTGTCAGAAGGGTCAGTGAACCTTACTCAAACTGAATTCCAAAAGGCCCTGGAGACTATGGTGGAGTCCAAAATGAGTGAAGCTCGGGTGGCTATCTTAGATGGCTTTGAAAAACGTGTGGAGAGTGCTGAGGTGCGCTGCGAGGGTCGCATGGCAGAGGTGCGGCTACAGTGCAAGGAGGAACTTTTAAATGGACAAGATCAGATTGAGCAAGTCCTAGACGTCAGGGCCATAGGATTGAGGACAGAACTCCAAAAACTTCAGGCTCAGTTTCAAGACCTGGAGCCTGAAGAGGGTTGTTGCATTGCTGTATCAGGTCTAACTGAAAGGATAATTCATGTGGAGCAGTCAGTGGGTGGCTTGAATGAGTCCCAAATACACCTACGTGCTGAACTTGGTGGACACAAGGACCATATAGAGGGCATGTTGGAGGGCCGACTGGCTTATGTGGAGTCCAAGATTAATATCGCATTGAATCAAGAGGAGGCAAGCATTAACAAAAAAGTGTCCACTGACCTGGAGACACGAATTGAGGGGAGGCTTAAGGCTCTTGAAAGTCGGCTCTTGGCTGCAGTGGACGAGCTAGGTAATGTCACAGCACCAACTTTGCTAGAGGGTCAGGCTGTGCCCACACTGGAGACAGACGTAGAATCACTCAGAAGAAGTGTTGAGGACGATTTGGACGGTTTAAAGAAACAGCTTAAATCCATAGAGGTCATGTGCACTTCATTTTGTGTTCCACAGCCTATTCTTACAGGATATTCAGCTCCTTTGGCAACTGAGGAGGAGAAAATTGAGGACAACCACAAGGAACTGAATGGAAAACTTGATTTACAGGTACAGAGATTGAACAACCTCAATGCCACGCTATATAATCTTCTTGTCCAGTTGGCTGAGAAACAGGAGGAGGTAGGTCTTCAGGGTGAGGTGACCCTGCTGAAAGTTAGTGTGAACTCAGTTAACAGATCTCTCTGTGGCTTGCAAGAGTCTCTTGGCTCTGTGATCAGAGAGGTCGGCCACACAAACCTCACCTGGCAAGAGAGAGAAGAGAGGCTTGCACAGCAAGTGAAGGGTGTGGTTCAGCTGGTGGGACGACAGGCGTCTATGTTGGGTACTGGGGAGCGAAAGTTGACCCGTCTGAAAGGGGAACTCCAGGATCTGCGGCGCAGAGTGGCCGGAGAGCTACAGG